>CM068375.1:149369155-149864155 GCA_034769895.1 Magicicada septendecula | reverse complement strand
CATGCTAGCCACTTTGCATGTTGAGAATGGGCGACAGTAGCCAGGATAAAGGGAACACATGAGTTGATTCTCATTTTTCGCCAACCACAGGAATACTGTTCTTTATAACCAGTCTTCAGTCTTGTTGTCATACAGGAGTACAGACAGAGTTTTATTGTTTTGGTCCCCATCACCAATTTGTTCATGGGAATCTCAGTGGCGTCTGATCACAGTCTTCACCCTGATTGTTCGAGGTAGCGGTCCCATTGTCCGAACCTTGGTTGTACACACAGTTGGGAACGGAGAACGGAGAACCAACATATGTTTCATGTGTTGCTTCTTAAAGATACATATGTTGCACTATCGATTTTCTATTATGAAATCAAAACTTTGAACATTGAGCATATCTTATTTGTTTGTTAAACATTTAAATGTTTGTGTTTGAGCGTATGAAAACTGTAAAAAAATATTAAATCGAAAATTGGGTAAACATGAGAACGAAAATTATGTTTAATGTGAGATACTTATGTTTGAAAGCTAGACTGCTATTGTAGTTTACTAAGGCGAGCTTTATAAGATTAGACAACTGTCCTACTTTCTTGTTTGTACAAATTACCTTTTTTTCCACCATGAATGCCTTTATATTCTCTTATGTGACTGTAATTCATAAGTTTATAGTTCACTGCATCAGACCATGAGGTATAAACTGTTTCAGAAAAGGTATTCTGTGTACCCATTACATGGAATTAAAAAGTTTCCTCTGCTCAAAGTTCGTATCATTTCACATTTTTTATATAGGTTTCTCCTGTTTTTTGAAAGTACGTTTTCTTTCACTGAAAGAATATTTTAATAGTAAGCAAATGTAAGCAAATATGCAAAGCAGTAAAAAGTTTAAGTATGTAAAGTAGTATAATATGTAAATTTTTTTAGTAAATAATCAAAGTAGTATTTTAAGGTACGGTCGTTTAAAGAGTTTAATGGTTAAATCTAAATGTAACACGGTTAGTCATCTAGGACTACGTTATTGTTTTGTAGAATAATTTGACTTTAAATATTTTTACGAATGTGGTTTAACGGAAATATTTATTTATGTTATAACTTAAAGTTGTGTTTACAGTAGGTTATAATACTATGACGGTTTTCTTTATACTTTATCTCTTACCAGAAGCCTATCTTTTAAGTCACAATACGTATAAAATTTGTGTTCTTACTAGAAGTCGTGTGTTTGTATTTATTACACAACATCGGAACAAGGAAAGTATTTTAGAGAGGACAGTTTTGTCCAGAAGATAAAGAAATATAGAAAAAAGGAAATGTTTTGTTTTCAAATTTCTTTATTTAAGATAAGTTAGTTTTTGCGTTTAAATACAATTTTTAATTATTCTTATACTTTATTTTTGTTATTTTTAATATTTTAAAACCAAAAATAAGGTTACCAGAAAAAATATAATGATTTTGCTCTATCAGAATTGTGGATACTTTTTTTTAGATATTTGGTGTATTCCTTCTATGTGAATCCACCCCTGGTTTCCAAGTTCATCAGTTCCACATTTCATGTTTTGCGTAAGCCACTTTAATTCTGGAAAGTTCATTATCACCAGTGTGGAAACGAATCATAACGCAAGCGTTCAGTAATTTGTTTTCAACTATACACGTTTTATCTGTGATTAACAAAATATCGCAGTGAGAGGAAACCACTTTCTAATCTCTCACTTTCTAAACTTTGTCGCTTTACTGTATCCTTCTTGAATACATGAATTTTTCTTGCGCTCTTTACTTATGACAAAACAATAATGCTTACTCTTTAATCTTATTATTGATAAAGAATTATTTTATTTCTGTCTTTATAGTCTATTACGTGAGGCATGACAAAGGGCCTATCTGCCGATTTTGAGTTAGTGTCCATGTAGTTTTTTGATTCCTTTTACTATCGCTTCCTAAAAGGATCTAGAACAAACTTAAGGAAAAATTTTGGCCCGATCTCACCCCTAAAGGGTTGAAAATATGAAACGACGCGAGGATGCATTTTGAAGCCGTGAAATTAGGTACGTATAGGTTTTTGGGGGGTGCTGATTACGATTTTGACTCATAACAATTTTTCGATAAAACGCATCGTTACTGAGATATTTAATAAAAAACCCGAATTTTGGCGAAAATCCAAAAACTGGAATTTTCTTAAAACGTTACGTGTTACTGTACAGCAATACGTATATAGTTAAAAAAATTGAGGACATTGCTAATATAATAGACAATCAAAAACTACAGTATCTCGGCTTAATATGCATATTTGACAACATGGCGGACGTCCATTTTTAAATTTCTTGGAAAAAATTTGCAGAAATTATGATATTTTCCTACATAACTTCGTAATGTTCTAAGCTACACAAGTAATTAACCCAGAGTTTTTAGGAATTTAATAGAACTTTCATTTGATGCTAATTTGGTTACGCTCGAACAATTTTTCACCTAGATATATCAGTTTTAAGCACATAATTTTATCAAAAACCGGTGGATCGCCATTTTGTTTTGGCTGTGTCTCGAGAACCATTTGACATAAAAAAACCAAACAATGTGAAAAATGTTCGACTGATAATAAGCTTTAAGTTTGAGTTATAAAAATGTTTCGCAAAATGGCGTCGTTTATGAGTTATTTGCAGATTAATTTTAAAAAATGCGTTTTTTCTTGCAAAACCTTGAACCCTTGTAACTCGCAAACAACGCATTTTTCCGAAAAAGTGTATACCTCCTTTTTACTTAGAATTTTATTATCTATCGGGTCCCGGAGTTAATTAAATTTTGTTTTTTTCACCCCCGAGAAAGGGTTGAAAACAACCCCTAAATTTAAGAGCGAGCCAAAAACTTTCCTTAATTTTATTGCCTGTTCCCCCTTCAAAAATCGTCGACCCATCTCTTCCTGGGCCTACCCGCACACCTGTGTCCTATACATTCGTATTTCCAGACTTGTTTTTTTTTGTTCATATTATTTTAGTTTAAATTATTATTCGAAGGCAACTGAAGTGCTACGGAAGAAGACATGAAGTCAGTATGAGAATAGTAGAAATTCTTTAATTTTTAAAGTTTAATAATAAAAAAAGTCTATGTAAAGTAAATTAAGGCTCAGTATATTTATTTTTATATCCTCCACATACTTTAAAACAATACATTCAACATTTCGTTTATATATTCTCCCAGGAGTTTCTTGACATTCTTGTCTTCTAAGTTATATGAATTAATCACAGTCGTGAGTTTTCTTACAATGCATTGCACTTCTGAATTATAATTTTAACTGAAATAAAATTACTGTTATTTTGTAATTTCAAAATAAGTGCCCTTTATTAGGTTTAGTACAAGTGCATAACGAGATATCTAGTAATTTTTAAGAACAATTTTCAAAAGATTTTGAAACAACATTTACATATGCGCTCAGTAAAATACGCAGCTTTACACACAAGGTACGTATATCACAAATTATATAGCCTAATATATTCTGATGATGACAGTCGGTACTGTTGAAACAGTGTTAATATATAAAAAAATATTGCGACAATACAAGCATAGGCTGTAATGCGCATATATAATATAAAATAAATATTTAATTTAATTTTAATAATATATAATAGACGAGCAGGTGTGAAATTGGAAGCTGGCTTCCAAACAGGAGTCAACACTCAGGATCAAGCGATTACCGATGCATGCGTGTACACAAGTAAATAGTGTGTGTGCGTGAAGCCTGATTGATCCTGAAAGTTTGCAACCTCACCCCAAGTCAATGCTAAATTAAGAATATATTTAATATTAAGCAAACCTTAGATGTTAGCGAGAAGTTAAAAACTTCTAAAAATGTGTTAAATCAGACACAAGTGCAGTACGAAATTTTACGTAATTCGGACAATCAGTGCGAATTCTGTGCGATTTTTAAAGCATTATAATTACACTAGTGGTGCGAGCATCATGATAATTCCACATCACATAGGTAATTAAATTAGACAATATTTTATCGCTGTGAAATCCGCGTTAAACAATGCGATTGGCGAAAAAGTGCAAAAATGTGAAATAGGACGAGAGTGGGGGCTATCACGCCATGGTTCAACTGTCGACAGGCTAATTCCTGAATATACAGCTGCAGTTTTCTTGGTGAATATAAATACAAGCCCAGGAGAGCTAATCTCTCTCTTCTAACAGTCTTCATTCGTGGCGGAACGCTATGTCCGTCAGAGACGCGAAATTTTAATTACTTTGAAAAGAGTTGAACAATATGTCTAACACCAATAAGACTTTTTGTTAAGCATAACTTATAAAGCATTACGATAAATATTTCGATTTAAAATAGTAATGGAAGACAGTAATTAAAAATTACCGTAACAAAGAAATCGTCAGATGTCTACAAGTGGTCTACATCTAAGAGCATTACTCCAGACTGAGGACGAGAGCACTACATGGCATAAATTCCAGACGTAAAGGACCAGTCATCGGACTTCCGAGAGGACCCGGAGGAAGAGGAAAGGATCCAGGACTTCCGAGAGGACCCGGAGAACGAGGAAAGGATCCAGGACTTCCGAGAGGACCCGGAGAACGAGGAAAGGATCCAGGACTTCATGACTATGCAGGATTCACAACATCAAGGACTCAGGACCAGGAGAGGGTATGCTGAGGAACCACTACAATTAAGGTGAAAGAAAGCCATGTATTTCTCATAACAAAAGACTTAATCAAAGATCGATAAACATTGTCAAAGGAGAGACAATAATTTAAAAAAAAAAAGTGTAATATATAACTTATAAATGTAAATGTCTTGTATAAAAAATTATAGCATAATTTTTGAATTAATAATTTATTGAAAATATTTTAATTTAAATTGTAGAGTAATTATGAAAGCATAATTTTGGAATTAATAATTTATTGAAATTACTTTAATTTAAATTGTAGAGTAATTATGAAAGCATAATTTTTGAATTGATAATTTATTGAAAATATTTTAATGTACATTTGAAAGAATCAATTAGATTTGTTCAAAGAATGAACAAATAGTTAACTCAGTTAAATATTTTTATATTGAAAGCACACATTCAGACTGAGTAGTCCAGACAGTATAACATAATGAAGAAATGTTTTAATTAAAATTAACAATATTATGTCTACTATATAAGCTTTATGTTGGTGATGAGATTATAGCAAACAAAGAAACTTTGAAACCATGTATGATGAATATCATATGACGAAGTAATCATTATTTGTATATTATTATTTCTTGATATGTTTGTTTAAATTAATAAATTGGAACATTTTGAATTTCCTAAAAAGGCTACCCTTATTATAATTACACCTGAACCCCTAATTTCACGTACACGTTGTTAGAAATGTTATTTACCGTTGTATAATTTTGACGCTCATGAGCGTGCGCCCGACACACTTACATTTAATAACGTTGTATCGTTGTAATATATAATATATGGTTGTAAAAAACTATACGGTAATTTTAGAAAACTATTGTTGTTATTATTATTATTATTATTATTTTTATTTATTTTTAGTCGCATGCCTCGAAAGAGTATGAGCGACCAGTTGATTTAACTCTAGAACAAACAATCAATGCCGATGCAGCTAATTCTCTAACAGGTATAAGCCATTTCACCAATTCCATTACCGCCAGGCAACGTTGGGCGTTGAGTCATAGCATACGAACAAAAATTATATCCACAGTCTTACAAAACTTGAAAATAACCGAAGCAAATGATACCGTCAAAGAATTAGACCCGCATAGAATAAATAAAGACCAAAGCTTAGAAAACATAATCGATAAGATAAATAAAAATATAAATCCATTTGATGAAAGAATAGATAATAATAGTTTATTTAATATTTTCACCGGTCGGGCTGCGTCTAAGGAGACTGCTTGTTTTCTACTAAATGTATATAAATTAGGCGAAGAACAGAAAGAAAATTTTATAATAGCTTGCAATAATGATCGCGATAGATTTGAAGCATCAATAAAAAAGAATGTCATTAAGAATTTTGCGTCGGAATGTCTGAGAAAAATGCAAAAAATTACTGATGGTAGTAAAAACGTCTTAATTAAAATGGAGCGTGATATTTTTGGTCGGTTGCTGGCAATTGCCTTAGAAGAAAAAATTGATATGGCGCAATGTTTATCATATCCATTATCACCAGCACCACCTGCTTTATGCCAATGTACTGGGGAAATGCACAAAACAGATAAATCAGCACTTACAAAAATATTACGCTCTTCTAATGAGAATTTACCACCAACTCGAATAGATGTTGATATAATTCATGGGTTTTACTTTTTATACCATTTAGGTCCATCAGTTCCTCAAACATTTGATAAAATAGCAGAAGTAATATTGTCAAAAATGTGTAATACAACCGCATCCGAAATTCATATCATTTTTTATCAATATTTCATCCCCTCGATTAAGGAAATAGAAAGGCTCAATCGTAATGAAATTAGTACTCCTTATACAATACTTGGACCATCACAAAAGAGGCCCAATGATTTTTATAAGGCTTTAAAAAATATTAAATTCAAAGAAGCATTAATTTCTTTTTTATCAGAATATTGGTGTTATAATAATGTGGTACCATTTTTGCGCAATAAAAAATTTATATTACAAATAGAGATCAATGTTTCTTATATTGAATTATGGATAATACTGTTTTAAAAACAGTTGAACAAAATTACGATTGTCACCATGAAGAAGCTGATACCCGAATCATTTATCATTTGAGTAAACTGGAAAATAATAAAAAGGTCATGATTAAAGCGTCTGACACCGACATCCTTGTTATTGTACTTGGAAATATACATAAATTACCGACATTAGAAATATATTTAAGCACGATAGGATCAAAGCCTAACGTAATAAATTTTATAAATTGTACAAAATTAGCTGAAACACTTGGTGATCTTTTGTGTCGTGCTTTGCCCGGTTTTAACGCATACACAGGGTGTGATTGCATCGCTAGTTTTTATAGGAAAGGAAAGGTAAAGCCATTTAAAGAATTAGAAAAAAATCTGCAAGTTCAACATGTATTTGCTTGTTTAAACAAAACTGAACAAATTGATAATATGAAGAACATGGAAATATTACAAGAATTTACATCCAAATTTTACGGCATAAATTGTAAGAGCGTAAACGATGCCAGATTGTTAATTTTTCAAAGTCGATTTTCATCAACGTCGGTCGCGGAATATTTTGTAAAAAAAGTGAAAAGCTTTGATTCAACCCTAATTCCTCCATGCTGGAGATCACTGAAACAAAAGATCTTACGTACAATTTACGTAACGTCAATGTGGCAAAATGCTACAGAAGTAAATTGCGTCAAACTGTTACCAGAACAATGCGGTTGGATTGTCGATGACGACAAAATCGAACCACTTTGGTTCGAAGGTGAGCCCACACCTCTTTTAGTTGAAGACATTGTCCTGGTAGAGACAGACGAAGATATAGAATTTAATGAAGTTGATAATGATAGTGATGATTATAATGATGCTGGGTAAAAATTAAAAAAGTAGTAATTAACGCATGAAAAAATGAACTAAATTAATAATATTACAATTTTCTGTATAGTTCAATTCATTTAATTATAAGTGCGTTAAAGACCAATTTAATTATATTATATATGTATGGTTTGTAAAATGCTGTAATAAATCATTATTACTTTTTGTAAATAGTGATAATTATTCCCATTCCCATAGTGTTTACCATTTTATTCCCAAACACTCATGTAATATAAATATGATACTAGAAATTGCATGTTATTGCGTCACTCTCTATCTTATTTTAGTGGTATATTGAAAAATAGAGTATTCAGAAATACAGTACAATGGCATAGCATAGCATTCGTAATCACTAATTGGACGAACGACAATAGTTTTCTAAAATTACCAGCTGGAAATATACCTGCGAGGAGAACCTATGCGGATGGGAATTCCATGTTATTTTTAGGAATAGAAAGCTTTGTGCCAGGTACTTCTGACAGGCTTAGACGTGGCACAAATGCATATTTCATTAAAAGAAAGTATAAACTTGAATTTAATCATGATTTGAAGCTGTTACTCGATGGGTATAGTAACAGCTCAAAAAAACAAATAAAAAAACAATTGTGCCAAAACATTCCAACAAGATTTAATGAGGCACAAAAATACTTTTTTACTCAACTATATAAACACTAAGTTTTCGCAGTAATTTTAAGTTGTTACTTTATTGGCTGAATTGCTGTTCAAAAAATTTTGCGGTGGTGGGGTAGAAAAAATTATTGAACAACTTCCGCCCAGGCACAAAATGATTTTTTCCATTCTCGCTGCGTGAACTACCATTTTCAAAACATTTTCTTCTGTTTACTTATTGGCTGGAATTTTTACCGTCAGCTCTCAGTCTATTGCTGTAATGTAATGTAACTAGCGTAGAAGACTAGTGCACACAACTCTTACAATAAGTGCACATTATTTAATAAGAATTAAAGTATAAGAAAATTGTAAAATTTGCGAATGGAATTTATAATCTAATTTACAATATTTATCTACATTACAAACTGAAAAATCTGTATAACTTGCAATTTGGGAACTAAATACTATCACGCCTCATGCTCGTGAGTATATGTATTAAAAAATTGTAATTGCACATAACTGTAAATATGTGTTTAGGTATAGGCTACTCATGTTACTTCGTCATGAGTTCTTAAATTTATTAAGTTTCTTAAGTTTATTAAGAATAATTTAAAAATCATTTATAGTTTCGGAAGTTTAATAGCAAATGACACGACTTGGAAATAACAAAAAAATATTGAAACTTATCCAACGATGTAAATAACAGTTCTTGTTTGCAATAAAGAATGGCGTAATGACGCGCAAGTATTTTCACTAGACAAGTTGTTTCCGTAAGCATTCAATTGGTGATATGGGGGACACCTGAAGGAACAAAATGTGAAGATGGTCTCTTTTGCTCTAAAGTACAAGAAGAGAGTATCAGCTACCACAGTAGCAGAAATGTATACTAATGCCTATCTTCCAAGCAGGGTTGTGAAATTCTCGCTCAGTCTTGAGTATTTTATAAATATCCTATTCACATAATTTTCACTGTGTTTAGACATACAAAATATCCGAGCGTCATCATATTGCCTGAGAGAACTTCCAAAGTCTCCAATTGAAAGTACTGTGAGCAAAATAAAGATGGTAATAATAATTTAAACCATAGCTTTAACCAATTATTTATAATAGGTGGCTTTGCGAAGTAGATTTTTCTGATTTTAGCAATTTTTTCAGCATTGGCTTTAATTATATTCTTAAATAATTGTTATGAAAGAACTATAAATATTAAATTTAAAATGTTTATATCTTTTAATTAGAAAAAACGAAAAAATACCAAAAAAACAGTTTAAACATTTTTACGATAACCCATCACTCCAAAACATTTTAGTATATAAAATAACTTTAAGTGCTTAAAATGAAACATGTTTCAGACCTGTACGTCTTATATTTTTGTTATATAGAAATTTTGAACTTTTCGTATTTTTTTTTTAAACCTGATGCCGGCGCCGCCGGAAATTAAGTAAAATGTTTAGTAGAGTTTTAGGTGATGTTCAAATTTTTTCAGAGGCTTGATTACAGTTTTCAAGAAAAAAAAAATTAAAACCGTAAAATCGGTTTTTTAATATCAATAAAGGGGTAGAGTGGGAGAGTTTTCCAAACTGTTTACGTTACTCTCTATTATTATTACGTATACGTGTACATAGTCTTTATAGAAATTCGTTCTAAAGCACTTTAGGAATCCTTGTTCAGGGATACACTCTGCAACAAGTGTTATAGTACACCTATAAATTCTCTTGAACATTTTTATTTTTATTTTTTGTGTGTTTCAGTCTTGTATGATTTTTATTAGCGGCTTATTAGAGTTTCAAAATTTTTTATCTTCTTCTTTGACTTCAGCTTCTTACAGAAGTAACATAAAAACAACAAAAATAACAATAACTGTAACAAAAACATGATGATGATTAAAGTCCGTGTTTAGATAATAATATTATGTACTTTTGAAAATTATAAAATAATGTTTGGGATATTTGTCAGTTTTGTGAAGTTTAATATACTGTCCCCAGGGGGCGATTTCTCATTAAGTGACATTGCTTTGTGTCAAAGCAAACTTTTACCTGTAGTGAATCTGGTATGACTGACGTTCACAGCTGGAGGTTACGAATATTATTGCCACCTGGCCTTTGTTTTGCTCCCTGTCTAACCCCATTGCAGAGGTGATAGTTTAAAAACGAGTTTGGCGATTTAAACATATATAAGTATTTTAGCATACAAGCTGATAAGCGGAACAGGTTGTCAGTGCCGTAACGAGGGTATGAAGCGCCTGTGGCAAGTGTCTAACTTGCGCCTCCCCGTACTCAAAATGACAAAAAAAATTAAAAATTTTAATGTAGCAAGTTAAATTTTACTAAATGCAATATATTAAATACTATTAACCTCATCAAAATGAGTTGCCTGTATATACAATAATGTATTTGTCAAGGTATTTGTATGAATAAATAATCTATAATCTAAATAAGAACAAATTTTTATTCATATTCAATGACGATAAAATAAAAGAAATACAAAACATAGGTATATGTTAAAATAATATAATAAAAACATAAAACAGTTCAGCATATTTTATAAAGTAATTTTTCTCGCCTTTACTTCCATGTTCCTTAAGGAAATGGAAGTATGGTGATGGCAAAAAAAATCGTGTTCGAGATTATTGCAGATTCTGATTGTACTACACTCAAAACATGAAAAATATCGGTATGGAGAACCATACATGACTTCCATGTTCTAAGATTTATATTTAAAAGCATATTCGAAGTGAAATATTTCCATAGAAACTACTGCTTTCTATTGCTTCAGCCTTAACCACAGTACTTTGGTCACTAACGTATACCACCTCACTTTTACGCACTCGATTTTCACTGATGATGGAAGTCGATGGCACTGCCGAAACGTCTGGTTTTGCAGAAAACATTGGACTACGGCTAAACAGCCCGGGAAGGAATTTTAACAAAAACTACTTCTTTGTTGCCGATAACGTAGTACACATATAAAATTTTCGCCCCTCCCTCTTCAACTATAATTTTCATTAATAGAAAATTACCCCCACCCCATTCAACTAGCCTCTTCATTTATAGATATTTCATCTACGTTTCTGCAGTGGATTATTATGAGTTTCTTATCAGGATACTTTGTTTATCAAAATTATGTATTTTACATAACAAGACCTATTGTTTTTGGAGAAGATCGGTTAAGGGAAAGGGGTAGTTTACCTGCAGCGTTTTTTTTTATCAAGGGTACTTTTACTTCCATATTCCTTAAGGAAATGGAAGTATGGTGATGGCAAAAAAAATCGTGTTCGAGATTATTGCAGATTCTGATTGTACTACACTCAAAACATGAAAAAAGTCGTTTTTCGAAAAGTGTCTGTGTGTGTGTCTGTGTGTCTGTCTGTGTGTCTGTCTGTAAATTTTTTTTTCTATGGCAAACGATAACAGCCGAAAATTCAAACAGAATCAAATAATTTTTTGCATACAGCCCTGATTTGTATAGTACTCACGACCTATTGTTTTTGGTGAAGATCGGTTGAGGGAAAGGGGTAGTTTACCTGTAACGGTTTTTTTTATCAAGGGAAATTTTTTTTTTTTGGCAAACGATAACAGCCGCAAATTCAAACAGAATCAAATAATGTTTCGCATACAGCCCTGAATTGTAGAGTTCGCAAGACCTATTGTTTTTGGTGAAGATCGGTTAAGGGGAAGGGGTAGTTTACCTGCAACGTTTTATGTTTTAACAAGGGTATTTTCTATGGCAAACGATAACAGCCGCAAATTCAAACAGAATCAAAAGATTATTTGCATATGTAACGAGCAAAAAATTTAAAATTTCTTAAATTTTCACCTTGACGGAGTGCGTTCACACGAGGCGGTGTCAACGACTTATAGTTGACGCAATAAATAAAGCGTAATGAGAAGATGTCAGAGTAGCGTCGCTAGCTTGACAATAGAAAGACGTTAAGCTCAAACTAACTATAGAAATTGGTGGCACAAGATGACAGGGAAAGTTTAGTTCAGAATTATTGCTATCTACTGCTGTAACAATTGGGCGAGGACATTCACACTCGTACTGAGAATCGTGGCAGATGTTCGACCATGTTACGTCAGTATACGATAAACGACAATAAGAGTATAACTATACGTTACAATGGAACGGATGCACTGCACGTTAAGAAACAATACGAGGGCTAAGATCGGACAAAAACTCAAGTCATGTTACGCAGCTGGAGTTATCGTCTAAGTGACAGACAGAATTTACGAGTGGAAAGTTGGGGTGACTTCACCAGCCAGCAGATGTTCAAAATTATTAATAGCCACAAAAAAGGGGTATAACATAGAACAATACGTCAGTTGGACCGAAAGTACAGATAATGGCAATCTAGAGAAACACTGAGTTACTTCAGACAATAGGTTGATGGACAAGCTTCTAATAGCCATAGTTTCTACGAAACGGGTCAACGTTCGTCAGAGCAAAATCGGGGGATGCCTAAGAACCTATCAGAAGCCAAAGGCCAGAGAGAAAACTGGTAGAGAGGAGTGTTTCCATAGCAACAGGAACGAAAAACCTATCGGAAGAACTATGACGTAGGATCTTGACATAGTGGGACAAAATATTCCAAGAAAACTCAAAACTGACCAATCACGAAATGAAGTAGGCGTGAACTGCGCCAGAGACAAAATTTTGAGTAGGGACGAGTTAATAAAACTATCTGTCCGAGACAGGAGTCGGCAGTCTTATCTCAACATTTGACAGTTGTAGCGTGACAGAAAATCCACTACATTTTAAGTCATGTGAAATCATAAAGTTTAATTACACCAACAAATGTTATAATAATATTGAATGACATTTAAATAAATCAGAGGAATGAACCGCAATAAAATAAAAATCCTCACTACATTATATATAAAAACCACTGTTTTAAAAAAAAAAACCAAAGAAAGTATCAAAGCAACTCATCAAATCATTGTATAATACCAGTAAGTTACCCAGGAAGCTCAGAGCAGTAAACCAGTTATATAAGACAATATCAAGAAAAAAGAGACTCAATTAAAGAGTGGTGAATACCAAAATACCCTAAAAACAAGAAGAGGGAAGAATAAAGTTTGTGAACAGGAAGAAAACAATACCCTGAAACCTGTATAGAAGAATAAAGTCAGTTCAGTGAATAAATTAAATACTCCAAACTAAACCTCAGTCGTGATAACACCAAGTACCTTGGTTTACCCAAGAATGAGGAAGGAAGTACAGAAGAGTGAAGACTAGACGAGGGACAAGAATGAAGACTAGAAGAGGGACAAGAATGAATACCAGAAGGAAGATACGAAGAAGGACAAGAAGGAAGACAGGAGGAGAGGAAGAAATAGTATGAAAGAAACACCGTTATAAAACCTATTATTATATAAACTACTATCAACCCCAAACCCGCAAAAACTAAGCAAAAGAAAGTATAACATACCCAAAATATTATAAAATGTAATTATTGAGAAAACTAAAGTGCTGTATAGCGTTATAAGAAGTGCACCGGCTAAAGCTATTGTGTAATAAAAAAAATAAACTAGTCTTAACGGTCCATGATTACTAAAGGTCTGGTCTGAGATAATAAGACTCAAAATATCAGAACCAACAGTGAAAGTGAATTTGAGTAAGTGTTGTTTTTTTAAAAAAATGCAATAAACTTAAATTTGGTGATACTATAACTTAGTAGTATGCTATATCACAACTTTAAAATCTAATAATAAACAGCATAATAAAATAATAAAATGGAAGGTTTCCAGTATTTTATTATTTTAATGTAAATCTTTATTTACAAGACATTTGTAAAAAATGATAATAAATAGAGTATGGGAGTTAATGTTTACTTATGTAGGGGATCACAATAATAATGGTTTAAACCAGAAAGGACTGGTACTAATATAGTATGAATAAGTGTAACATGTTTAAATAGACTGTTATTTCACAGTCCTAAAATCAATGTGTTAAATAAATGTATTTGTAAGGTTTATTAGAAAATAAGATTTATGTTATGTGTTTTAAAAAGAATTATGTTTGATAAATAATAACCTACATACCAGTAATAATGTTCTAATAGGTATGCTATGTTAGCTCAAAAATAGTTAAAAGGTATATGTTCAAACCATATCTGCAATATGTTCAATTGTGCAGATTGCTAAACCATGTTCATAATTATTTATTTTAAATATGTAGTGTTAATTAACTACTACACAACACAATAAGTTATAAATCATGTTATTTTCATATAATTGTAATTATGTAAAGTCAGAGGAGGAATTAAGTTTAAATTATTTGAGAAAGAAAGAAATATAAAATTCTAAAATCTAGGCCATTTGGTGAAATCAGAGAACCAATATAAAATAGTATAATTCACTTATAAATCCTGCAAACTACCAAGATTTATATAAGATAACACAATTAACCACTACTAGGAATGATCCTATGAATTAAAATGATAATAAGGAAATATACCTTAACATTTTGTAAATTGTCAAAATATATAAATTAATTAATATTAAAGAGCAATGTCAAATTTACAGATTAACACAAAAAACCAGTTCAAAGGTGTAATTTATATGTATTTAAGGAAAGGAAGAGGAATACGACTAATTAAAATTTATTATAATAGTATTAATAATATTTAAATGGAGGGGATTTTGTATAAAGACGGAAATCCAATTTTGAGCCTATATTTCCATAAAGTAAAGAAATTTGTTAATTTCCACAAAATACCTACAGATATGGACTATAATACATCAATTTAAAGGGAATGAGATGATTAAACCAACAATAAGGTTAATAATTCATAAAAGTGAGTAATAAAATAGATAAATTCCATACATAATGTAATATTTTATCATATGTATGGGAAGTCGAAAAATGTTAACAATACTTTTTCAAGGATTAACTGGGCAAGATTTATGACCAAGTTAATTAGTCTTTTGTTGAATATCAAGCTGGACAGTTGTGTAAAAGAACGTTTCTTTAAAAAATCGAGGAAGATGGTACTAGCGTTTAGCCATTGAAATCAGTGAACGAGAGTTAAACGGTTTAGACACTTTTTAAAGCTAAAGCTGTTCATACATTCACGACAATAGTGAAAACAAATACTTAACTACATAATACGAGTGATAGAAACAAGTAAAACACTATATTTCAACTGATTTATTCTGCAAATCCTAACCAATAATTTGAGAACTTAACCGTAGAAGTTGAACACATAGAAAATAAACTAACTAACGCAATTTACACAGAACACTTCACCAGAATACACCAAATAGATTAACAGACATATTACACCAGTGCGGGGACATTTTAGACCTTGACGAAGGTAATTTTGTCGTGATTTTGGGACATGCCGAGTTCACATTAACTGCGCCAGAACTAGTAGCGGCCATCTTTTAATTCTACAGAGCCGGCCTTCTTTATCCGGCAGTGACGTCATCGTCTGCGTATGGTACGACAACGATCATACACATTACATATTAGAATTATTTAAATTTTATTGAATAATAATTATTGTATTTGTGTTAATTGTTAATGTTATACTTTCTCGTCACCCTTCTCTGACTATTAATTCTAATCGCTCAAAGAACCTGTCTTATAATATATTAAATATCATAAATTTTGTTCTGTATGACACAATCGATAATTCCCGAGACAGAGTCGATAATTGCTCTCCATCGATAAAATATCGATTATTTATTTAAAATTGTCAATAAATCTTTATATTTCCATTATTTTGTATCTGTACTTATTTCACAGGGTAATTTAAGGGTATTTATAAGGCTGAAGGACTTAAGTGAGAAGAATATATTCTATTTTGAACAAGATATAGGACCAGTCAGAAAAGTCACCAATCGATTATTACCCGGAGTTAATCTATTTAACTCCAGATTTGGTGCAAATCTTCAAGAAGTGCTCGACGGTCAATAAATACCTACCTGTTATTAAAATTTTACCAGAACCTTTTAAAAAAAACAGATTTATCTCTTATACATACCTCTATAAACATAAACAAAATTATTTTATTATTTAAAAATTCCATAATTAGTGAATTTTCCGTATACATTTTATTCTTTTGTAACGACCGGCATACAGCGGTCTGGTGACCAAGTGGCTAGCCCAAACAGTGGGACTTGATAAGATAACAGCCACATAAAGCGTCTTGTTAAAAAGTGGCTTCCATCGCGGGGCTTGAACTACAGGCAGACGTCATCGCATTGTTACAAAGTGGCGTCCAACTTAGAGGGCTTAATAATGTAAGCTTGGCAGCGATTAGTAAATAGAGACAGAGAAAGATGCAAAGACGAGCTACATCGAAAAAGAGGGCGGCAGAGGCCGAGAAAGAGATTGACATGGGGGATAAGGAGGCAACACCCGTGGAGGATCCGGAAGTGTTACTAACCCAGGTGGAATCGAAACAACCCACACCACCAGAGGAACAACCCGAAGTAACAACGCAAACAGGGGAAGCCAACGTCCCAGACAAGGAAGTAGAAAAATCTATGACCAGTGAAGAAAGCAAAATGGATAAGATGATGGAAATATTCCTAAAAATGAGTCAGCAAATGGAAGGAATGGAGCAGAACAGGAAGGAAGACAAACAATCCTTGAAGGAAGATTTGGGCTGAATAAATAAAAACATAGAAAATACCAATAAGAATTTAGAAGAGAAAATGGAGGAAAATAACCAATCTATGAATAAGAAAATGGAAGACCTGAAAAAGGAAAACCAATCCTTGAGTAAGAAGATGGAAAGGAAAATGGAAGAAAATAATAAGAATTTAGAGGAGAAAATGGAAGAAACCAGTAGGAAAATAGAAAATGACAACCAACAATTAAGGGAAGAATTGAGAGAGGACAATCAACTGCTGAGAGAAGAATTAAGGGAAGTTAACCAAGAGAACATGAATAAATTAGACGAGAGGATTGAGTTAGCCAAAGAGGAGATAAATAAAAAGATAACTGAGACGAAGAAATCCATTGTAAAGAAATTAGAACAGGAAGTCGTGGTTGTTAACCAGCAGATCCGAGAAGTAGACGAAAGATGTCGTCAAACAGAAAACGAAGTGCTGGAAGTCCGGGAAGTAATAACAAAGGAGATTACTCAGGTCCAAGAACAACAGAAAACTAAATTGGAGGAGACCAAGAAGTTTGCCTTGGAGGAAGTTAATAAAGTGAGGACCCAAGTAACAGAAAGATGCGACGGCGTGGAGGCCGCCATGGCAAACATAACCGGACAGGTGCGTCAGAGTCAGGAGGAGATGGAGTTAATAAGAAACAGACCATCGGCATATCACAGTTTCCCCATGTCAGAGAACAGAGAATGGCTCAATTTCCGGCAATACAAACGGAAGCCTATGGAGTTCTTGGCAAGAATAGAGGAGTACCTCGAGAAACACCGAGGGAACCGATGGGTCCAGAACAGAGAGATCCTTGACGAGTCGTTTCGGGAGGTGAATGACCATTGGTGGATGGCCAACCGGAGCGACATCGACAGTTACGAACAATTCAAGAGCCTGTTCAAGGCCAAATACTGGTCAGAGACCACGCAAAATCTCATAAGAGATAATATTTGCCACGGCCGCTACAAACCACAAGTCGGCAGCTCAATGACAGCTTATTTCCTCGGCAAAGTGTGTATGGCCAAGCACTTAGAACCAGCCATACCGGAGGAATGCCTAATAAACAAGCTGTCTTACCATTATGATGAGGAAGTGATTCGTGCTAGGAGGGGCAGCCAGATAAAAACCATCCAGGCAATGACAGAACTCCTAGAGAATTATGAAAACGAAGATTACTACAGGCAGAGTCGTAGGAGAAGTGATGGGCCCGAACCAAGGACGTACCAGAATAATAACCAGGGTACGAACCACGTAAATACTGGGTACCAAGGAGGTCGGGCATACCCGCGAAATAGCAATTATAATAATGGAAATAATGTAAATAATACCAATTACAATGACAATAATAATACGGGTCCAAACCAGCAAAACCCGAATCGACCCTCTAATGGTTATCAGGGTAACCGCAATCCCTACCCTGATAACGTAAATAGTCAGAGAAGCCCCAATTATGGTAATCGTCCTTACCCTAATAATGCTAATCGTGCGGGTCCCAATAATAGTCATTTTAATAATAATAGGTATCCTCGCCCTAGAGTGAACTTCATACAAGCCACAGAAGGAAGACAGCGAGGATTCAACTACAATCGACGAAGCAGTTACCGAAGATACGAAGAAAGGCGGAGGAGCCTAGAACGGGACCAACCGAGGTACTATCCGGCGCGTAGGAGTAATAGTTTGGACAACACTGAACAGAGGTCGCACCATGAACGACCGGAAGACCATAGAACAGATCGGCAAGTAACCACTCTGAGCATCCCGAATGAGGCATCGAATAATATGGCTCAAAGAAACAATGATGCCGAGCCTTTAAACGGGCACAGGCAGTAAGAAATCGACAGAACCCATTACTGCTTCTGACTACTGGGTATGATAATGAGAATGAGTGCAATTTTGAAAATAATCACAATCGCATTACAATCATCGGGTGCAACTACCTGAAGGACATCAGACAGGAGTTATTGGAAGAGGATAACAGGAGTCCCACCAATAACTTCAATAATGAAATTATACATGTTGACGCCAAGGTCGAAGGCATCCCAGCCAAGTTAATGATCGATACTGGGTCAAACGTATCAATAATAAGTACGACGGAACTGGAGAGGATACAGCAAGAGTGCGGGAGAACTTTACCAACATTGCCATTGAATAATATTGTTTTGTTGGGAGCAACCGGCCGACAGAACAAAACTATACGTAGACAAGTCTCCGCCAGTGTGATGAGCTGTGGTATAGCGATTGACATGGAATTCTTGGTGGCGAGCGGTCTGCCATTTAATATACTGGTCGGGTGTGATGTGCTTAGAAGGAATTCCGCCATCATTGATCTAAGAACTGAAACATTGTCGCTGTTTTCTAACGGACATACTTGGACGGCGAACTTGGTGGGTAGTGACCAAGTCGTTCCCGATAGTATCCATCAGCAAATCCGAAAAATTAATTACATCCAACCAACATCCATAATTGAACAGAAAATAGACGACACCTCCAATGAAGATTTATGGTCGCAAAAAATCCAGGAGATCAGGGATTTCCGGAGCGGAATAACTGGCGAAGGTTTAACAACGAACCAAGCGAACAAATTAATAGACATATACAATAAATATAAATCAGTCTTTTCTGATGAGCCCGGTAAAGTGAAGAATTTCCAGTGTACTCTACAATTCCGAGACACTGTAGACTTTAACCGGAAGTCTTACCCCATTGCGCAATCACGAAAGCAAGCAGTAAGAGCTGAAATAGAGCAAATGATTAACCGTGACATTATAGAGAGTAGCCATTCCCCTTACACAAGTCCTATAGTGGCTATTCCTAAGAAAAACGGACAAGTCCGTTTATGTTTAGATGCGCGCGAAATAAATAAGATGATCATAAATGACAGGACTTCGCCCGGTGAGATTGAGGAGATCTTAAAACGGTTCCACGGTACCAAATACTTCACTACCTGGGATACGGTGTGCGGATACTGGCAGGTGGAATTACATCCACAGAGTCGCCAGTATCTGGCCTTTATATTCGAAGGGCGGAACTACCAGTTTAAGAGGTTGCCCTTCGGACTGGTAAACTCAGTCGCAGTCTTTGTGCACTGCATGGATCAAATACTTAGCCAAGAAGCACTAAAATTCACCACCGTATACGTCGATGACTTGCTGTGTCCTCAGAAACTTGGGAGGAACACTGCTACCGTGTGGAACATGTCTTACAGAAGCTAGCAGCAAACAATATTACTCTGAAGTTAGCAAAGTCTCATTTTATTGCTAAAGAGATACAATTCTTGGGCTTCATATTAAATGATAAGGGAATCTCACCGTCGGCTGAAAAAGTCGAAGCAATTCAGAACTTTCCTACACCAAAGAATCGAAGGCAGTTACAGTCGTTCCTGGGACTCTGTAACTACTACCGCAAGTTCCAGGAAAAGTACTCCGAACTGACTGCCAGATTCCAGCCGCAACTGTCATCTAAAAATAAATGGATCTGGGGTAATGAACAACAAAACATATTGACTCTCATAAAACAAAAATTCCTTAAAGACGTTATACTCCGTCACCCAGATTTTAACAAGCCTTTCTTTCTTAATTTCGATGCCAGTGACATCAGCCTTGGCACTACTTTATATCAAGAGGATGAGGAGGGCGAGCATCTTGTAATCTGTTTTGCCAGCAGAGCTCTGAACCAGAGTGAGAAAAACTATCATGTGACAGAGAAGGAGTTATTGAGTGTCGTGATCACGTGCGGAAAGTTCCGTACATATATTCTTGGTTATCCTGTTACCGTCCGGACAGACCATAAATCTATCTCGTTCCTTAAGAGATGTAAGCTGAGCCATGGAAGGTTAACGCGGTGGATACTATTGCTGCAAGAATACGACCTTAAGTGGGAGTATATCCCCGGAAGGAAGAATGTCGTCGCGGACGTATTGTCTAGAGTTGACATTGACAAGCAGACGTTCGAGGGGGAGAAGGAGAGTATTTTGAAGGTGTACCATATTCTCAGCAGCAGCGCCGGTCTACAATCAGTTCTAGAACAACTAAGCACACACCAACGAGCTGACCCGAAATTAATTACTATTATCTCAAGATTGGAAGCAGGAGATGAAACCATATCCCAATATTACACTATACATAAGGGAATCCTGTTTTCAAAACCATCATTATTTAAGGAGGAATGGAAGGTAATAATTCCAACCCATATCGAGAAAGAGATAGTGATCAGTTATCATGTTCGATATGGGCATATGGGCGCTTTAAAGGTGGTAAAGGCCCTGGAAGAAAACTGCTATATAAAGGACATCAATCGGAAGGTACGGAGGTATATTAGAAACTGTCGCATCTGCCAACTCGTAAAAACTAATAACGAGAAAAGAGAAGGGCAGATGATTCCAATAACATCGCAGTTTAAACTTGAGAAGGTATTCCTGGATATCTGCGGGCCATTTCCCCGCAGTGGAGGCCGCCACCGATACAAATATATTGTCATCATTATGGACCATTACACTAAGTTCGTAAAGCTATACCCAGCAAATCGGGCGACTACGAAGAAAGTTCTTAATATCCTGATCGACCAGTACTTCCCAACCGTCGGAAAACCGGTATCGATCATAACCGACCACGGAACGCAATTCAAGGGGAGGAGATGGCGGGATACACTGCTGTCCATGGGGGTTCACACATACAAGACATCCGTATACCACCCAAGCAGTAACCCGGCCGAAAGAGTCTTGCGAGAGGTGGGGCGCCTATTAAGAACATATTGCCATGATCAGCAGAGAAGGTGGCAAGAATACTTGGAGGCCACTGAAGAATTCCTCAACCTGGCCTACCATCCAGCCATAGGAATAACCCCATACTCCGCAATGTACGAGAGACAACCCCCTAGAGAGATTGCAGATATCTTGGAGTTCCCCAGAGAACATAAATATAGATTTGATAAGATTCAATTTTGTAATAAGGTGGCCAAAGATCAGGAGAAACGGCGGAACAAATACAATAAATGCATGGGTAAGGTTATTCATTATACCGTTGGAGAGAAGGTGTTGTTGAAGAATAGGGAATTACCTAGTTCCTTAGAGGGGATAACAAAAAAGTTATTGCTCCTGTACACTGGTCCCTATATCGTCTCAAAAATCAATAACAACAACACCTACGAAATCAAAGAAATAAGTTCAAGTAAAGTCAAGGGTGTCTTTAACCAGGCATCCATGAAAAAATTTTATGATTAAAAACATCTAAATTCTAAAAAGAAATATAAGCATATATTACCTACAATTATTAGAAAATTTTATGGCAAGAATATAAGAAGAATTAGAATTTAAAACACCCCAAAATTCTAAACATAATGTAAGCCAATTACATACAATTTATTTGAGAAGAAACATATTTTGAAGGAAGAATAACAAGAAGAATTTTGAAATAAACCTCCAAATTCTAAAAAGAAATATAAGCACATATTATCTACAATTATTAGAAAATTTTATGGCAAGAATATATAAGATAGAATTTAAAACCTCAAAATTCTAAAAACATAATGTAAGCCAATTACATACAATTTGTTTGAGAAGGAACATTTTGGAAAAGGATATATAAAACAGAATTTTGAATGTAAACCAACCAAATTCTAAAAACAAATGTAAGCCCACTTTACATAACAAATATTTGAAGAAAAACTTTATGGCTATAATATAATAATACAGAAGGAGAGAATTTAGAAATAAAACCATCTAAGGTCAAAAACAAATAAGGACAGCTTACTAAATATTTATTTGAAGAGAAACATTTTGACAATAATACCAAGAGAGTTTAGAGAAATAAAACCAGCCAAAACACATGTAAGCCCACCTTACATACAAATTATTTGAGAAAACTTCACAGAATAATATAAAAAGAGTGAATTTTGAATTATGAATAAATCAAGTTTCCCAAACCAAGTATAAGTACAACTTACCAACCAATTATAAATAAAACACTATGGTGAGATAAACTGAAGAGATTTCATACCATACTTATGGTAAGCATAGAAGATAATTACCATGGTAACAAAGGATCATAATGGGATGAATAAAAGGAAACAGATTTAGAATTAAAACAAATAATTCTGAACAATATGATAATGTCTAAGTTCAATATGAAGAGTAAAAACCTTTCCGTAAAATGGTGTTGAAGGAAATAAAAAAGAAAAAATTCTTTAATACGATTTGAGTGATTGAATAAAATAAAGTACAAAAACTTCTTTGGAATTATGAGAGAATGAAACTTTAAGTGGTATGAGGAGAAAATATGACCTCATAATGAAATTAATAAAAAAACCAGCATTTGCAAGTATAATAGCAATGACCGGAATAATGTGAAAATAATGTCAAAAATTTATGTAATTAAATGAATTAATATAAAATGATTTATGAATTAAATGACAATTATGATAATGACAGTTATAAAAATTCTGGAAAATAGAACAAGTGGAAATTTTAAGATGAAACAGTCTAAAAATGTCATAAAGGTATGCTACTATAAATAATGCAGATTATAATGAAAAAACCAGAAGGTAATAAAGAATTTATAACCAAAAGATTTATATGATAATAAAAGTTGAAAAATGTAATAATAGAAGAGCTTCCTACCATAATATCAAATGAAAGAAACATCCAGATAATAAGTCAGATGAACAACTGAGATAGAAATATTAAAATCTCTGAGAAGTATAATAAGTAATAAGTGAAGTATCCCAAAGATATTTTTTAAATAGTAACAAATGTGTACTATTCTGAATAATTTTTTTTAATCTGTCTGATGATAATTCCAGCAGGATTAATATGTTTTTTGAGCAGAGATGATTTGCCTCTGTACTCAAATATGTGTGAAGTATTGGACAGCAGAGGAAAGTAGCGTACAGTGCCTCTTTGAACTGAACCAGCTCACAAAGTAGGGAACGATAGGGAGAAAATATCCCAAGGAGAAAATACTAAGAAGAAATATAAAAATGAAATAATAAATATGAAACTCAGATGACTATTACTATCAAGGAAGATCAAGTGAGAATGATATAAACTCAAATATAAATAAGAAAAATTTAAAATGGAAGGAAGTCCAAAATAATAACAAACCTTGAATAATTATCATAAGCAATTGTTTCAGACAAAGCAAGTATAGCCTGAAAAAATTACTTCTGGAGAAGGGCATTCTGTAGCGTGACAGAAAATCCACTACACTTTAAGTCATGTGAAATCATAAAGTTTAATTACACCAACAAATGTTATAATAATATTGAATGACATTTAAATAAATCAGAGGAATGAACCGCAATAAAATAAAAATCCTCACTACATTATATATAAAAACCACTGTTTTAAAAAAAAAAACCAAAGAAAGTATCAAAGCAACTCATCAAATCATTGTATAATACCAGTAAGTTACCCAGGAAGCTCAGAGCAGTAAACCAGTTATATAAGACAATATCAAGAAAAAAGAGACTCAATTAAAGAGTGGTGAATACCAAAATACCCTAAAAACAAGAAGAGGGAAGAATAAAGTTTGTGAACAGGAAGAAAACAATACCCTGAAACCTGTATAGAAGAATAAAGTCAGTTCAGTGAATAAATTAAATACTCCAAACTAAACCTCAGTCGTGATAACACCAAGTACCTTGGTTTACCCAAGAATGAGGAAGGAAGTACAGAAGAGTGAAGACTAGACGAGGGACAAGAATGAAGACTAGAAGAGGGACAAGAATGAATACCAGAAGGAAGATACGAAGAAGGACAAGAAGGAAGACAGGAGGAGAGGAAGAAATAGTATGAAAGAAACACCGTTATAAAACCTATTATTATATAAACTACTATCAACCCCAAACCCGCAAAAACTAAGCAAAAGAAAGTATAACATACCCAAAATATTATAAAATGTAATTATTGAGAAAACTAAAGTGCTGTATAGCGTTATAAGAAGTGCACCGGCTAAAGCTATTGTGTAATAAAAAAAATAAACTAGTCTTAACGGTCCATGATTACTAAAGGTCTGGTCTGAGATAATAAGACTCAAAATATCAGAACCAACAGTGAAAGTGAATTTGAGTAAGTGTTGTTTTTTAAAAAAATGCAATAAACTTAAAGTTGGTGATACTATAACTTAGTAGTATGCTATATCACAACTTTAAAATCTAATAATAAACAGCATAATAAAATAATAAAATGGAAGGTTTCCAGTATTTTATTATTTTAATGTAAATCTTTATTTACAAGACATTTGTAAAAAATGATAATAAATAGAGTATGGGAGTTAATGTTTACTTATGTAGGGGATCACAATAATAATGGTTTAAACCAGAAAGGACTGGTACTAATATAGTTTGAATAAGTGTAACATGTTTAAATAGACTGTTATTTCACAGTCCTAAAATCAATGTGTTAAATAAATGTATTTGTAAGGTTTATTAGAAAGTAAGATTTATGTTATGTGTTTTAAAAAGAATTATGTTTGATAAATAATAACCTACATACCAGTAATAATGTTCTAATAGGTATGCTATGTTAGCTCAAAAATAGTTAAAAGGTATATGTTCAAACCATATCTGCAATATGTTCAATTGTGCAGATTGCTAAACCATGTTCATAATTATTTATTTTAAATATGTAGTGTTAATTAACTACTACACAACACAATAAGTTATAAATCATGTTATTTTCATATAATTGTAATTATGTAAAGTCAGAGGAGGAATTAAGTTTAAATTATTTGAGAAAGAAAGAAATATAAAATTCTAAAATCTAGGCCATTTGGTGAAATCAGAGAACCAATATAAAATAGTATAATTCACTTATAAATCCTGCAAACTACCAAGATTTATATAAGATAACACAATTAACCACTACTAGGAATGATCCTATGAATTAAAATGATAATAAGGAAATATACCTTAACATTTTGTAAATTGTCAAAATATATAAATTAATTAATATTAAAGAGCAATGTCAAATTTACAGATTAACACAAAAAACCAGTTCAAAGGTGTAATTTATATGTATTTAAGGAAAGGAAGAGGAATACGACTAATTAAAATTTATTATAATAGTATTAATAATATTTAAATGGAGGGGATTTTGTATAAAGACGGAAATCCAATTTTGAGCCTATATTTCCATAAAGTAAAGAAATTTGTTAATTTCCACAAAATACCTACAGATATGGACTATAATACATCAATTTAAAGGGAATGAGATGATTAAACCAACAATAAGGTTAATAATTCATAAAAGTGAGTAATAAAATAGATAAATTCCATATATAATGTAATATTTTATCATATGTATGGGAAGTCGAAAAATGTTAACAATACTTTTTCAAGGATTAACTGGGCAAGATTTATGACCAAGTTAATTAGTCTTTTGTTGAATATCAAGCTGGACAGTTGTGTAAAAGAACGTTTCTTTAAAAAATCGAGAAAGATGGTACTAGCGTTTAGCCATTGAAATCAGTGAACGAGAGTTAAACGGTTTAGACACTTTTTAAAGCTAAAGCTGTTCATACATTCACGACAATAGTGAAAACAAATACTTAACTACATAATACGAGTGATAGAAACAAGTAAAACACTATATTTCAACTGATTTATTCTGCAAATCCTAACCAATAATTTGAGAACTTAACCGTAGAAGTTGAACACATAGAAAATAAACTAACTAACGCAAGTATACACAGAACACTTCACCAGAATACACCAAATAGATTAACAGACATATTACACCAGTGCGGGGACATTTTAGACCTTGACGAAGGTAATTTTGTCGTGATTTTGGGACATGCCGAGTTCACATTAACTGCGCCAGAACTAGTAGCGGCCATCTTTTAATTCTACAGAGCCGGCCTTCTTTATCCGGCAGTGACGTCATCGTCTGCGTATGGTACGACAACGATAATACACATTACATATTAGAATTATTTAAATTTTATTGAATAATAATTATTGTATTTGTGTTAATTGTTAATGTTATACTTTCTCGTCACCCTTCTCTGACTATTAATTCTAATCGCTCAAAGAACCTGTCTTATAATATATTAAATATCATAAATTTTGTTCTGTATGACACAATCGATAATTCCCGAGACAGAGTCGATAATTGCTCTCCATTGATAAAATATCGATTATTTATTTAAAATTGTCAATAAATCTTTATATTTCCATTATTTTGTATCTGTACTTATTTCACAGGGTAATTTAAGGGTATTTATAAGGCTGAAGGACTTAAGTGAGAAGAATATATTCTATTTTGAACAAGATATAGGACCAGTCAGAAAAGTCACCAATCGATTATTACCCGGAGTTAATCTATTTAACTCCAGACTTGGTGCAAATCTTCAAGAAGTGCTCGACGGTCAATAAATACCTACCTGTTATTAAAATTTTACCAGAACCTTTTAAAAAAAACAGATTTATCTCTTATACATACCTCTATAAACATAAACAAAATTATTTTATTATTTGAAAATTCCATAATTAGTGAATTTTCCGTATACATTTTATTCTTTTGTAACGACCGGCATACAGCGGTCTGGTGACCAAGTGGCTAGCCCAAACAGTGGGACTTGATAAGATAACAGCCACATAAAGCGTCTTGTTAAAAAGAGGCTTCCATCGCGGGGCTTGAACTACAGGCAGACGTCATCGCATTGTTACAAAGTGGCGCCCAACGTGGGGCTCGAACCCACGACCCTGAGATTAAGAGTCTCATTCTCTACCGACTGAGCCTTAATAAATACTCTTAAATTAACCTGTGAAATAAGTAACAGATAAGAAATAATGGAAATATATAGATTTATTGACAATTTAAATAAATAATCGATTTTTTATCGATGGAGAGCAATTATCGACTCTGTCTCGGGAATTATCGATTGTGTCATACAGAACAAAATTTATGATATTTAATATATTAAAAGACAGGTTCTTTGAGCGATTAAAATTAATAGTCAGAGAAGGGTGACGAGAAAGTATAACATTAACAATTAACACAAATATAATAATTATTATTCAATAGAATTTAAATAATTCCAAAATGTAATGTGTATGATTGCTGTCAAACCATACGCAGACGATGACGTCACTGCGGGATCGTGAAGGCTGGCTCTGCAGAATTAAAAGATGGCCGCTACTAGTCCTGGCGTAGTTACTGCAAAATCGACATGTCCGAAAAATCACGACAAAATTACCTTCGTGAATGTCTGAAATCTTCCCGCACTGGTGTCATATGTCTGTTAAGTTATTTGGTGTATTCTGACGAAGTGTTCTGTGTAAACTTGTGTTGGTTAGTTTATTTTGTATGTGTTCACTTCTGTGGGTTAAAGTTTTCAAGATATGGTTAGGATTTGTAGAGTGAATTAGTTTAAATATATTGTTTTACTGTTTCATTTCACTTGTACTATGACGTTAGGTGTTTGTTTTCACTATTGTCGTGAACGTTTTGATAGCTTTAGTTTTAAAAAGTGTCTAATTCGTCTAACTCTCGTTTCACTTATTTTAATGGCTAAACGCTAGTACCATTTTCGACTCGATTTAAAGAACGTTTTGTCACACAACTATTCAGCTTGATATTCAACAAAAGACTAATTAACTTGGTCATAAATCTGGCCCAGTTAATCTTTGAAAAAGTATTGTTAACATATTTCGATTACCTGTACACATGATAAAATATTACATTATATATGGAATTTATCTATTTTATTCATCACTTTTATGAATTATGAACCTTATTATTGGTTTAATCATCTCATTCCCTTTAAATTGATGTATTATAGTCCATATCTGTAGACATTGTGTGGAAATTAACAAATTTTGTTAATCTGGTAATTAATTACTGGTATCAGTAATACTATTATAATAAACTCCAACCAGTCACATTCCTCTTCCTTTCCTTAAACACAAATTAAACCCTTGAACTGGTTTTTTGTGTTAATCTGTAAATTTGACATTGCTCTTGAAACTTAATTAATTTATATATTTTGAAAATTTACAATGTTTTAAGGTATATTTCCTTATTATCATTTTAACTCATAGGATCATTTCCATTAGTGGTGAACTGAGTTATCTTATATAAATCTTGCTAGTTTACAGGATTTATAAGTGAATTATACTGGTTTATATTGTTTCTGTGAATTCACCAAATGGCCTAGATTTTAGAATTTTATATTTCTGTCTTTCTCAAATAAATTTAAACTTAACTCCTCCTCTGACTTTACATAATTACAATTATATGAAAATAACATGTCTTATAACTTATTGTGTAGTGTAGTAGTTAATTAACACTACGGTTATTAAAATAAATAATTATGAACATTGTTTAGCAATCTGCACAATTGAACATATTGCAGACATGGTTTGAACATATATCTTTTAACTATTTTTGAGTTAACATAGCATACCTATTTAAACATTATTAATGGTATGTAGGCTATTATTTAGCAAACATAATTCTTTTTAGAACACATAACATAAATCTTATTTTCTAATAACTCTTACAAATACATTTTACTAACACATTGATTTTAGGACTGTGAATAAACAGTCTATTTAAACATTTTACACTTATTAATATTATATTAATCCCAGTCCTTTCTGGTCTAAACCATTATTATTTGTGATCCCCTACATCAGTAAACATGAACTCCTATACTCTATTTATTATCATTTTTTACAAATGTCTTGTAAATAAAGATTTACATTGAAATAATAAAATACTGGAAATCTTCCATTTTATTATTTTATTATGCTGTTTATTATTAGATATTAAAGTTGTTATATTGCATACTGATAAGTTATAGCTTCACCAACTTTAAGTTTATTGCATTTCTAAAAAACACTTACACAAATTCACTTTCACTGTTGGTTCTGATAATTTGAGTCTTATTATCTTAGACCAGACCTTTAGTAATCATGGACTGTTAAGACTAGTTTATTTTCTTTATTACCCAATAGCTTTAGTCGATTCACTTCTTATAACGCTATACAGCACTTTAGTTTTTTAAATAATTACATTTTTATAGGATTTTGGGTATGTTATACTTTGTTTTGCATAGTTTTTGTGGGTTTGGGGTTGATAGTAGTTTATATAATAATAGGTTTTACAACGGTGTTTCTTTCATACTATTTCTTCCTCTCCTCCTGTCTTCTTTCTTGTCCTTCTTCGTATCTTCCTTCTGGTCTTCCTTCTTGTCCTTCTTCTAGTCTTCATTCTTGTCCTTCTAGTCTTCATTCTTGTCCCTCTTCTAGTCTTCATTCTTCTGGTTTTCTTGTCTTCCTTCTTCATTCTTGGGTAAACCAAGGTACTTTGTGTTATCTCGACTGGGGTTTAGTTTGGAACATTTAATTTATTCACTGATACTGACTTTATTCTTCTCTACAGGTATCAGGGTATTGTTTTCTTCCTGATCACAAATTTTATTCTTCCCTTTTCTTGTTTTTGGGGTATTTTGGTATTCACTACTCTTTAATTGAGTCTCTTTTTTCTTGATATGGTCTTATATAACTGGTCTACTGCCCTTAGCTCCCTGGATAAATTACTGATATGATACTATGAGTTGCTTCGATACTTTCTTTGGTTTTTTTTTTTTAAACAGTGGTTTTTATATATAATGTAATGAGGATTTTTATTTTATCGTGGTTCATTCTTTTGATTTATTTAAATGTCATTCAATATTATTATAACATTTGTTGGTGTAATTAAACTTTATGATTTCATATGACTTAAGATGTAGTGGATTTTCTGTCACGCTACAATGTATTTCAGGTACAGCGACGTATCATATGTACGATTATAATTGTTGTGAATGATAAATAAACTAGTAATTTAAGTTGATCATATATATGCGTTCATTATTATCAAATAGAACCCAGATATTAACTTAAAATTTGAAGAAAATATAGAGTAGAATTATAAGAGTTTCTTTTGCTCAAATAAAGAAAATGAATTGACAACATTAATTTATTAAATAATATCAAGTATGTGTTTATGAATAATCAGAATAGTTATACATTTTGTTAAATGGCTGCATAACGCGCGGCATGAAAGTAATCAGTTAATGCAAGTAAATACATATGATCTATTGCAAATAAATGTAATACAATATCAAAATATTTATTATAAAAATGTTATAGTGATTTGATATCATCATTATTATTATATAAAATAACGTCCAACTTCGGGGCTAGATACATGTGAGAGATCGGTAAACTTATACAATTAAATAATTAATTGCCGCTAATATATATCATCATAGTATTATATAATATTCATTGTATAAATGGCGCCCATCCGCACGGCATGATACGTAGTAACAAAGATAGTTGAAACGTACAGCTTTGGCAAAGATCAGGCAGTAGAAGAAGTAGATAAAGTAGCGTTACAGAATTAGAAGTAAGATAAATATTAGTGTTATAAGTCAGTTTGAATGATTACGCGTAGGAAGGCAAAAATGGCGAGCAATTCCGATAGCGTAAAGTTCGACGTTAATAACCAGTTAGGTACGGTAAATACAGAAGATAATACCACACCTAGTGAGCCAAGTAGCGTTGTAGAGAATCCAGAAGATAGGGCGCGAGGACAGACATCAAAACCAGAAGATGTAAGTCTACAAATGTTGGAGTTCATCCGTCAACAGAGCGAAAAACAAGAAGAGAATATTAACAAATTAATTAGCGAGAAACAAGAAGAAAGTAACAAATTAATTAGTGAAAAACTAGAGAAACAAGAAGAAAACAGTAGATTAATTAATGAAAAGCTCGACCAGCATAAGGAAGAGATTACGCAGATAAGGTCCGAGATACGTGAATACCAGCAGACCTGGGAAAGAAAGGTCGACGAACTACAGAAGAAACAAGATGATATCGTGAGAAACTTGAGAGAGGAAGCAAACAAGAAGTACGAAGAAATACAAGAAACACGAGAGAATGATCGTCAAGAATGGATGGTAGCGATACATAATACCCAAACGACCGTTAAAAAGATTAATAATAAATTCGATGCTCACGTTAAGGATTCCAATAAGAAACACGAAGAACTCAAGGCCGAGATACACGACACCATACGGCAGAAACAACAGGAGCAAGACGGAAAAAACAATAACATTATACAGAAGTTGGAAGAAGTTGATGGTAGACAACGTTCAACATAACAGAAGTTGGACGAGACTACAAAAGAAAAGACGACGCGGATCGAAGAGTTAAAAGGACATTTGACTAAAGTAAGAGAAAACCAGGAGAGACTGCAGAGACAGCTAATGGAAGGTGAGTGTGGTATATTAAACCGAATTAATGGACCTAACCACAATGACCTTAAATATAATGGTACGGACAGATTCCCTATGGAATTCCTTAAGGAGTTGTCTGAAATACAAGAGTTATACTACCCCACTGATAATATCAAGTGGATAGGTAGACATTTGGAATTAGACGCAGGAATTTGGTGGCGGGTTATACGTAACCAAATATCAAATTTTGAAGAATTCAAGGAAGCGTTCTCGCAGAAATATTGGGGACAAGAACGACAAGATAGTATACGGGACCATTTGGAGTATGGTAGGTTTGATTGGCGTGGACCGATTACTGCAATTCAGTATATTGAACGCATATTGTTGGAGAGTAGGCAGTTAACACCTACTCTGACTGATAATCAACTTATACGTAAGATATCTCGTCACTTTGGGCGCGAGATCCAGCTCGCTGTGGTCACGAGAGGAATTGTGACAATCCCAAATTTCGAATCTCTAATCATAGAATATACACAGATACAACCGAGAAATAATAGGGAGTCAAACTATGTGACGGCGAACGAGGGGAGGAATTCCTACAAGGAAAGTGAAAGCGGTTTGAACAAAGCAAGTGGTGCACAGAAGAAAGCCTGGGTTGACAGACCAGCTGTAAATACACAACAACATCGTACTGCGGACCGACGCGCGGTCAACACAATGGAGTTCACAAAAACAGCGGCCGGTACATCGGGCACTGAACCCAAGAGGGTCCGTCAACAAGAAGAGGAAAAAAAAATCCCTTTACTCATTAACGGAGATAGCCGATAAAACGAATGACTACCAGACCAACATAATTCTACCAGATTTACGAAGCGATTTATTATGTAATGACGACGAGGAGATTACCCAACGAATAATAAAGTGCCCAGAAATAAATATAAAGTTTAATAATAATGTTACTATACAAGCGTTGCTTGACACTGGATCCGTTGTTGCCGGATTGTCCGAATCGTGGTTTAATCAAAACAAACATAACATAAAACCTTATGAAATATTACCGATGACTAACACTTTAATAGTTAGCGCGGTTGGTAATAAATCAAAGTTAATAAGAAAACAAATATTATGCGATATTTATATCGAAGGAATTAAATATGAATGTGTTTTTCTCATCATACCGGATTTAATAAAACCTTGTATATTAGGAATCAATTTTCTTCAAGAAACAGGATGTCTCATTGACATGGGAAGAAGGATCGTCGAGTTAAGAAGAGAGGCTGACGAAGCGGCATGCACGGTGCCAATGATGCATATAGAAGCGGTGGACGAAGAAGAAGAAGAAGAGATCGTAAGGAACATTGATAAAAAAGTAGAGAGTATTGACTGCGGAGATAAAGGGACGTTGGAAAGATTAAGGGAGATTGTGGTAAGGAATGGAAGTTTATTCAGAGAGTGCCCCGGAAGGATCGAAGGGTAAGTTCACGAGTTCCAAGTCACCGACCGGACACCGTACTTCCAGAGAGGATGGCCTGTCCCATTAGCATATAAAGGGAAGGTAGATGGTGAGATTAAAAGAATGTTACGGTATGGGGTCATTGAGCGATGCAACAGCGCATATATTAACCCACTTGTTACTGTAATTAAGAAGGACGGTAGAGTACGATTGTGTTTGGATGCGAGGAAGGTGAACAGCGTGACTATCCCGGACTACGAGGGTGCTCCACCGATAAACGACATTTTGGCGAGATGTTGTGAGATGAAATATTTATCTACCGTAGACTTAACTAGCAGTTTCTGGCAAGTACCACTGAAGCCGGAGTGCCGGAACTTCACCGCTTTTATGTACGAAGGCAAATGTTATCGTTTTACAGTTACGCCGTTTGGACTGAGTACCAGTTCTGCTGCACTAACCACGGGATTGGACACAGTATTGGAAGATGAAGTTAAAGAAAATACCATTATTTATGTCGACGATTGCCTATGTTATTCAGGAGATTTAGAGACGCATTTATTACATTTAGATTTATTATTATCCAACTTAAGAAGAGCGAATTTAACCATCAATTTGGAGAAGTCGCAATTCTTTAGGCAAGAAATTGCGTACCTTGGATATCGATTAACTACGCAAGGAATACGAGCAACGGACGAGAAGATTGATGCCATTATGAAGTTCCCAACACCTCGGAACCAAAAGCAATTAAAAGGTTTCTTGGGTTTGACAAATTTCTACAACCGTTTTACAGATAAATACGCTGAAACCACTAAACCATTACTTGAATTATTACGGAAAGGACAGAAATTTACCTGGCCACAGGAATTAAATGAATGCTTTCAACAAGTTAAAAAGTTATTCGTAGAAACAGTCATCTTGGAGTTTCCTCGAATAAACCAAAGATACTATATGCAGTGCGACGCCAGCAACTTTGCATATGGCGGGCAACTATATCAACTGGATGAGGAAGGAAGAATTGGAGTCATAGCTTTTACCAGCAAGACATTCAAGGGTGCAGAAAGAAATTATTACACCACGGAGAAGGAGCTCTTGAGTATCGTACGATGTCTTGAGAAATTCCGTATATACATATTAGGGCAACCTTTAACCATTATTACAGATAATAAGGCACTGACTTTCATGAATAAATGTCATTTAAACAACTCGCGAATTACACGCTGGATCTTATGCATCCAAGAGTACAAATTCGACATTGTCCATTGTAAGGGCAAGGACAATATTACTGCTGATCTTCTAAGCAGAAACCCAGAAGATGCCACGTTAGAAGAAATTAGCGACAATATGTCCGAATACTTAATTAATCACCTGACAATCAAGATGGATAAAAGGGTAAGCAAGATCATTATGGATATTGGAAAGTATCAATTTAAAGATACTAAGCTTAAAACTATTATAGATAAGATTAAGGAAAAGTGTTTAGATAAGGAATTAAATAAATTTTATAGATACGTCGATGAGAAATTATATAGATTACGTAGGCGGGAATGGAAACTGTACATACCGAACAGTGCATCCGGCGAAATAATTGCTGAAATACACCGTATGTATGGACATCCTGGAGCTAATAAATGTATAAAATTATTACAGGAGCATTTTACCATAGACGGTATGTTGAAAAGGGTGAAAAATTACGTACGCACCTGCGACACTTGTCAGAGGAGGAAGGACTCAGGCAACAAAAACCTGTTCGGGGGAACGAAAGCCATTATACCGTTAACCAAGGGTGACCTAGTGAGCGCTGATTATTATGGGTCACTACCTGTTTCGTCCGCTGGAGTGAGGTATTTGTTTGTCATGATAGACAACTTCACGAAATACGTGCGACTATTTACACTTCGTAGGGCAACGACCGCAGCCACATTAAGAAGAATACACCAGTATTGTAAAGAGCTAGGATCTCCTAGAATAATTATCACAGACAACGGAACGCAATTTACCTCTAAGAAATGGTTAGACGGGTTAAACGAATTAAATATTCAACCAAGATTTACCGCGATAAGAAATCCATGTGCGAATCTGGCTGAAAGAGTCAACAGACAACTTGAAAATTTATTTAGGATCTTTGTCGGTGACCAACACACAAAGTGGTCGCGTTATGTACCAATCATAGAGAGTTGCATTAACGAGACGTACCACGAGACTATAGAAGTAACACCCTATGAGGCACAGCTCGGGAAAAAACCGACCAGAGTTTGGGAAAAATACCTAAACAAGGACATACTTCAAGTTAAAGGAGCTGACCATAACCAAATATTCGTCAAAATGAAAGAAAAGAGGGAAAAACAAGCGAAGTTGTGTAATGAAACCAAGACCATTACAAAATTCAAAATTGGTGAGAAGGTATTAATCAGAACCTATTATCAATCGGACGCGATCCAGAAAAGGATTGAAAAATTTTGCGAACTGTACTGCGGACCATACAAAGTACATCGAATTCTCGGAGAAGCTACATACCTACTCGTCGATAACGATGACGAAAGCAAAATCCGTGGGAAATTCAATGCCAGACAGATGAAAAAATATCATGAGCCAGAAAATTGAAGATGAAGGAAGAGGAGGAAATTGAAGAATATACCATAATAAGTTAGCTGATGGTGATGAGCCATCTGCGTTAGGGTAATTGACGCGCTCATCTCATTCAAGCTGGCTTAACCAAGAAATTATGTATTCTAAATGTCAAACGTAACATAAGAGTTTACTTTGTTAATTAATCACTAATTAAATGTTAGATAATAAGGGTGATTTAACGTGTTGTGTGACATTTTATAAAATATTCTAGTGAATACAAGGGACATTTTAGTTATTATTACTTGATTCACATAGTAATAGATTATTAGGACAAAGTGGAAAATATAGGACACTTAAAATCAAATGAGTGATATTATTCAAAGAACTATATCGTAAATGAACTCTGTTAAAGTGAATGTATATAATTAATAGACTAGGATTGTGAATGATGCAAGAATGATGTAGATAACTCATTAGCAAAATGTATTACGTGTATGTATAAATTATCAAAATAATTACAACTAACGTAGCGAATATGTTAATTACCAATCTAATTTTAAATAATATTTTAAGAACAAAATTTTAGTAGGACTATTAGTATTGCACAAAATGTATATGTATAGGAGATTTCTCTGATTCTATGTAAAGCGTTACGTTAAACAGATTGATTGTGTGATAATAGATTCCGAGAATAATATTTTAGAAAGTAAAAGGATTATTCAATTAATTAAATTAATTAATTGCTCATTGAATTTATGATTTGTCTTGTAATTAGGGAGATGAGGTATTTATATGTAAATACGATAATGTGAAATGCGTTCAGCCATCCCAAATAGCTAGCAATAAATTCAGAGACCCAATTAAAACTAAAAGGGGGTACACCAATTGTAATATAAGTCTTTAAAAGTAGGTCATCATGTAATATCCTTTCATGAGGAAGGTGAACACGGCGAGGCGACGTACAGGGCGCAGAATTTGGATTTGAGTTGTTCCCTGAGGTCACATCGTCAAATCAAAATTGAGGACACTGTAACGAGCAAAAAATTTAAAATTTCTTAAATTTTCACCTCGACGGAGTGCGTTCACACGAGGCGGTGTCAACGACTTATAGTTGACGCAATAAATAAAGCGTAATGAGAAGATGTCAGAGTAGCGTCGCTAGCTTGACAATAGAAAGACGTTAAGCTCAAACTAACTATAGAAATTGGTGGCACAAGATGACAGGGAAAGTTTAGTTCAGAATTATTGCTATCTACTGCTGTAACAATTGGGCGAGGACATTCACACTCGTACTGAGAATCGTGGCAGATGTTCGACCATGTTACGTCAGTATACGATAAACGACAATAAGAGTGTAACTATACGTTACAATGGAACGGATGCACTGCACTTTAAGAAACAATACGAGGGCTAAGATCGGACAAAAACTCAAGTCATGTTACGCAGCTGGAGTTATCGTCTAAGTGACAGACAGAATTTACGAGTGGAAAGTTGGGGTGACTTCACCAGCCAGCAGATGTTCAAAATTATTAATAGCCACAAAAAAGGGGTATAACATAGAACAATACGTCAGTTGGACCGAAAGTACAGATAATGGCAATCTAGAGAAACACTGAGTTACTTCAGACAATAGGTTGATGGACAAGCTTCTAATAGCCATAGTTTCTACGAAACGGGTCAACGTTCGTCAGAGCAAAATCGGGGGATGCCTAAGAACCTATCAGAAGCCAAAGGCCAGAGAGAAAACTGGTAGAGAGGAGTGTTTCCATAGCAACAGGAACGAAAAACCTATCGGAAGAACTATGACGTAGGATCTTGACATAGTGGGACAAAATATTCCAAGAAAACTCAAAACTGACCAATCACGAAATGAAGTAGGCGTGAACTGCGCCAGAGACAAAATTTTGAGTAGGGACGAGTTAATAAAACTATCTGTCCGAGACAGGAGTCGGCAGTCTTATCTCAACATTTGACAGTTAATAAGTTTTACTCAAATCGTCAACCAGTTTACTTTAAGTACGAAGCGTGTCTTCAGTCTCATATCAAATTTTCAAGTAATACACTTTAAGTTCGAGAGACAGTGTTACGCAATTTTCAGACAGTTTATTCTAATTGTTCGGAAGTGAAATTCGAAGTGCGACGTAACGAACTTAGATAAGAATTATTCAAAGTGAACAATCAGATCGTTACACGAACAGATATCACCACACAAATAATATACTAAACAGTTGAACTTAATATAGTGTTATTACACCTTATTAACACCATAATGAACATGAAACATTAAACAAAGTATTAGATCACATGAACATTTGATAAAGCAGCGATAAGTGGAACTAGACATGTACATTAACGTTAAAAGAAACACACAACATACATCGTAAGATGAAGTATTTAATTGAACACTATACATCAATTATTCACATAAACCAACACCAACGCGAGTGATCGGAAGAGTGTGTTAAGTGATTGTGATACAACAGCATTCAACGAAATGTGTCTCCATGCCATCTCCATCACTGGAACTCGACTGCACCAACGCTTAATGGATATTTCCTAAATCAAGTAACCAATATTTTAATCATTACTACTTAGTTACTTCTACTGACCTGATTCTTTCAAAGAATTCATCCCTGAGAAAATTATTAATAAATGCAATGAATAAATCAGAAATTAAAACGTAATTAATAAATATATTAACAAAAGCTTATCTGGGATTAATGAACGCATTGATAAGTAGAATATGAATTGTTATATTATTTGATTTATATATGTATGTATGTTTTTCTTTGGTTCAGCATATATAAAAACATGAATTTGTTATTATAAAATATGTATGTATTTCAGGTACAGCGACGTATCATATGTACGATTATAATTATTGTGAATGATAAATAAACTAGTAATTTAAGTTGATCATATATATGCGTTCATTATTATCAAATACAACCCAGATATTAACTTAAAATTTGAAGAAAATATAGAGTAGAATTATAAGAGTTTCTTTTGCTCAAATAAAGTAAATGAATTGACAACATTAATTTATTAAAAGATATCAAGTATGTGTTTATGAATAATCAGAATAGTTATACATTTTGTTAAATGGCTGCATAACGCGCGGCATGAAAGTAATCAGTTAATGCAAGTAAATACATATGATCTATTGCAAATAAATGTAATACAATATCAAAATATTTATTATAAAAATGTTATATTGATTTGATATCATCATTATTATTATATAAAATAACGTCCAACTTCGGGGCTAGATACATGTGAGAGATCGGTAAACTTATACAATTAAATAATTAATTGCCGCTAATATATATCATCATAGTATTATATAATATTCATTGTACATACAGCCCTAAATTGTAGAGTTCTCAAGACCTATTGTTTTTGGTGAAGATCGGTTAAGGGAAAGGGGTAGTTTACCTGCAACGTTTTATGTTTTAACAAGGGTATTTTCTATGGCAAACGATAACAGCCGCAAATTCAAACAGAATCAAATAATTTTTTGCATACAGCCCTGATTTGTAGAGTTCTCAAGATCTATTGTTTTTGGTGAAGATCGGTTAAGGGGAAGGGGTAGTTTACCAGCAACCTTTTACGTTTTAACAACAGTAAAGTACTTGAAAATTCATTTAAACTTTTTCAAACAATGGTAATTGTTAAAAATAAAATAATTTTGTTGCCAGGCAATAAAATTATAATTTTTTCATTTTAATGTAAATTATGTATGAGTTAATATACATGTATAAAATAATATATCGTTCGTGCAGGTAAGCATATCTCAGTTATGTAATGTTTACGTTTCCATTTTATTATTATGACTACAGCAATAAAAAGGCAGGGAAGACACACACACACACACACACACACACACACACACACACACACACACACACACACACACACACACACACACACACACACACACACACACACACACACACACACACACACACACACACACACACACACACAGACACACACACACACACACACACACACACACACACACACACACACACACACACACACACACACAATTCGCGTTATTTCTGGCCTCACTCATGTTTATTTTCTTACATTTGCACGCTTTTTAAATGGAAAGTGCCGAAACCCACACCAACATAACGCGTGCAAGCCGAAAAAATGGACATCAATTTGCTTCCTGTGGATCGCTGGGCACGTGTTTACAGAGGAACGATTCATAGACAGACTTTTCGTCTTTAGGGAATGAACCCTCTGCAAGATGCTGAGGGTCCATGAGTGACTTCGGAGCGCTCCTTCTTTTTCGCGTGCTTGTTCTGTGAAACATACACTGTATATTCGCAGCTTTACTCTAAGCAACGCTCAATAGGAAATATTGAAAATGTTTGTCCACGGTGTACCCTCATTCACACTAAACCTGCTCTGATGTCTTAATTACGGACATCATAATATTAAAACTTTGGAAACTTGAGCACTACTTAATGGAGATCAATCATTAACTTATACAAGCCATTAATTTTATGCATATTTTTTATATATATGTGTACAACGTTATCGGCAACAAAGAAGTAGTTTTTGTTAAAATTCCTTCCCGGGATGTTTGACCGTAGTCCAATGTTTTCTACAAAACCAGACGTTTCGGCAATGCCATCGACTTCCATCATCAGTGAAAATCGAGTGCGATAACGTGAGGTGGTATACGTTAGTTACCACAGTACTGTGGTTAAGGCTGAAGCAGTAAGTAGTTAGAAGTAGTTTCTATGGTAATATTTCATTTCGAAAATGATTTTAAATATAAATCTTAGCATATGGAAGTCACGTATGGTTCTCCATACCGATATTTTTTTTTGCAAACGATAACAGCCGCAAATTCAAACAGAATTAAATAATGTTTTGCATACAGCCCTGAATTGTAGAGTTCTCAAGACCCTTTGGTTTTGGTTTAGATCGGTTAAGGGAATAGGGTAGTTTACCAGGAACATTTTATGTTTTAACAAGGGTAATTTTTTCTATGACGAACGGTAATTGCCGCATATTCAAAGAGAATCAAATAATGTTTTGCATACATCCCTGAATTGCAGTGGTCTCAAGGCCTTTTGATTTTGGTGAAGATCGGTTAAGGGGAAGGGGTAGTTTACCTGCAACCTTTTACGTTTTAACAACAGTAAAGTACTTGAAAATTCATTTAAACTTTTTCAAACAATGGTAATTGTTAAAAATAAAATAATTTTGTTGCCAGGCAATAAAATTATAATTTTTTCATTTTAATGTATATCATGTATGAGAGAAAATATATCGTTCGTGGCAGGCAAGCATATCTCAATTACGTAATGTTTACGTTTCTATTTTATTATTATGATTACTGCAATAAAAGGCAGGGAACACACACACACACACACACACACACACACACACACACACACACACACACACACACACACACACACACACACACACACACACACACACACACACACACACACACTCAATTCGCGTTATTTTTGGCCTCATTCATGTTTATTTTCTTACATTTGCACGCTTTTTAAATGGACAGATGCTGAGGGTCCATGAGTGACTTCGGAGCGCTCCTTCTTTTCCGCGTGTTTGTTCTGTGAAACGTACACTGTAGATTCGCAGCTTTACTCTAAGCAACGCTCAATAGGAAATGTTGAAAATTTTTGTCCACGGTGTGCTCATACACACTAAACCTGCTCTGATGTCCGCGTGTTTGTTCTGTGAAACGTACACTGTAGATTCGCAGCTTTACTCTAAGCAACGCTCAATAGGAAATGTTGAAAATTTTTGTCCACGGTGTGCTCATACACACTAAACCTGCTCTGATGTTTTAATTACGGACATCATAATATTAAAACTTTGGAAACTTAAGCACTACTTAATGGAGATCAAACATTAACTTATACAAGCCATTAATTTTATGCATATTTTTTATATATATGTGTACAACGTTATCGGCAACAAAGAAGTAGTTTTTGTTAAAATTCCTTCCCGGGATGTTTGGCCGTAGTCCAATGTTTTCTACAAAACCAGACGTTTCGGCAATGCCATCGACTTCCATCATCAGTGAAAATCGAGTGCGATAACGTGAGGTGGTATATGTTAGTGACCACAGTACTGTGGTTAAGGCTGAAGCAGTAAATAGAAAGAAGTAGTTTCTATGGTAATATTTCATTTCGAAAATGATTTTAAATATAAATCTTAGAACATGGAAGTTATGTATGGTTCTCCATACCGATATTTTCATTTGCAAACACATCTATTATATCGTCATAATTTAATGTTTTGGAAACATCTTTTTCAATTGATATTATGGACATGTTTGTTAATCGCTCTTGTCCAATAGAAGAACGAAGGTACGATTTTACAATTTTTAATTTGCTAAACGAACATTCGCAGGAAGCTGTTGTTACAGGCATTGTTACATTGTTATGGAAATCCTTAATGCTATGTCTAGATTTGGATACGTGTTTTGTAATGAGAGTTCGTAATTTTTTTGCAAGATTTGAAAAGCGTCCATATCCCCTAAATTTTCAAAAACTTCCATGGCTTGATATTTGAAACTCTCAATTTCACATACAAATTCTGGAGCATCTAAGTCGCTATTATATTTCAATGCTAGGTCTGTTGCACATCGTTTAAGATCATCTAGCGGCATGATTTTTAAAGCGTGTCCATTTAAAAAACTGAAGTCGTTTGCGACCTCTTGCAAAGCAGTAAATCTATCATTGAGTTGTATCAGTATTATATCTAAAACTTCACATATTTCTTTTTTTAGTAATGCACTTTCATTCATGGCAAACGAATCATCAGTATATAACATTAATATTTATGCAAATTTATTTGCATAAATTAATTAATTCATTAATTATATAAAAATTGATCTGTAATTATGAAAGTGTTGCCGGTACGAACTTTGTCGTATTTACATGTATCTAGCCCCGTAGTTGGATGCCATAGACAATGATAATGATTATGTTAATTATTGCGTAACTTGATTAATCCAATTATAAATTTATTTGTATTTATAAAGGTGATATCAGTACGAACTATGTTGAATCTCCTAGAGTTAATGATGTGTTGATTTTATTACTTTCATATATCCATTGTTATTTTATTGTAGTACTTTCATTGTGTAAACTAATTGAATTATCTCTTTAATAGAGTCGTGATCAAAGTGTATTTAACTCTGAGTTTAGGTAATCATATACGATATAGTTAATGCCATGTGTTGAACTGCCATACACAACGTTAACAAATTCATTCCTTTAAATAATAAATAATTGTATGAATTGAATTAGAGTTAGTTAATTACTCACACTCAAACTTGTTACATATGAAATTACTTCTGACTTTAACTGTCTTCCAAACTTCTATTCTGTGTATCTTTCTGAGTAATTTATTTGATAATCGTTAACTTGAATTATAAAGTATAGATACTGTTCAATGAAAGGTTAAGTTGTGAGTCAGGTTTTTACATAAATCAATGGAATACTAACGAATCAATTCTAACTTACATTTATTAAAATCATATTTCATACTTATTCATGTCATCACATTGATTTAAGAGCACTTACAAATCTTCAACAAAACAATAAAATTCTATGCCACATTTAAATAATTAAATGTACAAATTTAAATAATTAAGTGAACAATCAAATGTAGACGCTTCTCCGTCCGTAATGACGTTACTAACTAACAATGTGAAATGCTCATAATTTGTATTAATTATTTTATGTTAAAACACATTAAACATTCATATGCAAGAAATAATCATTATTAACAATACACATATCAATCATATACCTAGCTAAAATCCTGTTCCTGCAACAGACACATCAAAACACATACATAGTTACAAAATATATTAACAAGAAGACATGTATAATATTCTAGAACATAATATTCCCTACTTATGGATTCGTATCTATCTGACTCATATTTATATAATTTTCTCAGGTGGTTTGGTTCTAAGTGTCAGGTCAGTGGTATTTGATAAATTACTAATTATAAGAAGAGATTAGTTTTGTACTTTACTCGTTCTGCCGTGATGTGTCGCTCCCATGATGTATCCCTGCGTTGATGAGTGAGGTTAATCCATATGGCACTCGTTCACGAACACACTTCCGCACTCCGCGACAGTCACTTTGAGCTTTTGAGATTATTATAATACAAGTCGTGGCATTGTACTCGTAATCGGTCGGCTATGTTTTACGCGCTTATGTGTCTATTTACGCGGTTCACAGTTCGATACCGTATGCTTCTAATAGTTGTCCATACCGCACGACCACTCTTTTCGGCGCCTAGATTGTTTTCAAGTTCATTAGGCACTTGTTCACACTTCTATTTACTTGAGTTAATTACTAAACATTGTAGTATCACTACTTTTCTGTAATTGTTCAAGAATGTCACTGTAAAATGTCAGTATCTCTATGACGGTGTATTACATGGAATTTATAAAGATTGTTACTCGCGCTTCATCGCGAAAACTACTGTTCCGTTTTGCGTTCTGAGTCTTATCCGCGCACTTCCATTTAGTCGTAATAACGTCTTAATCGTCTCTACCGAAATACGTTATAACTTATACACTGCATTAAGTTCTTATAAATTGAACTATTATGAAACTGAAATACAAGTTCAAATAGACTGATCGAAACTTTGAATAAACTGAGTTAAGAATTTTAGTAAACTGAGCGAAAAATTGGAATGAACTGAGGGTAAAATTTGAATGTACTGAGAGCGCGTCCCCTTGTGTAAACGGTTTTTATTCCTTCTGATGTTCCCACTCTTGTGATTCTGATGAACGCTCCAGCTTCCCACCAAATCATTTTTGATAGGTTTATTCCATGGACCTCCCTGTGTCCTCTCGTCTCCAGTCTGTATTTCTAACGAATTCTCCACCCAGTGCCGTTTGGAGAGGGACGTTCATACACGAGATTCGCTCTCTGGTCTCAAGCTTCTCTCTGAACCATCCCCTACAGAAGTTCCCTTCGAAATTCTCGTTCCTCATTGGCTGGTTGGCTTTCTCAACTTGAATTTGACGTAGTCTACGTGGACTGGATGAGTCGCTGTCTTACGTCCGTTGCTCTGTTCCTGGAATCAGTGCTAAGGCCACTTTTCAAAATCACATCTGCTACTTTTGGTGCAGCGTGTCGAATTCCCTTATTGTTGGTACGCTGACGACTTCCTTCGTCGACTTACGGGTGGCATAACATCTGTGCTCTCCACTAGCGTCACTTAGTCGCCTGTCCCATTGTCCGTGCATAAACTATTGTCTTTGAGAACTCGCACACATGGTTTTGAACAATACTCTCGCCGTTGGTTCTGTGTTTTTCTCGCTACTGGACAGGTGTTAGGGTAGTCTTCTTTTGTCCTAATTGTGGAGTCAAGCATTCCCACGCATAGTCCAGTTCGCTGCAACATGTGTCGTACAGCTCATTGTTCGTGAATAGTTTTTACGACGTCTTAATGGAAAGGAAAGGTTTGTTCCTTTTCGTCGCCCACCCTCGAACAAAGCTAACATGTGTCACTTTTGACGGGCTCTAATTGCTGGTGTACTTCCCTCGCAATACCCAAGAAATTAAAAAAAAAATATTTGAAATAATAATCGCATTACAAGTAGCTTTCTCACCAGGCATATTTTTTATTTTGCGCCGTCTCTTTTCTGGAATGTAAGTTTCAATATTTGTTGTTTCGGCTAAACTTTTTGCTGAATTGTGAAGCGAATCGAAAAAATCATTTCGGTACTGTTGAATTTCATTTTTTAGAGCATTTATCATTTTCGCAGCATTTTCGACTGTGGTTTTTCTTTCTTGTAAAAGTAAATTTACTTTATTTATCTTTCCTAATATTGTATCCCAAAATATTAATAGTGCAACAAATTTAAATTTTGTTAATAATTTTAGCAACATTCGAGCATTTGTAACAGAGTCTACTGTAACTTGTCTTTGTCCATCACACATTTCATTAAGAAGTTCTATTATTAAAGGCAATTGATTTCGTAAAGCTTTAACCGCGTTAGCTTTCGCGGACTACCTCGTGTCACTTAAACCTTTAAGACGAACAGATAATTTTTCCTTTAAAAGATCCCATCTACTAGTAGAATTTACAAAAAAGTTAAACAATTGTTGAATTGTTTCAAAACATGATTTCATTTGAACAGATGTTTGTGCAGCATGAACGCCTATTAAATTAAGGCTGTGAGCCGTGCATGGAACAAACCTCGCCATATTGTTGAAACGTAATATCCTGGCTTGTACCCCCTTGTATTTACCTGCCATATTCGCTCCATTATCATATGATTGTCCTCTTATATTTCTAATATTTAATCCGTCTAATGTTAACTTGTTTTCAATGTCATTCGCAAGTGCTTCGCCAGTTTTTTCATGTGTCACAATAAAGTCTATGAAGGTTACTTCAATGCTACATTTATTCGTGTTGGGATCAATGTTAACATAGCACAAAATTTGCGTCATCTGTTCCTGGTGAGAAGTGTCAGGTGTGCTATCAAATAAAATAGAAAAATATTTTGCTTTTTGAATATTTGAAATAATATGCTGTCTAATTTTAGAAGCAACTATATTAATTATATCATTTTGTTTTATAGGAGAGAAATAATTAACTTGATTTTTCTTATGACTTTCAATATGTTGCGCAATAATAGGATCGTAATGACTAATTAATTCTATCGTGTTCAGAAATTTTCCACATTCGGGATGACCAATTTTTTCACAAGTTCCTCTCAAAGCGTCATTATTTTTTACGCAGTGCAGAATGGCATCCAAAATAACTTTTAAAATATGCCTCCACTTTTCTTTTTCTTTTAAAATTTCTTCTTGTAATTGATCGTCTATAAAACCACCTTTCTTAACTTTTGATTAGAAAGTTTTCCATTCGACATAACTTTTTTTATGATATAATGAATTTTCATGACGTGGTAACATAGGATTTAAATGCTACCAGTCTCGAAACCCCGCAGTGGTCCATACATTCTGATTTTTTCCAAAAATAATACATGGGAAACAGAACAGTGCATCTTTTCGCTTGCAATATATCAACCAATTTCTGAGTACTTGTTCTCCGTTTGACATGGTTTTTACAAACCATTTTTTATCGAAATGCCTATTTTCTCTATCAGGATAAACACTTAAATTATCGCACAACTCTGGTCCATGTTGAACAAATATTTGTATGTTACTATTAGTTAAGTGCCATGTTGTGGGATCATTGAAATCTATTATTTTTGCATTATTATCAATATTTTCTAACTTAACATCAACCATATAATTATCATCATTACATGTACATTGCTTCTCGATTTCCTGGTTTTGATGTTCAGTTGTACTTTTCTCTTCTGTTTCAATTTCACATGAAACATGACTACTTGTAGAAGGCAGATTTAATTCAGTTGTTAAGCTTGAATAAACTAGAGGTGTAGATGATTTTTTAAGAAAAATATCAATCGGAGTTATATTTTTCTTTGTATTTTCAATCTTCTGTTCTCTTATTTTTTTAGACTGTGCACCGGACGGTTTTTTTGGTGGCATTTTACCCTAGAAGTGTTTTTTAATTAAAATTTGTGTTTTTATTAATATAATTATTTAGTAAATAATAATAATACTAATAATAATAATAAATAATATTTACAGTACTTACTTAGTCAGTATGCCAGTATGTTGTATATAAACAAAATTATATTTCTTTTCCAGTATGTTTTGTTCCACAAAAGAGAGAAAATATATAAAAATAATTACGACAAAGCAACATCACAGCTGATCTTATGAACGAGGAACGACCAACAAAGACTGTAGCGCCTTGCCTACACACTACACAGTATAGATAGTTCTTGTATGAGCCTGCATTCACACATGAGTATCAACGTCACCTGATTTCTCCTGACGTTCTGATTGGCTGAGCTGAGCTTTTCGCCTCATGTGAACGCGGGCTAGGAGTGTAAGAAAGAGAGGGTGTGTGATGCGCGCGCAATAATACGTGTCTCTGTCTAATTGGTCAGGAGACGAAAAACGGCCAGTGACAGTCGGTGTTGATTCAATGATTCATGTAGAGTAGAATGGTCAAGTAAAATAAAAACCACGTGCAACTCTCAACTAGGGCTCTATAAAGACTAGGTATGCTCGCCCGCCATTTTGGTTCTTTGCTGCCGTTCAGCTGCATAGACGTTCCGTCCATATTTCTCTCTTCTCCTCGCTTGGACATCAGTAATGAAATAGCATTTTAATATAACCTTACATTTAACATTATTTGTATTCACAACAATCACTATAAGTAATTAAATTAATATATTTTAGATATAAGAACTGCTAAAATACCATGAATGAAACTTTGAGACTGTGGTTTGTTTCTTCCGACCTTCAGAAACAACTTTCTCTAAACACAAGAATCGTTGTTATTATTAATAATGTGTTTATTATAAATCTTTAAAATTTGTTTGTAAAATATGAAGATGCTATTTCATTAAAGTCGAAACATCTTACGTCTGTTGCTAAAGTCTGACTTAAGTCTTTTTGCCCAAACCACAAAGATATAATATATATCGTATAATATGTTTTTTGTAGGTATACTTTGAAGAAAATCAGTGGGAAATCACATTCAATTCCACACAAATCAATGCAGTACAATATTCAAAGTGACTTAATTTAATGTAATACAAGACAATACAATACAGTCAGTGCATCAGAACACAATTCAAGGCAACACAGTGCAATTATTCAATGTAACACAATTGGTTACAATACAAGGCAATTCAGTACAGAGCCCTGTTCAGTACAATATAATACATCCAATGCAGCACAACACAGTCCAATGAAACACAGCGCCATTAAATTTAATAGCAAGACAATTCACTTAAATATTATAAAATTAAGTGTAATACAATTCAATAGAATATAACACAATTAATTTCAATTAAACATAATTAAATATAACTTAATTCAATGTAATAAAATACAATTTGTTTCATCTTATTACCTATAATTATCATAAAACAATTCCAATTCTACAGATATGCATTTGCCATTTATGTTTTCCTCTTTTTTTCAGAAGCTGTTCCATAGATTTTACACATTTTTTTTACATTTTTATTGAAATCAACTACTGCATATGATCTTACAGTAAAGAAGTGTTTAACAACTTTTTCTTTTAAATTACAGCACACAGGGAAAGATGGGCATATGTGTTGTACAATTTTATTTATCAGCAATTTGGCATCATTATGCAATATATGTTGTTTATTTTGTCTATATAACACCTCGCAGTTACAAATCAAGGTCAAAACTTCACTGTTTGGTTTCTTTAGACCACCCAAGTTTAAAAAATGTACAAATGTATCGTAGGTTTCATCACTGTGGTCTTCATTTAAAAACTGTTTGCATTTATCACATACATTTTTCTTTAACATTGCATTTGTTGTACTACCACCTATATTAAATAAATTATTATTTTCATATGTAGTCAATTGTAAATCTCCCAACTGTACAGTATGAAAACTGAATTCAGGAACTCTGTCATTGGAGGCAGAAACACAAATAGAAGGCATAACTAATGAAGAAGAAGGAGGTAAACTAAAATAATTTGATGCAGAAAGCTCATTATCTTTTGCAGTTGATGTTCAAGATGTGGCAACTTCTTTGCAAGAGGACACAGTTGAGACAGGAACTGAAGCAGAAGTTGTTACAGTAATAGTAGGCCTATTAGGCTTACAGTCTTTGGATGGTAAATTATCAATCAAAAATCTATCACTATCATTGAAGTAAGATGATCTCTTTATATCAGAAATAAATTGGGAAACTGTTATAAGTTTCAAAGCTTTCAGACACTGCAATACAGAAGGACAAGAACCTGCTTTTCTTCTAATTTGTGAAAAAATATTCTCCACAGCATCTTGTGTAAATCTATGCAGCAATACATATTTATAGCCTTCATTTAGCAGCTGTTCTGTTATTCTACATAAGGACAATGTAGACATGATCATGCCTGTATTTAAAGGCTTCCAGCCATTGCCTATTGAAATGTTCTGGAAAATTTTTACAAACCTGAAGAGAAATTCGAACTTAGCAGATTTATTTTTTTCAGTAATACCAGCCTTTGAAATTTTAGAACAACATTGAAAACCATTGTTCTATTAACCTACAGAAATATGCTGTAGTTAATGCTTCTGGAGTAATGATTTTAATTTCACAGCCAGTTCCAGTGCTGCTGCTGTTTTCACAGAAAATAAACGAACAGCTGAGCCAACAGTCATTTTGTTAAAGTGACTTGGTTCCAAATCATCTCTCTTTAAATGGTGCAACAATCTTAGTTCTTTATCTTTCTCAATTTCAGAATGCCAAAGTTGTACAATATATTTACCTGAGACAAAGTTACTTGGGAGGTCTTCATTTTCTACAAGTGACTGAGAAAGATAAAGACCTACATTTAAGATAGTATTTTTTATATTTTTAATTAAATGACATACATATGGGACAACATGAATGTCGTTACTGTCGACAGTAAAGTGTATATTTCTTTGATTTTCATTTGTTGTTACATCGACACCAAAAGCGCTCCACATAGCTCTATTATTACTTCCCATATCTGATGAGAGAGAGACAACACGAAGTCCACACAACTCTGCAAACTTTACACATTTTTCAATTACCTGTTTTTGTAAGATCCCTTTTGTTGATGGACCAGTCACTTCACAGTCTATAACCTGTTTCCAGGCAGTTTTCACACCCCTAATTAGTATTACAGTGATGTGGTTTCCTATTGTTTGAGAGTCACCGAGTGTAATGTTTCCACAAAATGAATTTTTATATTTATCAAATTCAATTGATCCACTCACCTCCATCTCATCAATTGACATAGTACAGACCCTGTCTAAAGGATCAAGAGCTTGTACTTTACATTTTAGAGGTGCAAAAAGACTTTCAAAAACCCCAAATGTCATTTCCAAGTTCCTGAGTCTCTTATTCAGGGTACTGTACGATGGCAATGGATAGTTTGTATTGCGTAAATAGTTGTAACCATGAATGCCTAGACTGAACGTCAGTTTCAAAGCAAGAATAATGGTTTCACTACTCCATGTTGTAGGTTTGGTTTTTAGAGCAGAAATCTGTTCTTCAGTGAGGAAACTCCTCATTAATGCATTCTGCTGCTCCAGTTGACATTTTAATGAGTTGATCTCTTCTTGTAACTTAATTTTTGAAACGGTCCCTTCTTCATTTGATGACCAGCCTTCATTGCAAAGTTGATCTTGAACATCGCTTGTAACCTCAGAATTTTTACCTTGACTATTTGAAACCTGAAAAAAGTAAAATATTTATAATTAATAAAAAATTCAACATTAACAGTAGCAGGTGGTACACCATATCCATTTTTTTTGCTAAAATCCACAAATTTAAAAAATCTTTCTTTGTAATAAAATAATTTATTCCCTCATAATGTAATTAACACAACTGTTTTACGACCTGGAGTGTAAATATATTTTATTCTAGACTGTTTTATTCAATATTACTTTAAAAGTAGAGTTCAGCTCATAAGTTGTTTTATGTTCTTAATATTCTTTCATTAACATAACAAGAACTCAGGAAAAAATGGAAAATTAGAATTTTACACCGTAATTAATGCATTTACTTTATTCTGAGATTTTCTTGTGGATGTAGGCCTAAGTCTTCTAGGAGGATTTGGTACTTTAAACAATGTGGGAATTGCATTTGGCTTCAACCTTTTCCATCCATCTGCCCTGTGATGTTCCCACTGGTTTTCTTCAAAGTGTACCTACAACAAATATATTATTTTGTATTACAATATATGGCACATCGTATGATAAACTCCAAGGGACTACTTGGAAATAATTTGCAATGCTAAATCAAATACGTTTGTGTACAAATATGATTGTACTAAACAAATATAATATTTTTAAGTATTAAGTAAAGTCTATTGCATTTATGATTTCGGTAACCAGTTTTCTTTAAATTTGTCCTTCCTCCTGAAAAGTTGCAAAAAATGACTTGTTCCCTTTCTCCTCATCCTGATTCATATATTTAATCACTTATAATATTTAATATTTAATGTTTTGAGAGTTAAGTTTTATTTTGTTAAGTCAATCACACAGTATGTATCACTATTTAGAAGAACTATTTGTAATTTCAAGATAAATTTTAAACTTACCTCACAAAGCCTTGAAGTAGATGTTGGATTCCAATTATCACGCCTGCAATTTTGAAGCCAAATTGCTCTTCTGGACTTGTCAGACGGGAATCTGAATAAGCGATGTCCTGCAGCACTGTTATTAGAATAGTTTGGTGCAGAACAACACACCATTATTGAAAAAAAAACACAAGAAAATACAAATCGTAGGTCTTCAGCGTTACACAGCAATCTGTATTCGCGGTAAGGAGAATCGCCTGCCATAGAACCAAAATGGCGGACGCGCATACCCACTCTTTATAGAGCCTTACTCTTAACCGGGTCGGTATCCTTTGTTTTGCGCCCCAAACCCAGTTGCGCCCGCCACTCCTTCGTTACGGCACTGCAGGTTGTTTTACATATTAAAGGGAGTTTATAAAAAATTGTAATTGCTCATAATTGTAAATATGGGTTTAGATATACTCATGATAGTTGTAACATAACAAAATTATCACACTAAACATTTGAATTAATGCAACATAAATAAAGGAAAAAATTCCATAGTGAGTGAGAAGAATAAATTATTTAAGGATTACACTAGAAACTGTATATTAAGTCTATAAAATGTTAATAAAAATGGAAGATAACAAAGAAAACCATGGATCAAAATAACCTACTATGTAAAAACCAGTTAAACCAGCAGTATACCCAGTAGATTGGGGAAGCAGTACAAAAAGGGAAGGACCATAAAAAAGGAAATAATCTGTCATGAAACCATTTTAATAAGGGAACTACTAATGTGATATTTGAAGAAGGGACAAAACATATCAAGATTCCCACAAAGAGACCAGAAACAGGAAGAGATATGCCAAAACAAAATGATAGTCATATAATAAATACCATGAGACAAAATTGAAACCGATATATGTAAACCCAAACAAGTTACAAGATACAATCCTAGAAAACACAAATTGTATATTAGTTATAAGAGTAATATGTTAAAAAATATATCAAAAGAGACTACCATAGTGTAGAACTCACTGAAAAGACTACCATAGTGTAGAATCCAATAAAGTGAAGTGAGATAACAAAAATAAGAAACTACAGTGAGTATAGTGAGAAACATAGCTAAAAAATCTATGAAAAAATATTCAATGAAGTGTAAATATTATAAAAAGACTACCATGAGTGTAGAATAATAATAGTAAAACCATTGGAATCAAAGACAGTCTAAGGACTGACCACATTAGCAGTAATAAGAGTTTTTTAAATTAGATATAAGAAAAACTATTACCTATAAAATGTTTTCTTTAATTACAGTTAAGCAAATTGTGAGAAGGACAAAAATACCAAAGGACAGTTCATAACTGAGGGTATAACTAATAGTAAGATGTTTGTTATTTAGTGTTAATTAGATAATATTTTAGATGTAAGGTGTCAATAGATACAAGATGTTTTTTAATCACAGTTAAAGTGTTTTCAAAAGAAACATAAATACACAAGACAGTTAGTGACTGACAGTATTACTAGTAATAGGAGTTTTTTATTTTTTATAATTAAATTATGTCTAGGTAATAATAAGGATAAGATATTTTGTTATCATTTGATGATACAGTTAAAAATAATAGGAATAAGATGTTTTTGTTAAAATTAGGTGATATATGAAAAATAGTAGATAATAAGATGTTTTTGTTAAAATTAGGCATAAGATGTTCATGTTGTGGTTCAACGATGTTATTAGTATAAAGAAAGTTTAGTAGATACAAGATATTCTATTGTATTTTAAAATCATGTCATTTAATTTTCCATTGTGTAAGTCAGAGAGGCAAGTAGGACATAAAAATGTAATAATTTTATTCAAATCAGTAAACCATGTATAATGTACAAACAGACCAGCCAAGACACCATTTTTGTAAACACAGATTGGCCTATAAACCAAAAAATTATCTATCAAAGAATTAATCTATGTAATAGGAATAGAATTCAATACACACAATACAGAAATTGAAAATATAATTAATACAGATACAGTTAATAGCAAATAGAATAACAAAAGAAAGGAAATTAACTTCTTTTGGAAACAGTCAATAATAAGCCTATGATAGTAATCAAATCAGGCTAAACAGCAAATTAATCAATATTGAAATGTTTTAACAACCAAATTATTAACAACAAAGTAATTACGGAGTTATTAAGTATATTCCATAGAAATATTATACCGAAAAAACAAATAAAAACCTTTAAAACACTGAATTTGTACAAAATATGGGGCATACAATCATTATGTAAAATTGTAATTTTTGGGCTTAAATGAGCTTGAAACAAACTCAGCTATATATCAAAAGATGTAAAATTAACTAATCAATATTACTGAATAGTTAGATTCATGTAAAATTAAGAAATATTTGAAATACAGTAAAAAATAAGAAAACTTATTATGTATAGTTAGGTGGTGAAACAAGTCTTAGACAGATATTTTATAGTTAAACAATATGAAGAGGAAAAAGACATAGAACCAATTGCCCTAAAACGACGACGTTGCGTCTATTAGTCTATTGTTAATCGCAAAGCTGAATAGTTGAAAATGTGTTAGCGGAGTATTGAAAACAAAATAATTTGTAATAAAACCAAGTGTGGTTATGTGGCGTGTAACGGAGATGAACTAAACAGTGAAATAACCTTAACTATCAATTTCTAACACTTCACAAATTTCCAAAACACAGTATAACACCATAAAACTCAACACAAGAAATCGACAGCCATTTTGAACAATTTTTGGACCGAATTCACAGAAAACCAACACATATAATTGAACACCGGACACTACACAAGAAATCCATCCAGAATTCGACATCGCAGACGACGAGGGGACATTCCACACTATATTTTGGACCAACACCACTTCGCAGAAAAGGGAACATCGTTTTATTTCTGTGGGAGAAGATCATTCAATTCCAACAGCATCGCAGTTAAAATCGAGTAGACGGCGGCCATTGCTGAATTTCTCATAAAGACGATCAGCCAGTGCCTGCTGGAGGGGAGTGACGTCATTTCATCGACTTGGTTCGCAAATTAAATAATTTTTTTCTAATTGACAATTGTAATAATAATTCTGTCCTATTTCAGATATTAACATTTAGTTTAAGAATACCTGTTAAATGTATCTTGTTCCTTGCCCTCTGACCATTTCGACTCGTTAAAAGAACCACAAATATAAACTTGTAAGAAATATATTTGTTGATTTTTCTCACTACCAACTGTAGCGAATATTGCCAGTGCCTGGGACATGCGCAGTTTGACTGGCGCATAATTTTGAATGTGAATAAACGCAAATCATTACTCAGTTACCAGCATTGTTTTTATTTCTACAATTAATGTTACTATTATTTTTTATTAAACAGAAACATAATTTACAGTGAGAGAATAGACATAGAAGGAAATTACAAACTCAATTAATTAATTAATTAGTAATTAATAAAATAAAATAATTCAATCAAGCTCAATACAAGAACAAGAAAAAATATTTGCACAATTTTAAAGTTTGATTTATTTGATATTTATCAATCAATCACACCCAGTTATAACCTATTTATATTAAATCTATTCTTTATATTTGGTGATTTCAAAGTGGAGCTGTATCATCGGGGAGTTCGATACTGAGATCCAGCCAATATACACAATTCTTATCATCAATATCTTTATATTTTATTTATTATTACATTTGAAATTATATCACAATTTGACTAGCCTAACTAGTGGGGCTAAAAAGAGGGCACAAAACCATTGTTAACATAACACATCAGTCGACACACAATATATCTGAATTACTATTTCTATATTTTTATTTTTCTATTTTCTATTTGTAATAACATTATATTACAAATTGGCGTTTCCAACGTGGAGCTTATTAAAACGTTCATTCAATATATATATTTTTATTATTTTTTATCTGTAATATTATTATATATTACAAATTGGCGCCCAACGTGGGGCTTATTAAAACGTTCATTCAATATATATATTTTTATTATTTTTTATCTGTAATATTATTATATATTACAAATTGGCGCCCAACGTGGGGCTTATTAAAACGTTCATTCAATATATATATTTTTATTATTTTTTATCTGTAATATTATTATATATTACATAGTTCATCATGAGTTCTTAAGTTTATTAGGTTTCTTACGTTTTTTAAGAATTATTTAAAAATCATTTATTCGGAAGTTTAATAGAAAAGAACACAACTTGGAACCAACAAAAAATATAGAAACTTATCGAACAGTGTAAAAACAGTTCTTGTTTACAATTAAAGCGAATTGGGTAATGACGAGCAAAATTAACTTTTTTTGTCTTAGACATTTTAGAATTGACTATTCTTTTTCACATAGTAGTGTTTGACATTCTCTTATCAAATGGTTGTTGTTTCTTTCAAAATAATGTAACAGAAACGATTACCGCGCATCAGTTACTAGTTCCGTTTTGAGATATCACCAGACTTTGATATGCTACAACAATATGAATTTTTTCATATTACTTATTACAGATCCGTGTGAATTATTGGTTCCTTAATGGCTTACAACAACAACAATAATAATAATAATATTAATAATAATAATAATAATAAGAAGAAGAAGAAGAAGAAGAAGAAGAAGAAGAACAATAATTTTTTTTTTTTGCGGGGGAGGAAAATGCATTATGCACCATCAGGAAACACCCGACTGGTCTCCCGGTGTGTGGACTCACACCCACCAAAAACCTCCACTTTACAGGCAGGGAACCCTCCCCCTGGAACAACTATTCGTATGGCTTCAGGGTGGCATCTCGTATTGCGCCTAGGCTCCTACAGCTTTATCTATATCATCGACCTCTGAGAGGGTCCAGTTCAGGCTTCTTCTGCTGTAGGACCATCCTCACGAAGGTCACAACTCTGTCCCAGTTCTCTTTGCTGTTGAGCATGACGCCTATGATGTTATCAGTCATATATTGGCGTCATGGGGCCAATCTCCGATTCCAGTCCTCGCCTCTCCAACACCCACCGTTGACACTCGAAGAAAGTGTGATGAGCGTCATCAGAGTCTGAGTCGCCATACACGCACGACGGATCCTCCATCTTACCCATCCTTCGCAGCTAAGTACAATAATAATAATAACAACAACAATAATAATAACAACATTAATAATAATAATAATAATAATAATAATAATAATAATAAGAAGAAGAAGAAGAAGAAGAAGAAGAAGAAGAAGAACGAGAACGAGAACGAGAACGAGAACGAGAACGAGAAGAAGAAGGAGGAGGAGGACGAGGAGGAGCAGAAGAAGAAGAAGAAGAAGAAGAAGAAGAAGAAGAAGAAGAAGAAGAAGAAGAAGAACAACAACAACAACAACAACAACAACAATATATATAATTATTGTATAAATGTAAACTAAATCCTATTAGTCTTATTTTACAAAGCGTTTTAATTTTCTGAGATTTTTAATTTTTACTAAAATTAAAATTTTTCTTATACTTTTTATATTTATGTTGTTTGCTCGTTAATTTAGTGTTTTTTAATAAACAAACAGGGAAACGTTTGGAAAAATACGTATAAGTAGTGAATAAATTCGTTGTAATAATAGACCACTTTGTATACAGGTAAGATGGCGCAACGGAGAGGCAAGGTAGCTGCTAATGATTCCTAATTGAATCGTGCAGATTCTCTCATTTATAATTTTGTACTTCAAGTATTCCTCATTATGATTTTATAAGTAGACAATAATGAAACATTTTTTTTTGCGAAAAGGAAAGGAAGACGGACTTAAATCATGAGGAAACGAGTGTCAGAAAAACGACACTCGTTCATTATTAGTGTTGTACGGAAGACCGCTGTTGCAGACATTTGTCTCTTTTGTATATTGACTGAGTAATTGTTACGTACATTTATCAATCGATATCGTTATGGATGATTCAGTGTGTGTGTGTGTGTGTGTGGAGTAGGAGAGCGGTGTGAAGTGTTGCACGTGCGATGACTTATATATTATAAACAGGAAAATGAAGAACAGATATATATTAATAATATATATAGCAAAACACGTCGTTGCCTTCTATGAGACTGAAGCGTAACTCCGACTACATAATAAGCACGAGTACAAAGTGCCATTAATAAACCGTAACCTCATTATAAGGAACAGTCAAAGTTAACATTTAAGATTAAAAAGCCCTACTTTAAGTACCGATTAGCGTGGAGTACACGGGCGCTGTTTAGTTCCCATTAGAATTAATGGATTACTGAACAATCGCATTAAAATGATTTGTTTCTAGGAAATAATAAAAAAAAATAAAAAATTATATTTATCTTTTGAAAAAACTAAAAGGACTGAAAAACAAAAATAACTTACATGTTGTGTATACTGTACTGCACTTTGATCTTAGCAAAGAGGCCGAGTTAGTACACATTACATTCACCACACTTAAGGCTAACTGCCCTCCAGTAACAATTAACGGTCAACCAATACCCAAGCTGAAAGTGATAAGTACCTTGGGCTGCACCTGGACAGGAGACTAACGTGGAAGAAACACATAACTTCTAAGGAGCCTGAACTTATCCTCAGGTCAGAAATATCTACTGGCTGATAGGCAGAAAATCGCGGTTATGTCTTGTCAACAAACTTTTAATATATAAGTTCTTAAACCGGTATGGAGTTACGGTTGTAGTGTCAGACTTTATAAACCACGATCTGCGGTACCATTTGTAACCCCTCTTTCCTTTTATGTATTTTTATGAGTATAAAACAACTTCTTTTATTTTAATATTTTTTTTGAAAGAGAAGCCACAAGTCAATTAGGACTAGGCCGGAGCCTAGAGAAGCCAAAATTGTGCCGGGTCCAGTATGACGGGACTTGCAATGAAACTCAGCTGTAATATAACAATAACGGTCTTTATTGTATGCCATGAATTAATACATGTAGGCAAACTCTATCACATAGTTATCCCCCCCCATAAATCATAAATATATCACAAATAAATAATCCCCCCTTCTTTAACAGTATCAAAGACAACATGTGTATATCATAACGAGTGTATATAATATTCAGTAAGTATATATAATTATAAAATTCTCCCCCATTTTGTGACTAGCTAGACACAGACAAAACATAACAAGACACACTGAAACATAAGGCACATAGACTCACAATTATACATCAATTCTAACACGAATGCCCCTGGAATGCACCCGCCTTGCAGGCAGTGTTAGTACCATACCCAGAACCCAGCAGTGATAAAATGTTCGCCCATCAACAACCCGTTTCTGTAGAATTACATAAAAGCCAAAACCCCAGAAAGGATGATAATTACTCATAACGCATAAGTAAGACCGGACCGCCCATATGTATAGCATTCCACTGACCAATGACCCATCATGAGCGTATGAGCCTTAAGTTCCTTCCACAACATTAAATAAAAATTTACGGAAACTACATCACCTGATTTTAAACAGTTGTTATACAATTCTAAACGGTTAATTTGCTTCACAAATTCCGAAGGATTTAATAAATCAGTATATACTTTAACAGTCGGAAAATTAATCAGTCGAGGCTTTACAAATTTCAAAAAAATTTAAACAAAATATGTTTTACAAAAAAAATTTAATGAGTATATGTTCTATAGTTAAAAGAAAATTAATCAGCAGATACTACAAGTGAAAAGTTAATCAATATGTGTTTTGCAAGTTAAGAAAAACAATCAGTATAGCCCTTTGTAAGGTACAAAATCAATTAGTATATGCCCAGAAAAAGCAAATTATTTTCTATTAACACCGAATGGCTATATAAATATAATTAAAATGAAAGTACAATAAGACGGTTGTGCCCTAGCAGCTGTGGGAGCGCGCCAGCATGCGGTTGACAAAATTTGACAGGAATCTAACCTGCCTCAGGCTGCACCAACATGTGTCAGACAAAAACTAAGTCCCTTTTTAAAGCCCAGAAAACGGCCAAAAAAAAAAACAAAGGAAAACCCCCAGCCCTTAAATGTTAAACCCAAGGTGATTTTAATATTTACTCATTTCTGTTCCAGCCGGAACAGAGTTGCTAACATGTTCTATAATTTTTGTAAAGAGTAATATGATAATGATATGCAAACGGTAAAATGTCCAAGAGTAAAAATATCTCTGGCACGCTCCCCCAGTGCAGCACACAATTACAAGCAGTGCACTTAGTGTTAGGTAATTCAGTTGTAAAAAAGTGTTCTTGAAATTAACTCATAATGTTCAGAATGATGATCAGCTGCTCCCCTTTATAGCAGACAGTCTGGACACGTGGTCACATGGATTCAAATGATATTTACTGTAAAACAGGCGCACTGCCGGCCCGGCCCCAAAAGGAAAATAAAAGAGTGCATATCACCTTAATACTGCTGACTAAGTGCTATATCGTGAACTGGTCACCAGCTCCCTCTCCGGACAGGATCGTGTCTAATGGTCCATGACTGATGCAGTTGTACGGCAATCAGCAAAGCCAAATCTCCGTCTTAATCAAGAACCCTGTTAATTTATATAAATTAGAGAAATGTTCACCAAAAACGTACACCCACGTTCAGGTAATTAACCTCAGAACGGGCCTTCAACCAACTCTCAATAAATGCACAAGTTTCATTAATAAAATCTTTGCAACCAGCTTAAAGAGTAGAAAGTCAGCCATGGAATAATTAAATTTTGGTAATGAAAAGACTATATCAAACGTGGCGTAATATAAAAGTCATCAGCACAATGTCTACATGCCTCAACAGAAATTTACAGGTTAAACAGCCACGTGGTGACCAATAATCATTATTTGACCAAAAAATTCAACTTCAAGGCACTCACAGTATTAATAATATTTTAACATTAATAATATTTCCTCTATGGAAGTTCTCACAAATAAATTCTCTACTGTAAAGTTAATTAAAGAGCTCCCCGACAGTCTGCTGCATGAATGGACATAGTTCACTACCTGACTACGCACTAACTTTTAGCCCTTAACTTTTAACATTCTACACCTTTATCATGACAATGACAATTACAATACCTCTCACACTATTATAGTAATAATAAAAGGAACATGGGCTACATACTGAACATTAAGTAAATTACTGAACCATGAGTTTTCTTTTAATATAAAAACTGTCGGATCGCACTCACATAATTAGATATATATATATATATATATTTAGGTCTTTTTATACGGTTGCATACACCTTGTTATTAATTATCCATTTAATATGAATTACCTTTAAACACATAAAATAATGCAATTCTTACCGGGAGTCGCTTAAGTTTCAGCAAGCCATGTAGATGCAGAGAAACTACGCCGTAATTGTTCGGAGAGAGAAGCCGATGCATTTCGTAGCGGGGCGGTGAGCTGACTAACCGCTGTAACCGACTGAACAAGCCGCCCCTCACTACGAGTTGCGCGCGCAGCCTTAACGGAGCCGGACAAGGGTCGTTTCAACTGACCCTTGCATTCGCGTTATTTTACAATTAAAATAAAAATTTTCTAAAACTTTCGACAGCCGGATTTACACCGGCACACCCCCACCCCGAAAGGGCAACCCGGTTGCCCCACTCTGAAACTCGGGAAAGTACCCTGCAGTGTACCCCCCTTCTTAAATACTCCGGTGGACTTCGTGGATAAGGTGGCCCGGCGGCACTCGCTCCCAGGAGAACAGACATCCCCATGCGACCCTCTCCGCTATGCCAACCCCACGGGACCGCCCCAACACTTCACCCTCTCCGGTGACCATCACCTACTCCCACCGGTCCCACTCACATACTCGTCCTAAGACCAAACAAGGTATCTCCCACCTTGATATGTGAGCGACCGTAATACTCCTCGTCCATCACTTGGACCGACCAACCACATGCACCCACAAGGCATCTCCATCCTTGCCATATGGCTGGCCCACCTCCCTACACAAGGGCGGACGGCCCCGCTCAGCCAGACAGAGAGGACCGCACCAAGGGCACACGAACATTAATCTCAACTTTTACTCAACAAAAAGGCCATAACTATATGGGGGGGGTTTACTTCTTCACCGACGTCGATACAAAATGAACACCATTATCTCTCTCAACAAAAACACCAGGGAAACAACCGGAGAATGCGGCATGGCACGACCCTACACCTACCAAAAATCGAAATCAAACCCATATGAACCAGGAAACAACAGCACGCTATCACTCTCCATCATAACCAAAACAGGGGAACTTACAATCTCCAAGACCACGACCATCTCGAGGACCACAATCTACTCACTTCCGGCAAGTCTCTCTACTTCCTTATCGAGTTTTTTTTTTTTTTTTTTTTTTTTACTAAGGGGAGGGGTAGGAAAATCGGGAAGATGAAAGGGGGCAAGGATCATTAAAGGTCAATAGCTAGGACTGAGGGTAAGGACCTGGTTCCCTCCGAAAATAAGGATGAATGGAGGAAACCAAGGCTCGCGTGGGCAGGGGCGCAACCCTGAAATAGATGAACACCACTTGGAGTGTGGGGAACATCTACCCGCTACCCGTTAACCTCTTCTTCTTACCTTTCTGTGACGGACTTTAGGTACCCGTTCCTTTAGGACACCACTCTCGTAGGAACTATTTCGTGTTGAGCTGTACGGACTTGTTTCTTCTGAATCAGACTCAAGGCAACTTACTTCACTACACTGACTCCGCTTTGGATTATGCTCGTCCTCTAACTCCTCTGCTACAATTTCTTCCTTTTCTACTTCTTCCTCTTCTACAATTTCCCCTTCTTCGTCCACATAATCCAAATCAACATCACGACGCTGCACCTCCTCCGCATCTTCCAGTTGCTCCTCTGATCCATATTCAACCGCATCTTCCCTCAGCTCCTCACCAATTTCTTCATGACACTCCTCGCCAGCTCCTTCACGAATTTCTTGACTAACCTCTTCTCCGGTCTTGTTTTCCCCAACACATTTATCATCAACATCATCACCATCACATCCACTTCCACCATCAGAACACTGCACATCTTCATCCTCTAGTCGCTCACCTGGTCCACATGAAACTTCTCTCCGTTCCTCGGAATCCTCAACACTACTTACAGAAGGCGTCTGCACATCTTCACACACTACATCATTCTCACTCACACACTCCACAACGCTGCCACAAAATTTCTCCTCAACTTCTACCTCACTTGCGGCATGGACATCCCCTTGTCCATCCACAACCTCAGAAACACTCGCAGTCCGGACATCCCTGTGTCCATCTGCAACTTCAGACTCTACAGTCTCCCTAACACCTACAACTATACCTTCCTGTGCAGCATTCGCAGACCGCTCTTCTGCCTCTTCTGTCGATTCCACTCCTTGACCACTCTCAGCAACTACAATGTCCTCAACATTTTCCACCCTGGAATCCAGCTGTCCAGGTTCATGTGCAATGACTAAATTAATCTCCACTGGCGATGGCAACGCTACACCATCAACAGACTTCTCATATCCCGGCGTAGGCGATGATGATGTTACAGGCTCTGGATCCCTCACGAACCGAGATGGAAATACCGGAACAAATTCTGCAGCCTCTGGATTCAACCATGACGTCCTCTTCGAGTCCGGTAATTCAGTATCCACAGACGTTTTCTTGTCGTCTTGTATTGATCCCACGAAGTAATTCCGCTCTTCTACTTCTGCTTCACCTTCTTCATCTACTACTCTCTTAGGCACTTGTACTTCCTCTGGAACATTTAAACTCTCACTTTTCTGCAAATAAGAATAACGCCTAACTACAGGCACCCTACTTGCCGATGTTTCTTCCCTAATATAATTTCTTCTTCCCCTGTTAATTTCATGTTTCTTTGTTTTCTGTGCTGTAGCTGTTGTTACCGTCTTCACACTTGCCACCCCCTTGTAGCCTCCATCACTTCCGGAATATTCAGGCTTTCTAAGCGTCTCTTGGGTTCTCCTCCAACCACCATGTTTGTCCCTTTTGGCTCTTCCTGATGAACCACTGGAGTATTGGACATCTGTAGCATCTCTTCCCCGGGACTCATCAACCTCCTGGACCGTTCTTGAAACCACACACAGCCGTTCAAGGTCCGCAAAACAACGTGAACGGTCCGCGAATATCAAACGGGATCCTTCCAGAATCGCTTGTATCACTTCTGTCTCGGGCAACCCCAATCTTAACACCCGGGCAGCTTTCCGTATATCGCGCACGAAGTCTCCTAACGCCTCTCCGTTGGCTTGTAGGCGATAGAATTTTTCCAACTTAAGCTGGGCACGTCGTCGAATGGGTAGGAAGAAGTTCAACACCTCCCCATGGAAAGCATCAACACTGTCACCCCGACGCAGAGCCTTGGTGACCAGATCAGCCAACGTACTCCGGCAATACGGGTATATAAGAGACAAGACCTCCCCATCGGACACCCCCGGGAAATCTGCTACCTGCAGGACCAGGTCCAAGAAAACCAACAGCTGGTCCTCATCAAATCCATTCACCACCGGAAATTTCTGGAGAACGCCCGAAAGAGGGTGGGGCAATTTCTCGTAGCATATCCACCCCAGAATTGCACAATTCAAAACAAACAATCATAAAACAAATCCCCACTAAACACCTAACACAAACATAACCTACAAAAACATATTCACAAACATTTAGGAAAAAACCCAAGTACTGTCCTTCCTTTGAGTGGACCCCCGGGTTCTCTAGCGCTGCGGAGACCTGGCCTATTCTGAACCATTCACATCCACGACAGAAGGAGACAAGTGACAAGCAACAATACTAAACACACATAACATCAAACAGCAATTTGACACACACGCCGTACCAACACATAACTCACAACAACCAACTAACGATTGGAAATCATAATTCGGGAAATAATACTCCAACATCAACCGGACACCAGTCGGTGACGGTACCGACTTCCGATCGGGCCATACCGCATCCCGCCAATATCACACGCTAAACTCCGACCCTGAATCAACATTCCATCATCCAGGCCACACTTGAGACTCCCCGGCCGTACAACCTATCAAATTTTTTAAACACAAATAACCGCCTCAGTGGTGCGACCCGACTCACAAGTTATACTACCTACAACTAGTCTACACGGGCATATACCTAAGGAAACAATGTCACAACAATCGCCTCAATATTTCCGAGTTTGCAAGCCCCGTCACACACCAGGACCCAAGGGTTCAAGCCTAGAATTAACCACACTCACTGCTACCATTTGCAGTGTCAGACTTTATAAACCACGCTCTGCGGTACCATTTTTAACCCCTCTTTCCTTTTATGTATTTTTATGAGTATAAAACAACTTCTTTTATTTTAATATTTTTTTTTGAAAGAGAAGCCACAAGTCAATTAGGACTAGGCCGGAGCCTAGAGAAGCCAAAATTGTGCCGGGTCCAGTATGACGGGACTTGCAATGAAACTCAGCTGTAATATAACAATAACGGTCTTTATTGTATGCCATGAATTAATACATGTAGGCAAACTCTATCACATAGTTATCCCCCCCCCATGAATCATAAATATATCACAAATAAATAATCCCCCCCTTCTTTAACAGTATCAAAGACAACATGTGTATATCATAACGAGTGTATATAATATTCAGTAAGTATATATAATTATAAAATTCTCCCCCATTTTGTGACTAGCTAGACACAGACAAAACATAACAAGACACACTGAAACATAAGGCACATAGACTCACAATTATACATCAATTCTAACACGAATGCCCTTGGAATGCACCCGCCTTGCAGGCAGTGTTAGTACCATACCCAGAACCCAGCAGTGATAAAATGTTCGCCCATCAACAACTCGTTTCTGTAGAATTACATAAAAGCCAAAACCCCAGAAAGGATGATATTTACTCATAACGCATAAGTAAGACCGGACCGCCCATATGTATAGCATTCCACTGACCAATGACCCATCATGAGCGTATGAACCTTAAGTTCCTTCCACAACATTAAATAAAAATTTACGGAAACTACATCACCTGATTTTAAACAGTTGTTATACAATTCTAAACGGTTAATTTGCTTCACAAATTCCGAAGGATTTAATAAATCAGTATATACTTTAACAGTCGGAAAATTAATCAGTCGAGGCTTTACAAATTTCAAAAAAATTTAAACAATATATGTTTTACAAAAAAAATTTAATGAGTATATGTTCTATAGTTAAAAGAAAATTAATCAGCAGATACTACAAGTGAAAAGTTAAACAATATGTGTTTTGCAAGTTAAGAAAAACAATCAGTATAGCCCTTTGTAAGGTACAAAATCAATTAGTATATGCCCAGAAAAAGCAAATTATTTTCTATTAACACCGAATGGCTATATAAATATAATTAAAATGAAAGTACAATAAGACGGTTGTGCCCTAGCAGCTGTGGGAGCGCGCCAGCATGCGGTTGACAAAATTTGACAGGAATCTAACCTGCCTCAGGCTGCACCAACATGTGTCAGACAAAAACTAAGTCCCTTTTTAAACCCCAGAAAACGGCCAAAAAAAAACAAAGGAAAACCCCCAGCCCTTAAATGTTAAACCCAAGGTGATTTTAATATTTACTCATTTCTGTTCCAGCCGGAACAGAGTTGCTAACATGTTCTATAATTTTTGTAAAGAGTAATATGATAATGATATGCAAACGGTAAAATGTCCAAGAGTAAAAATATCTCTGGCACGCTCCCCCAGTGCAGCACACAATTACAAGCAGTGCACTTAGTGTTAGGTAATTCAGTTATAAAAAAGTGTTCTTGAAATTAACTCATAATGTTCAGAATGATGATCAGCTGCTCCCCTTTATAGCAGACAGTCTGGACACGTGGTCACATGGATTCAAATGATATTTACTGTAAAACAGGCGCACTGCCGGCCCGGCCCCAAAAGGAAAATAAAAGAGTGCATATCACCTTAATACTGCTGACTAAGTGCTACATCGTGAACTGGTCACCAGCTCCCTCTCCGGACAGGATCGTGTCTAATGGTCCATGACTGATGCAGTTGTACGGCAATCAGCAAAGCCAAATCTCCGTCTTAATCAAGAACCCTGTTAATTCATATAAATTAGAGAAATGTTCACCAAAAACGTACACCCAAGTTCAGGTAATTAACTTCAGAACGGGCCTTCAACCAACTCTCAATAAATGCACAAGTTTCATTAATAAAATCTTTGCAACCAGGTTAAAGAGTAGAAAGTCAGCCATGGAATAATTAAATTTTGATAATGAAAAGACTATATCAAACGTGGCGTAATATAAAAGTCATCAGCACAATGTCTACATGCCTCAACAGAAATTTACAGGTTAAACAGCCACGTGGTGACCAATAATCATTATTTGACCAAAAAATTCAACTTCAAGGCACTCACAGTATTAATAATATTTTAACATTAATAATATTTCCTCTATGGAAGTTCTCACAAATAAATTCTCTACTGTAAAGTTAATTAAAGAGCTCCCCGACAGTCTGCTGCATGAATGGACATAGTTCACTACCTGACTACGCACTAACTTTTAGCCCTTAACTTTTAACATTCTACACCTTTATCATGACAATGACAATTACAATACCTCTCACACTATTATAGTAATAATAAAAGGAACATGGGCTACATACTGAACATTAAGTAAATTACTGAACCATGAGTTTTCTTTTAATATAAAAACTGTCGGATCGCACTCACATAATTAGATATATATATATATATATATATATATATATTTAGGTCTTTTTATACGGTTGCATACACCTTGTTATTAATTATCCATTTAATATGAATTACCTTTAAACACATAAAATAATGCAATTCTTACCGGGAGTCGCTTAAGTTTCAGCAAGCCATGTAGATGCAGAGAAACTACGCCGTAATTGTTCGGCGAGAGAAGCCGATGCATTTCGTAGCGGGGCGGTGAGCTGACTAACCGCTGTAACCGACTGAACAAGCCGCCCCTCACTACGAGTTGCGCGCGCAGCCTTAACGGAGCCGGACAAGGGTCGTTTCAACTGACCCTTGCATTCGCGTTATTTTACAATTAAAATAAAAATTTTCTAAAACTTTCGACAGCCGGATTTACACCGGCACACCCCCACCCCGAAAGGGCAACCCGGTTGCCCCACTCTGAAACTCGGGAAAGTACCCTGCAGTGTACCCCCCCTTCTTAAATACTCCGGTGGACTTCGTGGATAAGGTGGCCCGGCGGCACTCGCTCCCAGGAGAACAGACATCCCCATGCGACCCTCTCCGCTATGCCAACCCCACGGGACCGCCCCAACACTTCACCCTCTCCGGTGACCATCACCTACTCCCACCGGTCCCACTCACATACTCGTCCTAAGACCAAACAAGGTATCTCCCACCTTGATATGTGAGCGACCGTAATACTCCTCGTCCATCACTTGGACCGACCAGCCACATGCGCCCACAAGGCATCTCCATCCTTGCCATATGGCTGGCCCACCTCCCTACACAAGGGCGGACGGCCCCGCTCAGCCAGACAGAGAGGACCGCACCAAGGGCACACGAACATTAATCTCAACTTTTACTCAACAAAAAGGCCATAACTATATGGGGGGGTTTACTTCTTCACCGACGTCGATACAAAATGAACACCATTATCTCTCTCAACAAAAACACCAGGGAAACAACCGGAGAATGCGGCATGGCACGACCCTACACCTACCAAAAATCGAAATCAAACCCATATGAACCAGGAAACAACAGCACGCTATCACTCTCCATCATAACCAAAACAGGGGAACTTACAATCTCCAAGACCACGACCATCTCGAGGACCACAATCTACTCACTTCCGGCAAGTCTCTCTACTTCCTTATCGAGTTTTTTTTTTTTTTTTTTTTTTTTACTAAGGGGAGGGGTAGGAAAATCGGGAAGATGAAAGGGGGCAAGGATCATTAAAGGTCAATAGCTAGGACTGAGGGTAAGGACCTGGTTCCCTCCGAAAATAAGGATGAATGGAGGAAACCAAGGCTCGCGTGGGCAGGGGCGCAACCCTGAAATAGATGAACACCACTTGGAGTGTGGGGAACATCTACCCGCTACCCGTTAACCTCTTCTTCTTACCTTTCTGTGACGGACTTTAGGTACCCGTTCCTTTAGGACACCACTCTCGTAGGAACTATTTCGTGTTGAGCTGTACGGACTTGTTTCTTCTGAATCAGACTCAAGGCAACTTACTTCACTACACTGACTCCGCTTTGGATTATGCTCGTCCTCTAACTCCTCTGCTACAATTTCTTCCTTTTCTACTTCTTCCTCTTCTACAATTTCCCCTTCTTCGTCCACATAATCCAAATCAACATCACGACGCTGCACCTCCTCCGCATCTTCCAGTTGCTCCTCTGATCCATATTCAACCGCATCTTCCCTCAGCTCCTCACCAATTTCTTCATGACACTCCTCGCCAGCTCCTTCACGAATTTCTTGACTAACCTCTTCTCCGGTCTTGTTTTCCCCAACACATTTATCATCAACATCATCACCATCACATCCACTTCCACCATCAGAACACTGCACATCTTCATCCTCTAGTCGCTCACCTGGTCCACATGAAACTTCTCTCCGTTCCTCGGAATCCTCAACACTACTTACAGAAGGCGTCTGCACATCTTCACACACTACATCATTCTCACTCACACACTCCACAACGCTGCCACAAAATTTCTCCTCAACTTCTACCTCACTTGCGGCATGGACATCCCCTTGTCCATCCACAACCTCAGAAACACTCGCAGTCCGGACATCCCTGTGTCCATCTGCAACTTCAGACTCTACAGTCTCCCTAACACCTACAACTATACCTTCCTGTGCAGCATTCGCAGACCGCTCTTCTGCCTCTTCTGTCGATTCCACTCCTTGACCACTCTCAGCAACTACAATGTCCTCAACATTTTCCACCCTGGAATCCAGCTGTCCAGGTTCATGTGCAATGACTAAATTAATCTCCACTGGCGATGGCAACGCTACACCATCAACAGACTTCTCATATCCCGGCGTAGGCGATGATGATGTTACAGGCTCTGGATCCCTCACGAACCGAGATGGAAATACCGGAACAAATTCTGCAGCCTCTGGATTCAACCATGACGTCCTCTTCGAGTCCGGTAATTCAGTATCCACAGACGTTTTCTTGTCGTCTTGTATTGATCCCACGAAGTAATTCCGCTCTTCTACTTCTGCTTCACCTTCTTCATCTACTACTCTCTTAGGCACTTGTACTTCCTCTGGAACATTTAAACTCTCACTTTTCTGCAAATAAGAATAACGCCTAACTACAGGCACCCTACTTGCCGATGTTTCTTCCCTAATATAATTTCTTCTTCCCCTGTTAATTTCATGTTTCTTTGTTTTCTGTGCTGTAGCTGTTGTTACCGTCTTCACACTTGCCACCCCCTTGTAGCCTCCATCACTTCCGGAATATTCAGGCTTTCTAAGCGTCTCTTGGGTTCTCCTCCAACCACCATGTTTGTCCCTTTTGGCTCTTCCTGATGAACCACTGGAGTATTGGACATCTGTAGCATCTCTTCCCCGGGACTCATCAACCTCCTGGACCGTTCTTGAAACCACACACAGCCGTTCAAGGTCCGCAAAACAACGTGAACGGTCCGCGAATATCAAACGGGATCCTTCCAGAATCGCTTGTATCACTTCTGTCTCGGGCAACCCCAATCTTAACACCCGGGCAGCTTTCCGTATATCGCGCACGAAGTCTCCTAACGCCTCTCCGTTGGCTTGTAGGCGATAGAATTTTTCCAACTTAAGCTGGGCACGTCGTCGAATGGGTAGGAAGAAGTTCAACACCTCCCCATGGAAAGCATCAACACTGTCACCCCGACGCAGAGCCTTGGTGACCAGATCAGCCAACGTACTCCGGCAATACGGGTATATAAGAGACAAGACCTCCCCATCGGACACCCCCGGGAAATCTGCTACCTGCAGGACCAGGTCCAAGAAAACCAACAGCTGGTCCTCATCAAATCCATTCACCACCGGAAATTTCTGGAGAACGCCCGAAAGAGGGTGGGGCAATTTCTCGTAGCATATCCCCGCCAGAATTGCACAATTCAAAACAAACAATCATAAAACAAATCCCCACTAAACACCTAACACAAACATAACCTACAAAAACATATTCACAAACATTTAGGAAAAAACCCAAGTACTGTCCTTCCTTTGAGTGGACCCCCGGGTTCTCTAGCGCTGCGGAGACCTGGCCTATTCTGAACCATTCACATCCACGACAGAAGGAGACAAGTGACAAGCAACAATACTAAACACACATAACATCAAACAGCAATTTGACACACACGCCGTACCAACACATAACTCACAACAACCAACTAACGATTGGAAATCATAATTCGGGAAATAATACTCCAACATCAACCGGACACCAGTCGGTGACGGTACCGACTTCCGATCGGGCCATACCGCATCCCGCCAATATCACACGCTAAACTCCGACCCTGAATCAACATTCCATCATCCAGGCCACACTTGAGACTCCCCGGCCGTACAACCTATCAAATTTTTTAAACACAAATAACCGCCTCAGTGGTGCGACCCGACTCACAAGTTATACTACCTACAACTAGTCTACACGGGCATATACCTAAGGAAACAATGTCACAACAATCGCCTCAATATTTCCGAGTTTGCAAGCCCCGTCACACACCAGGACCCAAGGGTTCAAGCCTAGAATTAACCACACTCACTGCTACCATTTGCAGTGTCAGACTTTATAAACCACGCTCTGCGGTACCATTTTTAACCCCTCTTTCCTTTTATGTATTTTTATGAGTATAAAACAACTTCTTTTATTTTAATATTTTTTTTTGAAAGAGAAGCCACAAGTCAATTAGGACTAGGCCGGAGCCTAGAGAAGCCAAAATTGTGCCGGGTCCAGTATGACGGGACTTGCAATGAAACTCAGCTGTAATATAACAATAACGGTCTTTATTGTATGCCATGAATTAATACATGTAGGCAAACTCTATCACATAGTTATCCCCCCCCCCATGATTCATAAATATATCACAAATAAATAATCCCCCCTTCTTTAACAGTATCAAAGACAACATGTGTATATCATAACGAGTGTATATAATATTCAGTAAGTATATATAATTATAAAATTCTCCCCCATTTTGTGACTAGCTAGACACAGACAAAACATAACAAGACACACTGAAACATAAGGCACATAGACTCACAATTATACATCAATTCTAACACGAATGCCCTTGGAATGCACCCGCCTTGCAGGCAGTGTTAGTACCATACCCAGAACCCAGCAGTGATAAAATGTTCGCCCATCAACAACTCGTTTCTGTAGAGTTACATAAAAGCCAAAACCCCAGAAAGGATGATAATTACTCATAACGCATAAGTAAGACCGGACCGCCCATATGTATAGCATTCCACTGACCAATGACCCATCATGAGCGTATGAACCTTAAGTTCCTTCCACAACATTAAATAAAAATTTACGGAAACTACATCACCTGATTTTAAACAGTTGTTATACAATTCTAAACGGTTAATTTGCTTCACAAATTCCGAAGGATTTAATAAATCAGTATATACTTTAACAGTCGGAAAATTAATCAGTCGAGGCTTTACAAATTTCAAAAAAATTTAAACAATATATGTTTTACAAAAAAAATTTAATGAGTATATGTTCTATAGTTAAAAGAAAATTAATCAGCAGATACTACAAGTGAAAAGTTAAACAATATGTGTTTTGCAAGTTAAGAAAAACAATCAGTATAGCCCTTTGTAAGGTACAAAATCAATTAGTATATGCCCAGAAAAAGCAAATTATTTTCTATTAACACCGAATGGCTATATAAATATAATTAAAATGAAAGTACAATAAGACGGTTGTGCCCTAGCAGCTGTGGGAGCGCGCCAGCATGCGGTTGACAAAATTTGACAGGAATCTAACCTGCCTCAGGCTGCACCAACATGTGTCAGACAAAAACTAAGTCCCTTTTTAAACCCCAGAAAACGGCCAAAAAAAAACAAAGGAAAACCCCCAGCCCTTAAATGTTAAACCCAAGGTGATTTTAATATTTACTCATTTCTGTTCCAGCCGGAACAGAGTTGCTAACATGTTCTATAATTTTTGTAAAGAGTAATATGATAATGATATGCAAACGGTAAAATGTCCAAGAGTAAAAATATCTCTGGCACGCTCCCCCAGTGCAGCACACAATTACAAGCAGTGCACTTAGTGTTAGGTAATTCAGTTGTAAAAAAGTGTTCTTGAAATTAACTCATAATGTTCAGAATGATGATCAGCTGCTCCCCTTTATAGCAGACAGTCTGGACACGTGGTCACATGGATTCAAATGATATTTACTGTAAAACAGGCGCACTGCCGGCCCGGCCCCAAAAGGAAAATAAAAGAGTGCATATCACCTTAATACTGCTGACTAAGTGCTACATCGTGAACTGGTCACCAGCTCCCTCTCCGGACAGGATCGTGTCTAATGGTCCATGACTGATGCAGTTGTACGGCAATCAGCAAAGCCAAATCTCCGTCTTAATCAAGAACCCTGTTAATTCATATAAATTAGAGAAATGTTCACCAAAAACGTACACCCAAGTTCAGGTAATTAACTTCAGAACGGGCCTTCAACCAACTCTCAATAAATGCACAAGTTTCATTAATAAAATCTTTGCAACCAGGTTAAAGAGTAGAAAGTCAGCCATGGAATAATTAAATTTTGATAATGAAAAGACTATATCAAACGTGGCGTAATATAAAAGTCATCAGCACAATGTCTACATGCCTCAACAGAAATTTACAGGTTAAACAGCCACGTGGTGACCAATAATCATTATTTTACCAAAAAATTCAACTTCAAGGCACTCACAGTATTAATAATGTTTTAACATTAATAATATTTCCTCTATGGAAGTTCTCACAAATAAATTCTCTACTGTAAAGTTAATTAAAGAGCTCCCCGACAGTCTGCTGCATGAATGGACATAGTTCACTACCTGACTACGCACTAACTTTTAGCCATTAACTTTTAACATTCTACACCTTTATCATGACAATGACAATTACAATACCTCTCACACTATTATAGTAATAATAAAAGGAACATGGGCTATATACTGAACATTAAGTAAATTACTGAACCATGAGTTTTCTTTTAATATAAAAACTGTCGGATCGCACTCACATAATTAGGTCTTTTTATACGGTTGCATACACCTTGTTATTAATTATCCATTTAATATGAATTACCTTTAAACACATAAAATAATGCAATTCTTACCGGGAGTCGCTTAAGTTTCAGCAAGCCATGTAGATGCAGAGAAACTACGCCGTAATTGTTCGGAGAGAGAAGCCGATGCATTTCGTAGCGGGGCGGTGAGCTGACTAACCGCTGTAACCGACTGAACAAGCCGCCCCTCACTACGAGTTGCGCGCGCAGCCTTAACGGAGCCGGACAAGGGTCGTTTCAACTGACCCTTGCATTCGCGTTATTTTACAATTAAAATAAAAATTTTCTAAAACTTTCGACAGCCGGATTTACACCGGCACACGGTATTCAACTTTGGGGTACTGCTAGTACGAATAACATCGAGATCGTACAGTGCTTTCAGCACAAAACTTTGAGATCAATCGATGCTCCATGGTTCGTCCCAACAATTCTACACACCGAGACCTCAAAGTTCCAACTGTGAGAGAAAAAAATTGTGCGCCTCTGCAGGAAACACATCTCTAAATTAGGAAAACATCCTAACCTCCTAGCAATTAATTTGTTAGATAGTAGTGAGAACATTTACATACTAAAAAGGCAAAAATTGTTAGACTTACCCTTCAGGTTCAACGAATAATGTGTACTCTGTATTATCTGTATTATAATGCCTGTGTTATCTGTTCTGTAATATCTGTATCTTTTTTTATCTGTTTCTGTATATTCATGTCAACATTAAGTGTTAATGTCAACCAGTATATCTGCCCTGTAGGCTCAGTGTTTAACATTTTGAATTTCTTGTATCATCCCAGCAGCAAGTGAAAGTGACTTTTGTTCATTTGCATGTTTTTGCCATTTAGTCTTGTAATTTGTGTATCTGTTTAATCTGTTAACAAAAAACAAGAACAGCTGTAAATGGTCTGTTCTTCATAACTATACATGTGTTTTGTCAGTCAATTTGTTCAATATTTGCTTAGTCGAACAGATTACAAATCTGCAATAAATTGAAAACAAAATGTTGTATATACGCCGTTACTTTGAACGAGAACTCTTCTATACGTCAGAGCACATTATTTACGCAACCAGTAAATGATTTTCTTGATCATCTTTACGATTTCTAGATTACTTCGTTCCTCGGAGAATGTTTTGTTTCATCTTTGACCGACAAATATACTATTAGACAATTGACATTCCACACGATTGGGTTCCATTAGTCGTGTTCAACTTTATAGTAATTTCTCAGTGTCATTCGTGTCTGTAACTATACGCTAACAATAAGTAATCCATCATTGTCATAATCATCATCATCTTCAAGGATTAAACCAAGAATGGTTTGTTCCGGTCTCAAATAGGCAAAGATTAAGCTGGTCACTCCAGCGCTTCCTCGGACGTCCCACACCTCTCCGTCCCCTCGGCCTATAGTTCCATAGTTGTTTGGGGATGCGGCAGTCATCCAATAGGCAAAGATGTTCCCACCAATTCAGCCGATACTGGACGATCCTGTCGAGTTTACTCATAATATTCAGTTCCTTCCGTATATCTGTGTTTCTTCTATGATCATGGAGAGTATACCCTTCCACGTGCCTGAGAAATCTCATTTTAGCCGCTTGGATGGGACTGGCCTGGCTTTTCGTTAAAGTCCAATTATCAGGCCCATAAAGAATTGTGGGAAGAGCAATCCACCATAGTCCGCATTTAAATAGTTGATATTATAGTATTTTGATACTATTGAAACAGCACACACGTAATCCGTGCGACTTCTAAGTGAATCACACTTGGGTTCAATTCCAGCAGAAAAAAATTCACAAATATTTAACGTACTCTACCGTCGTCCCGAATAAAAAGAATCAAATGACGTAATCTGCAACTCCTTCAAGATTAATTAACACACATTCTAGACCACCAGTTGTGGTGTTCTTGTTAGTGTAAACATTTTTCTCAAAATCTCAACATGACTGGACTTCACATTTTTCCCCTTTCCCATAATCAGATCATATTCGTCTCGAGTTAAATGTTCCGTATTTGCACTTTCAATTTTTTCTTGAGAACACTATGACTTTATCTATGTTGTGAAATATCGTTATTCGTATAAAATGTTAGTTCCAAATTATGCTTGGTACTCGCATTTGAATCCGAAATAGAATGAGTTGCGCAACTGGACTTGTTGCCTTGGGTTAACGAACTTTTTTAAATAGTGAAGGCCATGTGCTTTGTATTTGACATGTCTAATGGGATGGAATATCTTTAAAAACGGAAAATTCCTTTACACCGACCCACACTATGTAACAAAACCAATGTGACGCAACGAATGTTATTGGCAAAACAACCTTTTCGATTAATACGTATAATTATTTAACATTTAATAAGCATGCGAGTTAAGTGAGGGGGGAAGGGGTTAAAGTAAGTGAAATGAAACCGTTGGACGTCATCAAGTTGGAAGAACTATCAGCTAATCAGAATTGGCCCTTCTTCTTGAAATCCACCCATGCGCTGAAGAAATCCATTACTTCACAAAAATATACTAGCTTCTTCAAACAACGTAGTAATATTTTTATTTTCATTTTTTGCAGTGCCTGGAGTCTATAGTGGGAACAAATCGTTTTACTTTACTTAATGATCGGGGGCGAGCATTACAACTGTACTATCACACTATCAGCCTAAAAATAAGGAAGAATTTAGTAAAGACATACGTGTGGAGTGTTGCCCTATACGGGAGTGAATCTTAGGCAATTGGAGAAAGTCACAAGAAAAGACTCCAAGCATTTGAGACCTGGTGCTACAGAAGAATATTCAAGATAAGCTGGAGGGAGAAGATAACGAATGAGGAAGTCTTTAGAAGAGCTCAAGAGGAGAAGAGATTTATACGAAATTTAAAAGGCAGAAGAGCTACGTTTATAGGGCATATACTACGACACAATGGGTTGGTTAAGAGAATAATAGAAGGAACAATTGAAGGGAAGAATCACAGAGGACGATCCCGTTTAGACTACATGAAAAAGCTTATGGTCGATATGAACTACACATCATATTATGAGTTGAAAAGAAAAGCAGAGAAGCGTGAAGAATGGTGAGCTGCTGCCAACCAGCCTACGGGCTGCTAACCTAGAAGATGAAACTCTGGCTCAACCTTCTTTGTTTACATTTCGTGATTTCAAATTTCCTTAATTTCCTTGATAGTGACACGCACGCGCGCGAACACACTCACTCAAAACCATATGACATTATTCACACTACGATACGCTTTGTCTTCCAACATTTCAATTAGCGAGTTCTCAGTTTAATTCCACTGTTTGGGATTTGCCTGTCTGTCTTTCTATTTGTTTGGGGTGTGTCTCACGATAACTTTGGAACGCATAAACAGATTTTCGTAAAACTTGGCGCGCGTGTCTATACTTTTACCCTACAAAACTCTATTGTTTTTGAGATTGATCCCTCAAAAAACAGGAGGTGGGAAGCAGAAATGTGGGGCGAAAATTATGAAAAATTTGGAAAAGCACATGTGGAGTATCAAATTAAAAGGAATTTAAACTACAATCTAAATAAAGTTTTATGTTCGAAAATTTCAAAATTTATGGACGTCAGGGCCTAAAATGTAGGTAAAAATTATAATAAAATATCTAATTTTCATATAGGATATATCACATGTTAACTAACATCTGAATGTTTTTTTGGAAATTTCAAAATTCGGGACCCCAGTGCTCCCAAAAATGATAAAACATTTGATGAAATTGCGAAAATATAACAGGGTGGCGGACTAAAAGGAATTGTAACCCAAATCCAAATGTTTCGAATTTTTATTGAATATTTATTCTATGATTGTGTACTCTAAAATTCTTATATGACTAAAGAAATAGTAGAGTATTCGGAATTGTAATTATTTCCCAAATATAAAAGTTATTTAATAACAAAATTTATATAGTAACATATGTACTTCGTATAAAATAGTGAGCGAGTTCTGCAGCTCGGGATGCATATTAGTTATACTGATTCGAGCGGTGTAATTTTCATCAACCGTCGGAACATAGGTAGGATTCTTGGAGACCGTCTTGGAGGTTATCGTGTTGTCAGAGGCTTGTTTAAAAAAAAAATATAAAAAAAAGGAATGAAAAAATTTTAATGGTTTTAAATGTAAGACTTGGAAAACTAACCAAAAATACCTCACAATAAACGAGAAAGTGAGTAAACAGTGACAAAAACAGAACATCGGTCACAAAGAATTTTCTACGTGAAATTATACATGTGATTAATAGTATAGTTGAACGAGGAGTTAAAAGAAAGAGAGGAGGGATTAAGGAATTTAATGAATATTGTAATTAATTTTAAAAGTAAATATTGTTGAGTGTACTAATGACAATAACTGGAGAAAAATGTACTGGAAATAATGGAAAAATACTGACACGGATTGTTGACCCCGCCCACGTATGGTAGTAGTCGGTGCCAAGGGGTGTTTACTGAACGGTGTACGCACTCAGTAAGAGTTTGTAATGTAGATACCTTATTGGTATTATGTTGCTGTAGTTTTGTTTATGATCTGTAGATGAGCTGAAAGGTTAAAACATTTGTTGGTAGTATTGCAAACAGTGGTGTGCGTCAAGAGGTTTCTATATTTGTGAAAAACAGAACGATAAAGTCAAGCGAGAAAGCATTCTGTACGGTGCAAAACTGTTTACAAAAGAGAAGTAAAAATGCTGTTAAAAACTGTTTTGCTGTGCGCTTTATTTGTGTGCTGTTGTGTGTGTGTGTGTGTGTGTGTGTGTGTGTTTAAATTAGCTTTAGATCGATACACTTTTAAACTGTTGGTAAACTTGATAAATGTACAACGCTTTTCCATTTTCCGGATCTGCAACTAGAATTATCCAAATTGTATAGGGTTGTCGATTGGTAGAAGTAACAAAAGGAAAAACATATTTATTAAAGTAAATAATAAATATCTAACACTAAAGGAAGGTCGGCTAAAATCTTAGACGTCAATGTCGATTTACAATTTAAAACATGCAGGAAAGCGCAGGCCTAGAAGTCAAGAGGGTTGAAAAACAGCGTTAAAGAACAGAAGTCTTCTAGTACCATCGATTTATTTTCAATAGCGTAAATGACGTAATATTTTTGTCTCTCATTTGACATATAATAGGAGACTGCATATTTATACCGTGCACCTCTTTTTGCAGTTATTGATAAGTCAGCATAGTTTTGTGTGTTTGAGCTCGCCTCTACTTGTCTGAATGACGCAAAAACGCTCGAGTAGACACTTACTTCGACATATTTATTTATAGCATCCGTAGCGCCTCATCTCTAAATTCTGAGTCATCACTCGTCTTCTTATCGCATACCTCTTCAGCTTCCTTTAACCATTATGCTCACCTCCTACGTGGTGGATTTAAAGCTTCTCGCAGTCGTCGTCCTCCATCATTCTGTGCGGTACTGTTTGCTGGACGTAGAGCTCCTTTACTGAGCAGTAGGTTGCAGACGATACTAGAATGGTATTTTGGTCTTTGCTTCCTTTTGGTGAGTAATTTTGTACTTCTAGAAAAAAATTTTAGTCTTGTTACTTCTAAAAATGTTCGTGATGGAATACGTGTATCTTAACTTGTTCGGCGTCGAAAAACTGTTTACATTACGAATTGTCTCTTGCGTAGCATATTCCCCTTGTCTTCGACGTTATTTAAAACGCACACGCACACACACACACACACACACACATTGAATTGACTTTATGACTTTATATGATTGGTTCTGACTTTGTTTAGTTCTTTGGACTAGTACGCAACCGCTTCGTTTTATTAGAGTCGAAAAATACGATTTTTTAATTGAATTATCTCCTTCAGCGGCAATACCAGTGATATGTCTACATCCAACTTCTTGGTCGCATCCTGCATATACATATTAGATGAACTTCCCATACGTACCACGGCCATGTGCATAGCGCAAACCTGTTTCCAATAGAGAATTAAGAACACCGATAAGGGCTGTTTTTTGAGAAGTTCCTTTCTGTATGTGTTTTTTTTAAATTTAGATTTAGATTGATACAGCTGGTAAAGCCTAGAGTTTGTGTAAACCAACAAACAATTTTGTATTGTTGTTAAGGGGGACAAAAACATATACAAGCCTGTTAGTAATCGTTATCGAGAACGCTTCTTAAAGGCAAAACATTCGAGACTGGTAGAAACAATGAGGTATTCTTGAAAACTGTCACTGCTCCAGACAGTTAATGGTGGTCTGAATTTTTATAAAAGCCAGGAGCTCCAGAATGTACTACTACATTCAGCAGGATCAGCAGAATTCACGAATACCATGTGAGGTGGAAAGCGCATGTTGACAACTCTCACGACAGCTTTTATGTTAAAGACCAAAAGGTAAAATAAATTTTATGAGATCTCGGCTTTACAGGGGATATCGGAACAAATAACTCTTGACAGAAGAAGAAGAAGAGGAAGAAGAAGTATTCCATGTTACATGTATCGGTCTATGATGTGTTCCTTATGAATTTATGTGTATATAAATAGAATTTAGAGCAGTTAAAGTAATGCCGGATGATTATCTGACACTCCCAATAGTTATGGATGCATCTGAAACTTAGTAATTGTGTCCGCCGGATCGCGAAAGACTCGGTGCCTTCTAATTATGCATCTACAGATGTTTTCTTTTTGAATCATGGGTGAGACGGATAACAATAATTACATATTAGGCCTATACAAACCGCAGTAAAAAGGTAATTAAAACATTTTAAAAATTAATAACTAGATTACTTACGGACACAGACAAAAGGACAGGTAAAAAGGAAGTAAAAGAAGAAGATGCGTAGTGAAAACATACGTACATAAAAGACTTAAGGGGTAGGTCTCTTCTGAGATGATTGTACGTAGTCAGACTATGCGATGTTTGATCATAAAGTTCCTGCGATTTTTCAGTTTCTCATGTTATAAGTATTTGATTAAAAAAAACACAGTACCGTTTACCAAATGTTAAAAACTTAAGAGCATGGTAATGTTTTTTCAGCAGTTCGTGGACGAACGGAGTAACGTTGTTCGTCTTGTAGATGCGTGGCTCACCCAAGTAGATGCTCGGGAACGACAGTTCCTCGGCATACTCATCGTAGATTATATTCCCTGGCTTCGATTTCATGCCCGGTGCTATGGCCAAGTACTTCTCCTCATCCCACATCATCGTCTTTTGTTGTGCGAGCAACAGTTCATTCGCGGTCTCTGGCTGTTCTGCGATGCTTCCGATCAATGCTCCCTCGTCCGTCGGCTCTGCCTCTGTCATTGTTGCCGTCGTGTCAATACTGCTACTATTGAAGAATGCATCACCTACCCATATATTGTTCATTTTGTATAGCGGTTTCGTTAACAAATATTGCGGCAATTTCTTTACGGTACCCTTATTGACGTAGCCTTGCAAGTACGTCGACTTATGTATGAGATGTCGTTTAATGTGCACGTCGAATGCTCTATCGTCGTCCAAGCTACGAGGCAACGCTCGAACCATCGTGTTTATATCGAACGGCACGTTTATTATTTGTCCTATAATACTTTGACTGCCGTGGACGAACCGCAGGTGTCGTATCTGCATGAACGGTAGACGCGGTGAGACCAGACGTTCAGTTGTACAATCAAGCGGTGGCAAATGATCGGGATACTCGGGGTACACGAAGCCATTGGATCTTGACAAGTTGGGTATATTCTCGAGTGCTAGGGACCTGTAACACGTTTCGCACACTTTGAAGCTAGCTACATCGTCGTCGGGGAACTCAGCAGCCAGTATGTGTTGACTCTTTTGCGGCGGTGGTCGCAAATCTCTCTCGAACCATAAGCGATCGCAGACGGAGCAGGCGTAACCGAACTCGTCGTCGAATCGTTTCGTGAATTCCGCATCTGCTGCTATCTCTTCAGTTTTCAAGCGTTTTGGCGATACCGCAGCGATTGCCTGTTCGAATTCAGCTGCTTCGTTCGCTCGTTTAGTTGCCATCTCAATTTTCTTATTCAATCTACAACGTTTTACTCGTTCGTTGGTTTTCCTTCGCTTCTCTGCCAGTTTTATGTTGTAGAATGCGTCGATTTTCTCCTGCTCAGTCATCGTCGACGCGAACGGTGTATTTATTAAGTACTCGTTCAATTCTTCGCGCATCAAGTCATCTTGCTTTCGTTTTTGTTGCGAGTAATTAAATATAAAGAGGAAGTAGATTTGCATTTACGATGCAGTACAGAGAAATATTTTAATGAATAGATGCAGGATCGTTAGCTGAATCACATACGAGGACAACCATTAACTAGAGACAATAACCTGTCTACAGCTATGTACTGTTGTTTGTTTGTTAGGTCTTTAATCTGCGACGACGTTAGCATGTTAGTGGTCGCGGTTTTATTTAACGATTCCAGGCTGGTAAATTGTGCTAACACTTGATTGTAAACTTTCAGGACGCTTTATAAATCTGGTTTAATTGTTTGCAGTGATATTATTTTTAACACATAATATATATATATATATATATATTATATATTGCGACAGTACAAGCATATGCTGTACTGTGCATTTAATAGATAAAATAAATATTTAAATTAAATTTATAAATATTTAATAAATAAGCAGGTATGAGATTGAAAGCTGGGTATATGTTAAAAATACGGAATGCAGACAGACAGGAACTGACCTGAACACTCACACAACTGTCGCTGAGAGTGTGTACAGTAGTAACTGATGTGTGTGAGTGAGGCCAGTTCGAGCATGAAAGTTTGCAATATCACCCTGAATAATTGTCAAATTACAGTTTTTATTTAATTATAAGAAAACCATAGATGGTAGGAAAAATTCAAAGACTCCAAAATATGTATAAAATTAATACGCATGTGTAGTGAGAAAACGGCGTGAAAAGGACGCGCAGTGCGAATTCAGTGCAATTTTAAGTGCGTAGTAATTACACGGATTATTCTATTACGATGGTAATTACGTTGGACATGTGTAATTAAATCATCCATCGTTAGAGCACCCTGTAGTTCACATTAGACTTTTCCATTGGCAGAAATGTGCGAAAATATGAAATTGTACGAGAGTGGGGGAACTGACGCCTCCGAGCAATTTCAAACTGGCAGAATTCTGTCCCAACAGGTGCTGTACGATGCTCGATTATAAATAAGGCACGAGAGAAGCTTCTTCTCAATCAATCTTCAGTCGCGGCGGGACTCTCTGTCCGTTGGCGACGCGAGTTTCTAATTTTTGTTAATCGAACAGTAGATGCGGACGGACGCTATGTTCGTCATAAGTGCAAAACAGTAACTCTTAATCTGTTACCGAATACGAATGTACATTAGGTCCGTCAGTCAAGACAAGCTACTATGTTACATCATGCAGAGGAACGCTATGCTGAACAATAGAGGCGTCTGCTAGAACGACAGCAGCTGGTGCAGAGCAACCTCTCACACTATCCTACATCAACCAGATGGGACCATGATAGACGAGTAACTGGAGGACGACGAGTGGAACCTGGAGACGTGCAGGGAACTCCGATAAGAAGAGGACATACGGATCAACGAAGGACATGAGTATGAGCTACAAAATCGAGGTGACAGATAATCAATTTATAAATTTTAAATGAGAGACCAAAGACATTTAAAAGACATTTTGAAATTTAAACATGAATAAGAGTTTTATGTAAAATATAGATAAAGAGGTTCAGAGAATTTGATTTAAATTTTTAAAATATTTTCTTTGATGTTTAACGATTAATTTAGTTAATTTAAATTTTATTTTAAAGTTTGTAAAGCAATCAATGATTACTAAGTATGCAATACATAAATTAACCTAGTTGAAAGTTATTAAAAAAAAACCAATAAAAAAATGAAACTGCAGTAAAGCACACTGTCAGACTGAGAATTCGAGTTTTAATATTGACAAATAAGTATTTATAATATAACTTTGTTAATGTAGAATATAAGATTTATTTAATGTTAAATGTACTGCAACATTTGAACGTTTCAAGCGAACAATAATGAATATTTATGGCAAAGTAGTTGAGATTTTTAAACTCGCTTGTGTTTTATAAATAAAATTATGAAAACTCGTTACAATTAAATCAATGACTACTCTTATTACCATTACAGCCAAACTCCATTAATTGGTACACTTTACCAGTAATGTTATATAAATTTTGGCACTCCACAAATTAAATTACATTTAAATTTGTAAATTGTAGTGTTATAATATATATAATATATTGCGACGTTCAAAACAAACCTTTGTTTACAACAATCCCAATGACGTCATGCAATGATGACGTCATACAGCGTGACGGTAAATAAAATGTTGCAGAAAGTTTCAAACGATGTCCAGCTAAAAGACATTATCATGTCAAAAACAAAGAAATAATGGTTTAAACGTGAAAAATTATAATATTGATAGTGTTTTTGTTTAGTGGTAGTGGAATAAAGAGTTTCAGAACTCAGACTCTATAAGGGATCCACAAATATAATATAGCTGTAAGAGAAGTAAACTAATTTGAAGCATAATGATCAATAACTATACAAAGGTCATGAGAGAATAAAAAGAAAAATAGTAGACAAAGATAATAAATGAGTGAATAGACTAGACTGACAGACAAATGACTGTGACCCAACCCCAGTGATTGGCCAGATAAAGGCCATAAAATAAAAAGTAAACGAATAAAAAACCTAACTAATATTTCATTTTGTAGCATGTATTACCCGAGTTATGTAAAAGAAAGTACACCACCAGTAGTAAACATGTAAACCCATTGTTATTATATTATGATGATAAAAATACTACCAAGAAAGGGTAGAATAGAATCGAATTGTAAAGACTTGAAGAAGGAATTATAGGGACTAATGTTAATAGCCCAAAAAACTAACTTTACACAAAGTGGTATGACTAACTTTGTGATTTAGAATATTATGTGTTTCAAAATAACATTATTAATATAAAACAAACACATGAGGTTTTAAAAACTGACTTTAAAATTAGATTTGTCAAAACTAATTTAAACCAAGAGTGAGAGGTAGGTAGTGAGTGTTAATGATAACCAGTGAACCAAACTAATATATGATAGCAACAGGATTGTAAAACTTAAAGAATTTGAAGATGAATCACTACTGTGAATTTAAACAGAGTGTATTACAAATGTGACTGTAGTTTAATAAACACTTAACCAGTGTAATCAGTGAAGGTGATAGATAGGATAGGGATGAGTTAATCTAAACAATTAATAGTAGTAATAAAAGAAAAGAACAGTGGTAATAAACAATAAACAATACTAAAATGTTGATAGATAAACAATAAGAAACATTAGTAGTGTGTAGAACCTATTGTATAAGAATTATGTTAGACGATAATTAAAAGAAAAGTTTTAGTAGAAAATAAGATCAATTTAAAAACCAAATTGTTAGATTTAATTAAAGGAATTCTTTTGTTCAGTTAAGAAATAATGTTAAATGTTCATACAAATGGTAGACAACAAAGTTAGTATGTCAACCAATTTTATTGTGTTAATAACTAAGAAACAAATTACTTATGATTTAAATAATAGTAAAACATCCTATGTTACAAAATAGTAACAAGGATGGTGATCACAATATTGTAAATGGTGTCAAAGTTGTTGTTAGTTTATCTAAAAAAGTTGTGTTTTAAAAGAAGGAATGGGGCTGGATCATGAGAAGACCATAAACCATTTTAATGTTATATGTTACCATAGAAAGATTAAGTGGTAAAAAGTTTGTGTAAGAAATATTAGAAAATACAGACAAGCAATTGTATAAGTTTAATAATCACAATAGTACTCACAATTGTAATAAGATAGGAAAAAATGATGTTAGACAAATGAACTAGCAAAGGTCAAGCATGATTTTTTAAAATTATAATAACATTTATTTATTGCAAAATGGCCCAAATTCATTCAAACGTAGACACTATAACTAAGTAATGGCAAGCAGAACCTATGAAAGTAATAGGTAATGTTTAAATTGTGTAAATTAAGAAATTCCAGACATTTATAGCTTAAGCCTATAAAATGCCTGTCAAAATTCAGAAAAAGCAATTTATAAGCAATTAACCATTGTATTTGAGAAATAAGACAAAGTGACTTGTTAATTTCAATTATCTAACCATAAGAGTATGTCAGAAATAGAGTAAACATAAAAAATAAGTGAAATATGTAATAAAATAACATTAGCAAATTGGTCAAAACGTTGATACAGGACCAAGCATTATGGGATATCAAATTAATCTTTGAAAGAAAATAAAGACATTGATGTTAATACCTCACACATTGGTAATAACACCAATGAATTATAGCAATTATAAAATATTAGGTCAATTTGGGGCCAAAAACCCAAGCTTTCATAACAATGTAAACAAAATTCTTAACCAATCAGAAGCAGGGAATTATGCTTGGAATTAAGAAAACCGTTAGAATTTTTAGACAGTCCATTATTAACGCTCAAGGTATGCAGATGCCAAACTGAATCCGCTCTAATTAAAAAGTAATAAGAGGGAAATGTACTCAAAATGAATAATAGAAATTGAATCTGGATCCATTGAACACATGATGAAACCATAAATCAAAATTCAATAATTGAAATTAAAAAAAACATTGACTAAAAAAAAAAAGAAAAGAAAACCCGAATGATGAAAAACTAAATACTATAATCAACAATATTTTGATGAATTACCTGGGACTAATCAGAAGAAACAACAAGATTTTGTTAAGTATAAATGAAGATACTTTGATAAGATATAATTGCGAATAAAATTAATTAACTTTTCCACAACACAATAATTCTCACTCTGAACTTGGTATAATAAATTCTTTCAAAGATTAGTTGAAACTATATCTTAAAAAAAAGAACTGAACAACTTCCAAACCATTATTGAAAAATTATTTAAAACTGCATCAGCCTATTTGAAACTGTAACTTAACCTCTATGCGACGCTATAAGTCGACACACTTTTTAGACACTAAGAACCGAGTTGTAAGTAAACCTGTATAGTATTTAATTAGCATTGATGTAAGGTTGTGTACTTTCATAAACATCGTGCTTGATTTTGTTGTAATCCAAAGAACTTATTCATCGTTCTGAACAAAACATTGTATCATTAACCAGAACGCATGACCACCCGATGAGCGAGTAAAATTTAATAGCCGGAGCAAACATTTTTATAATAACAAATATTTTGTACTTAACTTATAAATAATCAGCGAATCTGGACACTAATAAATTAGTACTGAACACTAATAATCGTTCCTTGTTTTATTTGATATATGTCTTAATAATTGTGTACTTTAGCAGTGAAGAACATTTTTTACCAGAATTATAGGTTGGCAACACTTCAGACTCCACTCGAGATTTGAATTCGCGCCAGTTCGTTTGGGTAAGTTTAAATTATTATCGAAGGAAAAGAAGACGACGCAGGAAGAAATTTTTAATTGTTTTTAGTAAAACAATTTGGCGCCTATCGGGAATTAAGGTACATTAATATAAGGACAGGTAAGGAGAAGAACGATACACATTCGGTACTGGTTATTAGTGCGTTCGCGATCGTCATCGTTAGCGATAGACTGAAGATCAACGCCGAGGCGAGTCACGTTACATAATCAATTACTGATCAAACAAAACATAGGACGCTATCGGCCTCTTTATAAATTGACGCCAACAACTTGGGGCTTTTAAAAGAGGTACAGATGTACGTTATAATATACAGTATATATATATATATATATATATATATATATATTGCGACGTATCAAAAAAACCTTTATTTACAACAATCCCAATGACGTCATGCAATAATGATGTCACGCAATGATGACTTCACGCAATGATGACGTCATATAGTGTGACGGTAAATAAAATATTACAGAAAGTTTCAAACGATCTCCAGCTAAAGGACATTATCATGTCAAAATGTAACGCTTCCACACTTTCGATTCCCCACAGTCTAGAAATCTTCGGTCTATGTCGTTTTAACATGATAATGTTTTTAGGCTGGGGGTCATTCCACAAAGTGCGTGTGCAAAATGTGTAACGTCATAGAAAATGTAACGCTTCCACACTTTCGATTCCCCACAGTCTAGAAATCTTCGGTCTCTGTTGTTTTTAACATAATAATGTTTGTTATATAGCAAATATATTTGTTATATAGTAAATATTTGTTATATAGTTATATAGAAAACATGATAATGTTTTCCACAAAATGCGTGATGCAAAATGTGTAACGTCATCGAAAAATGTAACGCTCCAGGTGATGTTAGTAATAAATAAATTTGGTCACAGTGAAATAAGATGCATATCAGTGTATATTGTTCAGTGTTAGTCGTGATGTCTTCCACTGAACGTGTGCGACGCCAGCGTCAACGACAACGCGAAGACAGGGCTCGTGAAGAATTAAATGAATTCTTGATGAATACTCCGTTCTCATAAAATACAACTGAGGATGAGAAAATTCGCGCGTTTCAAACATTACATATAAACATTACATTTAGTTTATGCACATTATACGTTTCAAAAGCCTAAAAACATTATCATGCTTCGATGTTTCGGTTTCGTCGAAATTCTTCTTTCTTTTTCGTGATAAAACACCTCTTCTTTATTTGTGATTGAAGTTTTTTTTTACCACATTGGATAAATGGTTTAGATTTGACAGCTAATTGACTAAGTTGTGTTTTGTTATATTACGTTATTTTTGTAACATTCTGCAATGCAAGATTGGAGATTTTGTTAAATTTTGTGTATAGAATGAAACAGAGTAGTCAAAAATATTGCTGAAGGGTTTTGGCGAGTGTGGTAGGATTGAACGAGCGCTTTCAAAATGTTACAAAACGTTAAAGACAATCGCAAATGAGTTGAATACCACGATACATAGTTTAAGATTGTGTTACTGTATTCCACAAAATTTTGTCACAAGGTGCTACAGTCTATAAAGATGTTATTATTCGGGTATTTTACGTGTCACTAGTATAAAGTTATTAGTAGAAAATGGTCAGATTTATGGATTGCTTGTTATGATTTTAGGAAAAAACCTTGTAATGGTACCGCAAAGCCGTATATGTTCCCACGCGATCTTTTCATGTTCCCAAGAACGGAAAACCCCATGAAAGGACGTTTCGCAACTGCTGAAGACGTAAAACGAAAATCTCTAAGCGAGCAAGACTACAAAAAAAGTGCATTCCACAAGGTTTTTGAAGATTAAAAAATGTTAGCATATTTTTTTATGACCGACTGAGATTACGTTAGAGCTTTAATCGTAAATGTATACGATTAGAAATCATAATTTTTCAAATAACAAAAATTACATGCTAAGGAAGCAACAAAATGTTTATTGTATGGAACAGGATGTAAGGCTTTGGAAAGAACAACTAGATAAATATTACCACCTAACCCTTAAAACAAGAGAAAAGTGAAGAGAAGGATATCGTGTGTGTGTGTGTGTGTGTGTGTGTGTGTGTGTGTGTGTGTTAAGGAGAGGACATAAACACGCACACACTATAAACAAATTAGTTTGTTCGATTTAAAGCACTGGTAACGTACTCGTTCAATTGTGTAAAAACCGTGTAATTCTTCTAGAATTACGTTTCCACATAACTAAATTGGTGTAGGAATTAATTCACATTCTATAGAGTGAATATGGAAAAATTTTAATTGTGGGACAAAGAAACAACAAATTTTGCAAGGGTCTTTGTTATTAAATTGTGGAAAATAATAAAAATGTGCTTTTTGACGTATCGTTTGATCGCAAATTTTGAAGGATGTAAGTAAAAAAAAATAGTTTACACGTGTACGCATACATTCATATATTTATAAAGAATTTACAGTAAAACTTACATTCATATAAAGAGAGAAGAAATTACACGAACAGTGTTGAGACTTTCCAGTCATATTCACCAACTAAAGTAAACTATATAGAGGGAAAAATCTAGCAGTAGGGAACTATAAAGTGCTGCAAAAATCTAGCACTTTAAACTGTACACAATTACACAAACGGCGGTTTATTTAATTTTTCAATGAAACAAGTAATTTAACATTAGGCTCAGTGTTGTTAAAGAACTAAGGGGAGTCGCAAAGGTAAAAATTGAACAATTTTGAATTTTTAGCCTTTTACATTTTATGAAGCTGTGAATTTTACTATTTAACTTGATGTTTGTTTTATTAAAGTATTAACATTTTAATTAGTTTGAAAATATTTTGGTGCACTGATCATTTAAAGGGGAGTTACCAGCACCATTTTACAAAATACCATATATATCAGGAGATAGTTGACCTTGAATGCTATAGTTTTGCTTGTTTTGTAGAGAAATTTATAATTCATACGTTGATTGCACTAGCAATTCATATTGAGTTGATATGTAGGACAGTGTCTTTTTGCAAACAAAAGTTACTTTGTCAAACATTTTGGGTTGATTTGTTTTGATCCTACTGATACATTTTTACAATTACTAAACCAAAGGGACTTAAGAAAATGGATACACAGAGAGGACAGACATAACAGAACAAATAAAGTGACGGTATTGAGGGCGGTTTCTGTGGAACAGAACAATAATTTAACTTTCTTCAGTGAAATTGTTACAACTCCTCCAAGTTATCCAAAGAAAAAACCTGCGGAAAACACAACATAAATACTCTGAAACGCGTGAAAGTGGAACAAATATCAATATAATTCGACGTTAGAAAATTTATACACGAAATTGCTGGCGTCAGAGATTTCTAGTTACAGCAAAAGTTAAAAAATTAGACAAAGAAATAATATCGGCAGCAATGTGAACAAAACTACAGCGTTATAGTGACTAAACGGACGGATGTATGGTTACGCACATGAGTATAGAAACTTGGGTAGATGGCCGTAATGTGGCTCGATGGTCGGGGATTTGTACACTCGAAAGTGAATACTAGCCTACATGTAGTGACTACGTACATCACTAACAGCACTGGTACGACGCTTGCTAGACGGGTTTTAATTACGTTATATGTTAATGTGGCGTAATTTGGTATCTCCACGTTACTTAACGGATAGAAGCTGAATATGAGCCAACCATAGGACTAATTACCAATGGTCTTGCAGGTAGATTTGGTACTAGCCAAATTTTGAACACAGATAATCTAAACTCTAAGTATTGTCAGATGTAGATGTGGGAGAAAGGTTAAGGGAGAACTAATATATGCCAAAAGCTGTGTAGATTTGGAACTAGTCAAATTTTGAACACAGATAATCTAAAACCTAAGTATTGTCAGATGCAGAAGTGCGAGAAAGGTTAACGGAAAACTATTATGTGCCAAAAGCTGTGTGGATGTCATCGTAATCCTTTCAGAAAACATGGAAAGGCCACAACAATTCTAAACAAACTCAATACAGTTGGTGAATAGACGGATATTAGCATAAACATTAGCAAAACAAAATTAACGATCTTCAGTGGGACAGAGAATAGAACACGTGCTTTAAAACTCAAAGACAAACATATTCATCAAGTAACAAAAATCGTATTACAGGTAACCTTCTGGAAATTAAGGCCCGTATTGAAATAGCACGAACCACCTTTTAAATTTAAAACTCAGAGAGTATGTGGTAAAGTATTCTGTTCGGTAATCACATCGGTACGGAGTTGAATCTTAGACTGCAAAAAAAGGCTACAATTAAACGGGTGGAAGCTCTGGAACTGTAGCTACATAGAAGGACGCTGAAAATCTCGTGGACCCAACATGTCTCAAATGAACAGGTATTGAGAAGAGGGAACGGTGGCAGGGAACTATTGGCCAACCATTAAATACAGGAAGATTGCTTTTTTTTTGGGGGGGGGACAGTTACTGAGTGGTGTGAAATACAAGGTCTCATAATTTCTTCTTCTTCTTCTTCTTCTTCTTCTTCTTCTTCTTCTTCTTCTTCTTCTTCTTCTTCTTCTTCTTCTTCTTCTTCTTCTTCTTCTTCTTCTTCTTCTTCTTCTTCTTCTTCTTCTTCTTCTTCTTCTTCTTCTTCTTCTTCTTCTTCTTCTTCTTCTTCTTCTTCTTCTTCTTCTTCTTCTTCTTCTTCTTCTTCTTTAGCAATACAGCCCAACGTGAGCCAAGGCTTCCAACACCAATCTTCTCCAGTGTCTCCTATCCATTGCCATCTCAGTGTAATCGCTTATATCCATCTTCTTAGATCTTCTAGCACATCATCCAATCATCTTATACCTAGGTCGGCCCCTCTTTTTAATTTCATAGATTTGCGCCCTCAGAATTTTCTTTGGCATACGCTGATCATCCATCCACACTAGGTGTCCTAGCCATTGTTTTCGTTGAGCGTTTACGAATCTTACAATGTCCTCATGTTTCAACAGCATATCTAAAGATATATGAGCTACAATTTATTCTGAAGGGCAAAATTCTTAGACAACGGAAGTAGGGTAAGAATGAGAGTTCTAACGCGGAAGTGACGTCACAGCCCCCCCTTTTGGCGCGAAATTCAAAAATCCCTGTGGTGGGGGTAGACTTCCGGCGCAGCGTGTCGTCATGTGCAGAGGTTATGATGGACCGGGGGGGTAGTGGTGTGTCCCACGTGACCTCGATGGGCGTACCGAAGTTGTCGGCCATGTTGTCGGCGTTCGGCCATGTTGTCGTCGTCGTCCATTTTGCGTGGTTCCGTGTGCGTTGATTGGCGGAGGCGTGGCCGCCGTTCGTCGACAAAATGGACGACGACCCCACCACGACGGGCGAGGATCAAGCCAGGCCGCCGCCCAGCGACGATGACGACGTCAACGACGACGGCGAAGGGCGAACGGCGAACATGGCCACGCCTGGTGGCCATGTTGGGAAAGCTGTGATGTTGTCGGATTGTGCGTGTGTGCTGGTTAAGGTTGGGCCACGTTGCCGGATCGTGGTGTGTTATAGTGTATGGTTTGGGTATATGTTTTGTTTTTCCGGAAGGGCGGCCATGTTGGAAAAGCGTCGACGTTGTCAACTTGTGCCGGCCACGTTGTCGGCTCGTGCATGTGTTATAGTGTACGGGTTTTGTATATGTTTACACTGCCGTTGTCGGCTCGTGCATGTGTTATAGTGTACGGGTTTTGTATATGTTTACACTGCCACCATTGTCCGTCGACGTTGTCAACTTGTGCCGGCCACGGCTCGGTGTTATAGTGTACAGGTTTTGTATATGTTTACACTGCCACCATTGTTGCCAACTCATGAACTGTAAATTTGAATGTGTGCTTTTGTGGTAAGTATATATTGTAAAAATACAAAAAATGTGCACAGCATCGATGTGAAACTCTTGTTGACTGGCTATTGTGGTGTAATTGTTTTGATTGACACTTCACTTATAAAACATGCATGATAGAAGGAAAAAGGATAGTTGAAAAGAAAAGAAATAACTAAGCAAATTCAAAAAATTTACATATTTATATACAATATATATACCGAAAAAAAATTACAAATACAATATATATATACAGAAAAAAAACATTATAAATAGACATATAAATAATATAATTTAATGAAAAAATAAATAAAAAGTTCAGTTTATATTACATTTTATATACAATATATATACAGACAAAAAAAAAACGGTTATAATATATATACAAAAAATAAAACATTATATCAAAAAAACATCACTTTGTATATTACAATAGTAAAAAAAAAAAAAAAAAAAAAAAATACGGATACAATATACAGAAAATAAAACATTATATGAAAAAAAACATCACGTTGTTCATATTTAATGTGCACGACCATCTGTAACAGAAACAAAAACAATATTAGTGATGTATAATTGATAGGCGTAGGATGGATTAGAATAATGTGTACTGTTACATACCTCAAAAATGCATGCGTGCATAAAATGGGTGTATTGGCCTGCTGAATGCATACACCCGACATTGCGGACATCCTGGCGGCGACCCCTCCAGTGCCACGGTTTGAAACCAGTTGATGATGCACAGATAGTGGTATGTGTGCCCACACATTAAGCCGAGGAGTCTCTGCCCCTCAGTATAATTTTCTTGGCACACACTACAAGATGTGTGCCCTAACATACCCTGAATGGGGCAGAGATCTCCACGGCTCCATCGCCACGTTGGAAATCTACTTCTGAGAAGTAGTCTCATCGTGGCGACTTCGCTATGCATCCTTGGTTCCACCGTGTCGATAATATCATAAAACACGCATGGCGCGTCTTCTGGAGGGGACTGTAATCGTGGATCGTGCCGCATATGCTGTTGCTGAGGTTGTGGTTGAGGCTGCTGAGGCTGCTGAGGTTGTGGCTGCTGTTGAGGCTGTGGGGATTGCGATTCTGGTTGTCGTGCTGTACTTATCCATTGCGGACGTGGTTGCGGCTGTTCCTGTGGTTGTGGCGGTGGTGATGGCGATTGTGGTGGTGGTGATTGTGGCGGTGTGATCGTTATTTGTCGTGCTTGTGGACGAATATCACTGGTGAAAAGAATAAATATAAAAATCATGTAAAAAAAAAACATGAAAGTATGTAGACATAAGAAGAAGACTTACATATTAAATGTGATGGTAGGTAATTGTTGTTGTTGTTGTTGATGCTCATCAACATTATTTTCATCATCATCATTATTAGTTCTTTCGTCAAGCAGTAACGTATCACTGTCACTATCATCGTCATCATAAACCATCATCTCATCATTGCTGAAAAAAAGTACACTTTTAATACCAGATGTAAACGCAATAGTACAAGTGAACGTTAATGAAAAAAAACGTACCGACTCGTGCCGGCTTCCTGAGATGCAGCAGCAGCAGCAGCAGCAGCAGCAGCAGCAGCAGCAGCAGCAGCAGCAGCAGCAACAACAGCAGTAGCAGCAGCTGAACCGGTAGCATCACTGAAAAAAAAAAAATACATTTGAATACCGAACGTAAACGCAATAGTACAAGTGATTGTTAATAAAAATGGTCTTACCGACTCGAGTTTTGTTGTGATACTGATGAAGGTCCCAATAAGGCCTGACGTAACCTTTGGGAACTGTAAAAAATAAACAGTAAGTCAGTCGAATGTTGTATTCTGTTTGTACTCGTTAAATAAAAAAAATGTTGTAATTTACCTTCGAACTCGTCGCTGCTCCTCACAGACTCTTTTCTATAATCTATTATCGCTTCCACTCATTCTGTAAAACGTAACAAGAAAAATGTTGTATAGTAATTTGCTAACATAATAATGTGTGTGTGTGTGTGTGTGTGTGTGTGTGTGTGTGTGTGTGTGTGTGTGTGTAATGTCTAATATTAACGTAAAAATATAGTAAGTACTTACATGCAAATTGAAAAATTATAATGAATGTGATAATACTTATTATGACGAAATGCTTATATATACGTATATGCTTGGTAGGAGTCTGCTATAGACAAAGTCCCCTTACCCTCAAAGTGTTCACCACACACACACACACACACACACACACACACACACACACACACGCACGGCTTGCATCCTGTACGTAACAAAGCCCCTCGCCATCACAAAGTTCACACGCTGCGATAACATATGGCTAGTCAGCGAATAAAATTAACTGCACATGTGCATAGTGTGGGAAGGTCTCAGTGGGAGTCGATTACATCCTGTTATAAATATTAACCATTAATGTCTAATCGTCTACCTCACCTCTCCTACCAATTGAAAATTAAATGAAAGTAAATAAATAAATTTTATATTTGCAATACAAGTTTATTATTACCATGAGTTACTGCTCTGTGTATCTTAGTCTCTTCATGTTAGGACTGGTATCGTCATTGGTTAACGCACGTTTACACACTCTGTAGTGTCCGTACGCGAGTGTAGTTACACCATCGTCCAGTACGTACCTCTTATCGTCATAAGGAGACAGGGAAAGTTTTGTTACACGTTGCGTGTACAGCTTATGACGATCGCTTCGTATACACTCGGCAGAGGTGAAAACTGTACGACTATCGAAAAGACACTCGCTGTATAACTGATGACGTAACCTTTTTTTTATTGCCGTTCTTGGAACACCTTTCGCCACCTTTTTGTCGGTACAGTCGGACAACAGGAGCGAGTAACATTTAGCTCTGAGTCCGACGAATTCCCTGATGGGTTTCCCATTAGTTTCATCCTTGAACTTCCCCACGACTTTTTTGTTGTCGTCGCAATGACAAGGATGATCTGAGGGATAGTCCGACGTGTCGAAAAGGTGGAGATCCTCTTTCATATCCAAGTACACATCGTCAGTCTGTATGCTGTAAAGTAAACTGTCGGTATCAGTCATCAATAATGTTAATCGTTGTCCGTACTTGCTGACAGCGTACCGATAATGAAAATCGTACATTATCAATTTACTGACATCAAGTACTGTGAAACCAACATACACTGGACGGGAAAGGTATATAGTTCTGTTTCGTAAAGCCAATCCGACCAAGTCGTCGGTGTAGCGGATCATACGCTTTAGTCGTGGATTGGAAACAAGTTTCTGCAGCCGCCCTTTGGTAGAGACTAGTTGGAAGTCTATTCGTTTCCTTACGTTCTCCAGCGATTTACCATAGACAGCGTTGACCATCAGTTTGAAAAAATCTTTTTCAAAACTGTTGGTGGCTGCTGCTCTCTTTTGTGTGTTGAAATCGATAAACGGTTTCATCCACGCTTTCTGTTTAAAACTCAACACCCTATGGATCGCTTTCAATTTTAGACCAAGGTTCAGATACAACTTTAAATTTCGAAAATGAAGAACGTATTTTTGCTTATCGTCCAAAGTCGTTAGCAACTTGGGGACGGACGATGAGGGCGTTTCTGATCCGTTATACCCTTTTGTATAGTGTAGTCATGTGTGAAGTCGTCGAGAGTACGGTGAAAGTATGTCAGGATTGACGCAGGAACGCACAGGTGCTAGTGGATAATCTGAGTGAAGATCATGAAGTTCGGATGGATAGTGTAGGTCGACCTCAAGTATGTAGCCCATGTCACTGTCATCACTCAGAGTACGTACGTCCAGTGAGTCGATCTCGTTACGATCGAGCCATCTAAAGTCACCGTAAGGGAGTGGCTGTGACATGGCTGCACCGTAAAGGTTGTTGCAGTCGGTGTACAATATGAAAGAGGTCGGCTTTGAAGCATCATACTGATCAGCGATTAGCAGGTTGTTGGCCTTGGCATAGCGGTTGGGTACCATGCTAACACCACCGCGAACGGCTGATTCAATAAAAAGATGCTGATCTATATCCGTCAACAGTTCCAGTCGCACACCGGTCATCTTTAACATCGCGTGCCAAGCAACGCCGGGAAGCGAGTAAAGATGAGCCGGATCAATCTGGTAGTACCGTATGGCCATCTCACGAAACGCCTCGAAGACGTCAGCCAGCAGCAGTACATCTGTTTTAAGATAAAGATCGTGATAATCACCCAGCGTGCGGATTCCGAAAGTCTGCCACACATTCTGTGCATGTGCGTAATCTTCGTCCAACACGGGTGATTCACTCAGCCTATTGAAAAAGTGTTCGCGTGCGGGCAGACATGTTTCGTCGAACTTCTCGCTACCTGTCATGTAATCGTAAGGGTACACCCCCTTACGTAAGAGTAGCTCGAAGTGTTCTTCGAAACATTGCTTTGTTAAAGCGAAATCCGCACCGCTCGCGCGCAAGTTTCCAACAAGTGTATCCAAGGACGTGTTCAAAAATTGTAACGTGTCTACGAAACGTAGGGCACCCAACGTGACTGATACGAAGCGTTCACTAGTGGTAGCGATACAAGTGAGAGTTTCATCATTGTATTTACCCAACCCTTGTATCAAGTGATGTGCGTCGTAACCTCGTAAGTTATGGAAAAAGACAGGAATATGTTGGGCGGACTTGGAGTTGAGGTTACATACGTTGTGAGCTGCGCCAAGGTATCGTCCAGTCAGATGACAATGGTTGCGCACCTTGTCGTCATCAGTCAGCAGTTTTTCGCAGAGATGGCATACGACAGCATTCGTGAAAGATAATACGTCACGATCACTCATAGTCATAGGGATATTGGTACGCATGATCCTGTACAGTTCATGCTCTTCATCGATTAGTCTATCTAAAAAGGTTTCTATCACGTTCACACCGCGATAAACGACCTGTGGTTTGAAAATGTTGCCCTCGTGGTCGACTATGAGGTAGGAAAAACCTGAAGGAAGATGTAACGACTCTGTTGTGGTGGACGATGTGTGTGGAGGAGCATCACAACGATGGCAAGGTACAATGAACGATTCAAAGTCTGCATATATAGCGAAAGGGACTTTATGACAGTACGTGTAATTTTTGAAGTACATAACCTTCTCCTTCTCTTTCGTTGGTAAACGAATTCTTTGTTCACCATACGGTGAACAACGAGGGACATGTTCACTAAGGAGTCGTTCTTCACAGAATCTATGCAGACAGTAGTTGCAATAGAAAGAACGTCCGTTGTGTTTGGTTAGTGAAGATAGTAAGCGGCTAATATTTTTTATTAAACAGTAATGTTTTCGGTCAGTGGTGGTGAGAAGTAATAGATTAAAATGGTGTTGTCTGTCACTGAAAGGAGTTATTCTTAGCGGGTAAATTTCATTTTCTTCGTAACCAAAAACATTTATAGAAATGTCAGAATTGTCTCGTTCGAACTTCACAATATCGCATAGGCGGGTGGGATAAGTTATACCAGAAGTGGTGATACTGTGAATATGTGATTTGTATTTGGATACACGCTCGCTGTCTCTGTGTTGTGGAAACAGTGCGGCCAACACTGACCATATAAAACACATTTGATCGCCTGTATTGTTTACATTGATGATGGATTTAGTACAAGACAATTCAGGAGGTGTACGGATGAAACTGGAGGCGGCCAGCGGTTGGTATCGTGAGAGAACGAGTTCTAACGAGATTATATGATCCAACGCCCAACCGCTACCCTCACGAGTGAATTTATAAATCGATTCGATGATTTTTTCGTACGAAGCTTCTAAACGTTCAGGCAATACGTTCTGATCAGCGATCAATGTCGTATGACATCGTCCATGAAAATAGCCTTCACTCGTCACTTCTTCGTCCTCGTTCGTGTCGGCATTTACAATGTACTTGACAAATCTCGCTTTTAGCGCTATATGCCACTTTATAGTAAGCAAACGTGTCAGTTCGTTTAGAATGTCCGTACGTAACATATCGTGAATTTCATCGAAAAAGGTAATGACATCGTTGACACATTCTTCTTCTTCCTCTACAAGAGGTGTGTAAACGTACGACACCAACGAGCCACGCAACGAATGTTTACGATCAACAGAAAACGTCTGCATTGTTAGAATAACGATAAAAGCAAAATCAATTACTTGCTCACTTGAAGAACATTAGAATACTGATACAAAGTTAGAAAATAAGTAACATTTTATAAGCAGTGCGTGAAAGTTAGCCTGCACGAGACTCGAAGGTGAACGCAGGCAGCGATCACCGCTCCACTTATACTATCTATGATGAGTGCGTGCGCAGCTATTTGTTCCCACTACTGTGCTTTATTTCATACCGACCAATTGACGACAGCAATCCCCACTACGATTGCGCGCGCAGCTACCACTGAGGAAGTGAAATGCAGCGCAACAAACCAACATTCTTGCTTCAGATATGGACGTGCACACATATTCTTTTGCAAGCCGATTAAAAAGCTTTTATAACATCCATCGTCGAGGTAACATTAAATTTTACGTGCGTAAATTTCCGAATACGAACGTGAGATTTTTTGACCTAGCCAAAGCCGGGTTTATTTATGAAGGCGATGATGATGTTGTAAGATGCTGCAATTGTAAAATACGAATTATGGATTGGATGGCGGGTGATGATCCTGTCCAAGTCCATAAGGCGTCAATGCCTACATGTAGTTTCGTTCGTGAACACTTGTAGAAGTCGACGCACGCAAAAACGGCTCTTTTCAGAGCCAACATAAACTCATGTACAAACATACCCGTTTGGGTAGTACTAGTAGTACTCTGTGTTAGTACTATACTAGTACTAATAGTACTATATATATTACTATTACTAGTACTACTACTAAATGTGTGTACGCAATTCAATGTCTGACTGATGGCGTCAATGATAAAAAAATAAAACAAAAGATTTCATAAAAATTATACCTATTAAATATCATGACAATTTCGAAGCTGTATCACTTGCATCGCAGATCGATGACACAATGGATGTTTATCGATACGATGATGGGAAACATTTCACACTAACAAAACCGTTACGAAGCACGATACGTTCCAACTTGTGTTCTATGTATTTTGTGAAGAAAAAACGGTTTTGTGGTAACTACTGTACACGTTATAAGTTTGGCGTTGACAAATATCACGGACGTTGTTGGCGTCACATAAAGAAACGTAGCGGTTATCTCCCGCCGATCGTGCTGTTGATGATAATCTCTGATCGTATACACAACAAATCACGATGGCTTCATTTTATCGAAGAGTGTGATCGAAACAATGTACCGATTGAACTCGTGGTTTATGAAAAGAATATGTTCAAGTGTACAGTACGTCACGCGTGGAATTTTATTTCACGTTTCCGACCGATTCCTGAACTGTATCATGCCGTTCAACGTGTTCACGGCTTACATGATTTACACGGACAAATGAACTATGCGACTGTGTACACAGACATGCTCGCCTACGGAAGTTCAATCCCACACGCTTTGTGTTGCATTGTCATTACAGAGCGCACTATTCCGATACGTACAGCGATTGAAATATACAGAAGCGCGATTATGATAGCACCAAAGTGCGCAGTGGATCCTAGCTACAACGTAAGTTTTGACGTGCGCTGCCCGCCATCTTCGTTACCGACACTTGCGAGAGGGAAACAGTTCACATTGGTGAACAACAAGGCGCAGGGATTGTTTTCAGTAGCCTTTCTGAAGGAATCATTGCCTACACTCCGCAAGTATTGTGAATACTTCGGTCTGCAGTATTCACATGAAAAAGGGTACACAGTGAAAGATCGACGTTTATACGAACAGTGGCAACGATGTACAGGTGCTATGGCAGACGAGTTTTGGTTGTTGAACTCGTATCTTATACACCTGCATATGGAGTCGAGAAGTCATCGTCCGATCATAGAACTCAAAGCTAAACACATGTGCGAGCATCTACCCGTAAACGATAACGTCATAGTCGCGGAAATGCACGAGTATCGTGCCAACGTTATACGCAGCGTCATGTTCAAAGACATGAATTCCGTCAAGACCGTAAGAGCGTTGGACATGAAACAACACACGCTCATGAGATATTACATCGGTATGAGTCTCGTGCGTAATGGACGTATGAAAATCAGTTTAGCGCATGTTTTAACGTACTTACGCAATCACAAGAAGAACGCGTTGTTTTTCCGTTCGGTCGAGATGATATAACTGGACGTGGAGTGGAAATCTTACTACAGTCACGCGATGGAAAGCAGACGTACCAGAACGGTACCGAGGAGAGTTACATTCAGCACTGAGTTAACGCTTTACCACGTTCCGACGTATTGTGAATCACGGTTCGTACGATATGAGAATGAAACGACAGGTGAAGAACATACAGCAGAGCGTTCGCAAGACTATCGCGAAGGAGTTGCACAGACCGGTAAGAAGGAATTTTCCGAGACGTGCGGTGGAGTTAAAGGGACTTCACGACTTGTACCAAGCGGACCTGGTAGAGATGATACCGCACGCGAAGGTGAACAAGGGATTCAAGTACCTTATGACAATCATTAACGCGTTTAGCAAGTACGCGTACGCTGTTCCGTTGAAAACAAAAACGGGCGTAGAGGTCGCACGAGCTCTGGAACCGATTCTTCGTGCTAATAAAATGAAATATCTGCAGACAGACAACGGGAAAGAGTACTATAACAGTAGCGTACAAAAATTGCTGAGCAGATACGGTATCACACTCTATTCCACGTATAGTGAAAAAAAGGCCTCCATTGTGGAACGTTTTAACCGTACGTTGAAAACGCACATGTATCGTGCGTTCAGTGAACAAGGTCATTATCGTTGGTTGGATATGTTGCCGGAACTAGTCAACACGTACAACAACAGCGTGCACAGAACGATTGGAATGAAACCGTGTCAGGTGAAAGAATCCAACGAACGTACAGTGCTACAAAGGATTCGTGTGAACACAGCGAGGAGCATCGTTTATAAACGACCGAAATTCAAAGTAGGCGATCGTGTGCGTATAAGCAAACACAAAATGACATTCGCCAAAGGATACACACCAAATTGGACAAACGAGATATTTCTCGTTCATTCGGTGCGTACCGGCAGCGTACCCATTACCTATTCGCTAAAGGATCATACAGGAGAAGTGTTGAAAGGTGGTTTTTATGAACATGAAATCAGTAAATCGAACGTTGGTGACGTGTACTTGGTAGAAAAGATTGTACAACGTAAAGGCGATCGTGTAAAAGTCAGATGGTTAGGATTCGATGGTAAACACGATTCGTGGATACACAAGAAGAACTTGCTATAACAACTATTCGACTCATGGAAATAGAACCAGTATGCATCGATACGTTATGATGACAACATGCACGCTGTGTACAGTGTAAAAGACATTGTGTCACATCCTGGTTACGATGAGTACATCGTGAACACGACTGCAAACGACGTTGAACGCATGCGTAGGATCTTGACAGTGCACGAGTACTGGCAACGGGTTATCAATCGTGTGAAGAAATTCCGTCTTAACGAAATAGTACCAAGTGGTACCGGATTCGATCACTACAAAGAATGTGTTTGGTCGGATCCGAACTGTGAAACGGGTCCGGACACTTGTGTATGCAGTTACATATCTACCGACTGCTGCAATATAGTGCGACTATTAAATAGACTGTGCACGGAACGTCAACATGAAAATATTGCAACAAGCGCACAGATTAAAAATAAAGGACGTGGACTATTCGAAATTGTGCGGCGATGGTGGTGGGGGTGGTTGTGGCAGAAAAAAACGTAAACACGGACGTCTTCTGCCCGATACCGTTCGTTCGATCATCTGCGGACCTTCTGCGTGCGGGAAGACAAACGTCATGTTCAACCTGTTGTTCGATGTAAACGGATTAAGATTCGCGAACTTATACGTGTTTTCTAAATCACTATTTCAACCTAAATATCAGATTCTGGAGACCTTGATGACACAACTTTCCAACGAAGGAATGGGTTATCACGCCTACAACGATAACGAAGAGGTACCGCCTCCCGACGAGGTCGATCCTGATTCTATTATGGTGTTCGATGATGTGTCTTGTGAAAGACAACACAATATACGCAAGTATTTCTCTATGGGACGTCACAGCGGTGTGGACGCGTTTTACCTTTGTCAGACGTACAGTCAAGTGCCAAAACAGTTGGTTCGTGATAATGCCAATCTAATAGTATTGTTCAAACAGGACGATCGCAACTTGAAGCATGTGTATAACGATCATGTCAACACGGACATGAAATATGACACGTTTAAGAACATGTGCGCTGAAGCGTGGAAAGATCGTTATGGCTTTCTCGTTGTGGACAAGGATTCTTCTATCGACACCGGTAGGTACAGAGTCGGTTTCGATCGTTTCATAGTAGTCGCACCTAACGATTAAACAAAAAAAAAATTGTCAAAAGTTTAGCTAAATACACGTGTCCTGCTGTCAACGACTTTAGTTGTCGTACTACCGTTTATCGAGATGGATGACAAGAAAAAACGATTAGCACGTGATATCGACACGATCAGTGATGACATACGGAAGAAATACCATGCGTTAAAACATGGTATTCGTGAAGAAGAAGCAACGTTATCCAAAAGTTACAAACCGATTCTGGAACCGTTACAAAATATTTCACAAGCATTGCTTGAAAAGAAACGTAAAACAACAAATGAAAAGCCGATAAGAGTGAAAAAAATGAAACAAGAAGAAGAAGAGGAAGAAGAAGAAGAAGAGGATCCATTAGATGCAATTAGTAAGAGCGATGTAGGAACACCACTTCGTTCCCGAACGAAACCGTCTTTCCTGAAAACACCCGTGATAGCCGAAACATCAGGTGATGACGATGAGGACGATCCTAGTCAAAACATTGAAAAAATGTTAGACACACCGGAAGGAAGACGTGAAGCGCGTAGATATTTTCAGGACAAATACGACAGTGAATCGTTAGCGAACAAGTACATGCGTATGATCGTTTCGTCCGAACGCGATCGTCTGATGGACTATACGTACGGTGTAAGACATGAAAACGGAAAATGGATGATTGGTGATTCACAGTTCGAAATCGATAAGGACGATACGATTCTTATCAACGGTAAACGATACAAAGGTACACCTGGACTCTACGAACTTGTATTCATGAAGCATCCTAATGAAAATATTTACAAGGAATCAGATCTGAAAACGTACAAAGATATACTGCGTAACACCAACGCGCATAAGCAGTATTACTTAGCGAACGCACAGGTGAACGCGAACAGAGGTGTAAAGTATAAACGAATAATATCGCAACTGTTTCCATCGAAACGTACAGGACAGGGGCATAATAATATTGATACATCGTATATGACGCTAACGAGAAAAAAAGACAAAATCGATTACGTGCACTGGGACGATCCGAACGAACTGGTGGACAGATTGCGACTGTTAATGGCATCACAACGTGTTGGAAACAGTGGGCACACGAACGAAATCGTCTCCATAGTGGAAGAACTACGTGAAGCAGACATAATCGTATAACAAGAGCGGTATATATCATCTGACATTAGCAGCAGCAGCAGCATGGAATCGATCGTAAAGGACTCGTTAATGCCGTGTGCTCCCTATTCGATTCTGAAAGCCGATAAAGTATAAATAATACTGTCGTACACGCACCGGGGGACATTCCACGATTGGTTGTGACAACATGGATATCGTGCTACTGTTTATTATTGCGTGCACAAGCGCCGTCGTCGTCGCATCGTCCGTTAACGCTAACGATGTAGATTTCGCTATAGATTATTTGGTGCGATACGGATACGTGCCCGACGATAGTTTACGACTCACGGACAACACTACCATCGATATGGACGCCTACCTTCGCACGTTTCAAGTGAATTACAATTTAACCGTAAATGGAGAATTGAACAATGAAACGATGAATCTGATGCGTGCGCGGAGATGTGGTAACGAAGATTTCGTGTCGTACACCTTACGAACGCCGTGGGCCAAGAAACGTCTGTCGTGGCGATTCTTTCACGGTAGCGTCAGCGCTATAGAAGCGTCGCGACAAGCGTTCGCTGTGTGGCAGAAACATTCGAATCTGGAATTCGAATATCGACCCAACGACATAAACGCAGACATGGTTATCGCTATGAAATATTTTAAACACAGGTGTCTGACTTCCAGGTGCACGATCTGCGGGTACGATTTGGACGGACGAGGAGGTATACTCGCTCACGCTTACTACCCGCCCGATTTACCGTATAACACTACTGAAATACATATGGACTACTACGAGTCGTGGAATTATACAAACGCAACCGAAATACCGGACGATCAGACCAGTTTTCTTCAGGTGCTAACGCACGAAATCGGACACGCGTTAGGACTGTCTCATTCCCTCGAGAGGGATTCGATCATGTACCCGTTCTACGTACCACGCTCGGACGGACCGTTCGACCTGAGAGACGACGATATAAGAGGCATTCAACGCTTGTACGGGAAGCCGCCGCCGCCGCCCGCTACGACGACGACGACAACGTCAACGTCGACGACGACGTCAACGACGACGACGACACCGACAACGAACGAGACCGTGCGGACGACAACGGATTTATGTCGACTAAAGAACGTTAACCAATTTTTAATAATCAACAGACATCTGTATATCGTGCACGATAACTTTTTGTGGACATTGGATATCGAGTCGAAGCGAACGGGCGAGAGTCCGCTTCTGTTGACGGATTGGTTGACTTTCTTACCGCCGACGTTCACCAACGTTTCGGCGATGTACCAGAGACCGCGGACCGAAGAAGTGGTGCTTTTCATAGACAACTATGTATACATGTTTGATATACACAGTCTGCAGCCGGTGAACGGGTATCCGCGTTCAATCACAACGCTCGGTGTTCGCACGATGACTAAAATAAACGCTGCAATACACACGTACACGGGTCGAACTCTTCTGTTGTACAACGATATGTATTACAGTGAGATAGACGAGTGCACGTTCACGATCAAGAAACATGGTTATGTTAAAGATCGTTTTGTCGGCTTACCAGAAGCCGTTGATAGTGCGTTCCGATATATCGACGGAAAAATTTATTTCTTCAAAGACACACACGTATACGTGTACGATGAATTTCTAGATACGATTGTAAAAGGAAAACATAACGACGCACTATCCGTTGTCGGAATAAAATGCATAGACAGTACGATCGTATCAAAACTAATCGATTTATTACGTGAATACGTATAAATGTCGTGCACAACGAACGAGGCGCATCATTCACGAGATGAGTGTCGACAAGTTTGGCAGACACCAGAGCGCTGTCAGAGCGCGAAGAGAGACGCGACGCAGTCTGCGAGAGGATATTGGTATCACAATGACCGAGGACGGACACTTTGATGTAGCGGGAAAAAAAATACATAATTTGGGCGAACCGCGCGATGATAGCGATGCCGTTTCACTGCGCTTTGTGCGTGACAATTGTCTGTTAGCTGGCGATTCGTCGACGGCGGCGCAAGGAATAGATGCGAAAGGTCGTAAGCTCGTCAACGTCGGCGCTCCTGTCGATCTCGCGGACGCTGTCAACAAGCAGTACGTAGACTACTCGTGCTTACGTTTCACACAATTGGTACCGAACAAGAAGAACGGGGCTGTCGTCGACGCACGAGACCATCGCATACAGTCTCTGAGGGAACCGATTCGTGCGAGAGACGCCGCGACCAAAATATACGTGGACTCGAAAATCATACCGAAGGATACGAACTCTAACCTAATGGTCGGCAATGTGCGGATAACACAGTTAGCTCCACCCATGAACAACAAGGACGCAGTGAATTTGGAATTTTTGAACCGACACACAATCACCGCGGTAAACGATGCTTATTTCAACGCGCAAGGAAAAACCATTCTAAACGTTGGCGATGGTGGCGCACGGGCCACAGATGCAGTGAACGCGCGTCAATTGGAGGACGTGAAGCGGTACGCGAAGAGCGAAACGTACAAACTCGCAAAAGTGTTCCAACATCGTTGGGAGAAAGTGGTATCGTATATCTATAAATTGCATACACGCGCAGCGCGTACTTCACTTGGTGCCGAAGAGGCAGACTTACTACTTATGAACAAGACGGAGACGAGCGTGTTGATTAGTGATCTGGACAAATCCAACAACGAGCAAGATTGGAGATCTCTTTATCGAGAGCAAACGAAACAGTAGTCATGTATGAACTACGTAGCCGTGTTGATAAAAAAAAAGGGGGGCGTGGTCTTATCGGAAAAATAGTTAAAAGCGCGGTACCATTCGTCGCGAAGTCAGTACCTACACTGATCAATCGAGCGGTGGACGTATTACCGGTAGAACTACATCTGCCTGGCTTCAGGTTCTGCGGACCAGGAACGAAACTAGAGGAGAGATTGAGTCGTGGTGATCGAGGAATCAACGAGTTGGACGAAGCCTGTCGCGAACACGATATCGCTTACAGCAAGTACAAGGACAACGAACGACGAGGTATAGCGGATCGTGTGCTAGCCGGTAAAGCGTGGGAACGAGTTAAAGCTTTGAATTCAGGCATCAGTGAAAGAACGTACGCAGCAGCCGTAGCAGCAGCAATGAAGGCGAAATCTGCGTTAGGCAGCGGGCTATGCTGTAGTGGTGGTGGTGGTGTGCGTAAACGTCGACGTCGCACCAGACGACGCAAGCCGGTTCGACGCACGATAATCAGGAAGAGGAGGAGGAGGACGACGACAACAGGGACAGGAAAACGACGAAGAAGGAGTGGTGGTAAAAAGGCTTCAGGACTCTATCTTCGACCGTACCGAAAAAACTAATCAAAATACCCGTGCGTCCATTGTCCGATCATGATCTTTATGAGTACACGAAACGATTGCGTATACCCTATTTCAGAGGTGTGTACATGCGCGACGCACTTCCTAGTACATCACCGTGGGTGAACGAAAGTGCGATCGTGAATCTGGACGATGCTAGCGGACCGGGCACGCACTGGGTATGCTACAAGAAGCGAGGCGACAGAGTCTGGTACTTTGATGGATTCGGCAATCTACGTCCACCTGTCGAGCTAATGCGGTACTTTGGATCGAACGTGACCGACGTTCATTACAATTACATGCGAAAACAACCGTCGGATACAGTCATCTGCGGACATTTATGTTTAGAGTTTTTGACATCGAACGATCAGTAAACTACAAGATGTCTTCGCTTACGGTCACCGTCACAGGAACGGATCCGAGCGCACTGGTTTGTGACTTTTTTCCACCGCTTGAATTGACGGACGGTGAATGGTACGCAGGACTGCTGGACTTTACCACGTACAACTCTATACCGAACGTGGAGAGTGGAAAAAACAATGTCTTTCCTGTACTAAAGGGAGCACGTAAAACGTTAGAGCTTGTCAATATACCGACCGGTGTGTATGAAATCAGTGATATTGAAACATACCTGAAAAAAGAACTAGCAGACCCGAAATTTTCTCTACGACCCAACAACAACACATTGAAATGTGAAATTTATTGTTCATACGATATCGATTTCGGATGTACGGAACACACGATCGGTACCATGTTGGGTTTTTCCAAGAGCCGCAAGTTAGAAGCGTATATATTACACACGTCGGATGCGCCTGTAAACATTAACAAAGTGAACGTTTTGGAGATAAGGTGTAACGCTGTTCAAGGTTCATACAAGGCGGGTCGAAACGAGCATATATTGCACTCGTTCTATCCAACAGTTGAGCCAGGATTCAAGATAGTCGAAACGCCTAGAAACGTCATTTATTTTCCGCTTAACGTACTACACTTGCGTAACGTTACAGTGTCCGTACACGATCAGGACGGTGATATTGTGAATTTTCAAGGGGAAGTCATCACCGCACGTATACATTTGAAACGTGTGTAGTAATCATGGGAATTTATTTCACCGAAACCTCCATGATGATGAAGAGCGGAGGTAGCGACGGCTTGCACTGCAAGATAAAAGAGGACAACACTTTTGGAAAAGGTATCAGTAGACGTTCGTCGTTGACACGATTAACAGCAACTAACCGACGCTACCTGATTTCACTAGGATTCAAACTCAAGAGAAACAAGTAACATGACGGACAGCGGTATAGTCTTATCGGTTGAACGTCGACCGTTCTTTGAAGACAACATCACACATTATGAATATCATCCTCATGCACCGTACGCGTCGGCGTCACGATATGGAAATAATGATGAGATACGCATACCTATCCTGCAACAGGAAGTCTTCACTTTACCGATGGAAAGTTTCCTGTACGTTGAAGGCAAGTTGAGCAAAAAAACCACTGCCACTGGTAATGTGAACGTGAAAATGATAAACAATGCGATTGCGTTTCTCTTCGAAGAAATCCGTTACGAATTGGCCGGCGTGGAAGTAGATCGTACCAAGAGTGTTGGCATCACATCCACTATTAAAACCATACTATCTGCCAGCAAGCAGGACATTGTTTCGATGCAAAATGCCGGTTGGGTTGCTCCTACAGCTGACGAGCTAACACCATCTGGTAAAAATAATGAATTCAACTTTTGCATACCGTTGAGGATGCTGATGGGATTTGCTGAAGATTTCACACATGTTATTTTAAACATGAAACAAGAACTGATACTATTACGCACTTCCACTGACGTTAACGCTCTGTTCTCGTCTACGGATGCGCCCGCTAACGCTGATATAGAACTAACAAAAATCTCTTGGATGATTCCGTTCGTGTATGTGAACAATGAAGTACGGATACGATTATTGGATATCATACGCAAAGACCTACCACTATTCTTACCGTTTCGTAGTTGGGAACTGCACGAGTACCCGGTTTTACCAACGACTGACAGACAGACTTGGACAGTGAAAACAACTACACAACTGGAGAAACCGCGGTACGTGATACTCACCTTCCAGACCAGCAGAAAGAATAATCTGAAAAAACATGCCGGCGAATTCGATCACTGCAATGTGACAAATGCGAGACTCTTTCTGAACGACAAATACTACCCGTACGATAACCTGAACCTGGATATCGATAACGGACGTTATGCATTGCTGTACGACATGTATACACGATTTCAAAAGTCATACTACCACAGAAGTCAACCCAACGTACTTCTAACGCCTACTGAGTTCATAGCAAAAGCACCGTTATTCGTCTTCGATTGTAGCAGACAGGATGAGTCGCTCAAGTCTTCACCAGTCGACGTCAGATTGGAATTCGAGTCATCGAGCAATTTCCCCGCTCAGACCGCGGCCTACTGCTTGATACTGCATGATTCGCTCAACGTGTACACTCCGTTATCCAACACAGTGCGCAGACATAATTAAACATTTACTATAAATTATTGTTTTTTTTTGCTGTAAATATAATGTTGCTTTTTAGAATGTAATGTATGTGTTACATGTATGCGATTTTTATTTAAAAAAAAAAAATGTAATCAATTTTTATGTATTTGCTGTAAATAGAATGTAATGTATGACTTACATGTATGTAATTTTTTATTAAAAAAAAATGTAATCATTTTTCATGTATTTTATTTTGTGGAGGGGGAAACGATTATCCTCTTCTTCCTATTTTTTTTTGCTCAGTGTTTCATCAACACGACTCGCGAGAGGACGCACAAGATGCTTTCACACGATTTCGATGATGATGATACCAAACCCAAGAACGACCGCTATTTCAAACAATGCGGTGAAGCGACAGCAACAACAATCAAGTCCTTATCACCAGACGATAAAGAAGTGCAAGTCATCTTAATTCAAAAAATCACATCTCCGTACCCGCGTTACAGAAGCTTGGAAAATCGTTTAAAGAGTTTTAAAGAATGGCCTGTATCGTTAACGATAACACCTAAAGAATTATCAGAAGCGGGTTTCTTTTACACTGGATGCAACGATAGAGTGATTTGTTTTTGCTGTGGAGGCGGATTAAACAAATGGGAACGTGGAGAATATGCTTGGGTGGAACACGCACGTCATTTCCCTGCGTGCTCTTACGTAATGTTAATGAAAGATAAAAATTTTATCATCAAGGCACTGGGTATCGTTACCGAAGCGCAAGCACCAACAGCAATAGCGACAGCAGAGAACGAACAACACGTCGACACTATCAAGGAGAATATAAAAAACATAGAAGGAAGCTCTAATCGTGATACAATGTGCAAAGTCTGTTACGCACAGAACGTGGAAGTTGTACTTATTCCCTGTCGACATTTTATCACATGTGTGAATTGCGCCATAACCCTACATACTTGTCCTTTATGTAGAACCACATGCACCGCTTACATGAGAGCGTATTTCTAGTTCATTTTCACACCTTAATTTAATCGATTAGTGAACACAAGGTTTGAAAATATATGCTGCCGTGGCAAAAGTGTTTAATCCAAGTCCACTAATATCGCATACCTCAGTGTTTGAACAGCACGCGTTGAAGACGGACGCATAGAGCTGTTATCTCCGTACCAGTACATACGCTGTAGTGAATTAAAGCACACAATACTATACCCTATAGACATTTTTGTATACAACATTTTGACCTGTAAATTTGTTGCACTGATCCGTGACGAAAATATAAGGTACAAAATAAACGTTCCAAAAAAATTCTTTACGAGCGTTTCACAACATACAACGTGTCTGTTTCGTAAGACGGACGGATCTGCAGCGTTCTTAGTAACACCAAACACATTATTTATAACGAAAAAAGGATGTGCGAGGATAATCTAGCAGTCATCCTTGACTTTCACTGTTTCATCGACAACGATGGAAACGAACTCGTTAAGGAACTATCCATTATGGATGTCACTGCATTTGCCAGCAGACATTGGATATTTTCACCTCCAGCAAACATGATTGTTTCGAATCATAAACATGCGAGGACAAACAGATGGTTAACAGAGCATTATCATGGACTAGCGTGGACGGACGGGGACACATCGTATGAACATCTTGTGCCGATATTAGAAAAATATACATTTCCTTTTAAATTTGTGTTCGTAAAAGGATTGCAAAAAAAAAAATTTCTACAGAAGCGTATCGTACATTTTAATATTATAAATTTAGAAGATTTCGGTTGTCCTAAACTCGATCAATTACAATCAATACATGGAACAGTCTGTCTCGTGCACCACTTACTTCCAGAAATATGTACAAATACTAGAGTACACGCTTTACGCGAGTGGGTTGTATCAGATTTTAGAGTAATCAATATGTTTCTAATAAATTACTAATTGAAAACATTATTGTTTAGCGCTTACGTAAAACAAATTAACCTTTCTGACGATTACATCACTCTGTATAGTCATATAAAAAAAATTAGATTCACCGACATGTTCTAACACGCATGAGTGCTGTTAATTAAATCATTCTGTCTATTCATAAAAAAAATAACCGAGTCGTCTCCTCTTCCCCGCCTACCCATCGAGTCGTGAGAAGTCAAGTCGTATCCTGTTCACACGGATAAAAATAAACGCTTACTGTACGATAAAAAATTTAGCTTCAGCAACATGTTCTAACACGCATGAGTGCTGTTAATTACATCATTCTGTCTATTCATAAAAAAAAATAACCGACTCGTCTCCTCTTCCCCGCCTACCCATCGAGTCGTGAGAAGACAAGTCGTATCCTGTTCACACGGTTAAAAATAAACGCTTACTGTACGTTATGTAGTTCCCCCTCTCTGGTTCCACCTCCACAACTACCTCCCTATTTATTCCGCTGTGCGCGAGCGTTATTCGTTCAGTCCTTGAGAGACGCGCGAGACAAATATAAAATTCTTTATTTTAAAATGGCATCATTCACTGAAAAATTTGCAACTATTAGCGCAATTGAATATAAAAAAATAAAAGAATTAATAATCGGTGTAAAATATCCGATAGAAGAAATGCAGAATATAGACGCGAAGTACGGGAAAGCCGTACTCGTCACTCTTCAAGATTATAAAGACCCTAAACTAAAATATCGCGTATATCTACCTAAAAGATACGCGAGCGTTTTCGAAGATGATGAATTAAAAGATTTAGTACCGTGTTCGCTGCATCTAATTTTTCGTGGAGAAAAGGATAGAGCGTACATAGTAGAAATTGTACAGTAAGACCGAATGGACATACTCACTTACCATGTATAATTTTCATTGTAAATACACATAATTGTCATTAGCTGCACGTACAGTTATATATTAACATGTACTTAGTTGTATTTTAATTTATAATATATTGTGCTTACACATATATTTCATTTAATTTAATTATATTTAATTATCAATGTATTTACTGTATATCTAGATAATAAAACAAGGCTTACATGGTGTACATTTTAGAGTAAGCCTGGATAGACATCTTCAAAATTAACAAATATATTTGTTCAAAATTGTCATTGCACACGTACACAAATAGTAAATATAATGTGCTTAAACTTATTTATTTTAATGTAATTGAGTTCTAGTTGAGTTACTGAATGTGAATCTCGTCGAACGAAAATTAAAAAAATTATTTAAAAAATGAAAATTATTTTAAAAAAAATGAAACTCACTCTGTACGACTGAATGTGAATCTTAACGAACGAAAATTAAAAAAATTATTAAAAAAATGAAAACTTATTTAAAAATGAAAAACTCACACTGTACGAGTTCTAGTCTCGTTGAACAATGTGATGATGTGAGCAATTCGTACAGCGTATATATACGCTATCTCAAGGATGAACGCGAAAGCAGCTGGTATCAACCAGAGCTGCTACACGTGCAGTCAAGGACAACCATTTAGCTTGGCTTTTCTGTTTCGACGACAAAAAAAACCTAGAGCTACTACACGTGCAGTCAAGGACAATCACTTAGCTTGGCTTGGCTTTCTGTTTCACACAATAATTTATGTACGGTCATCACTTCGTTCACACACACATTAACAAATGCGCAGACAGCTGGAGCCCAATTAAAATATTACATCACCAACGACTTGTGTTCTTCAAATTATGTACGGCTATTAAAGCCTCAGCTCTCACGCTTTGATAATAGATGGCTAGACAATTACATCATCACCAGCATGTGTACATATGCTCAGATAGCCAATTATTATTCATTAGTTAGTCAACGGCTAGGGTTCTGTTATTAAACAAATGGATGTACGCACACACAAGCGCGCACAGACAGCTGGAGCCCAATTAATAATATTACATCACCAACGACTCGCGTTCTTCAAATTATGTACGACTAATAAAGCTTTCGTTCACACGCTTTGGTAACAGATGGGCACACAGATGGATTGATTACATTATCACCAGCATGTGTACATATTATGCTCAGATAGCCGAAGCCAATTCATTACAACTAGACATTCAATTATGCAATGCATATCATGTGTATTTTCTTACATGTACACAACAATGTAAATTTTTTGAATTTGCTTAGTTATTTCTTTTCTTTTCAACTATCCTTTTTCCTTCTATCATGCATGTTTTATAAGTGAAGTGTCAATCAAAACAATTACACCACAATAGCCAGTCAACAAGAGTTTCACATCGATGCTGTGCACATTTTTTGTATTTTTACAATATATACTTACCACAAAAGCACACATTCAAATTTACAGTTCATGAGTTGGCAACAATGGTGGCAGTGTAAACATATACAAAACCTGTACACTATAACACCGAGCCGTGGCCGGCACAAGTTGACAACGTCGACGGACAATGGTGGCAGTGTAAACATATACAAAACCCGTACACTATAACACATGCACGAGCCGACAACGGCAGTGTAAACATATACAAAACCCGTACACTATAACACATGCACGAGCCGACAACGTGGCCGGCACAAGTTGACAACGTCGACGCTTTTCCAACATGGCCGCCCTTCCGGAAAAACAAAACATATACCCAAACCATACACTATAACACACCACGATCCGGCAACGTGGCCCAACCTTAACCAGCACACACGCACAATCCGACAACATCACAGCTTTCCCAACATGGCCACCAGGCGTGGCCATGTTCGCCGTTCGCCCTTCGCCGTCGTCGTTGACGTCGTCATCGTCGCTGGGCGGCGGCCTGGCTTGATCCTCGCCCGTCGTGGTGGGGTCGTCGTCCATTTTGTCGACGAACGGCGGCCACGCCTCCGCCAATCAACGCACACGGAACCACGCAAAATGGACGACGACGACAACATGGCCGAACGCCGACAACATGGCCGACAACTTCGGTACGCCCATCGAGGTCACGTGGGACACACCACTACCCCCCCGGTCCATCATAACCTCTGCACATGACGACACGCTGCGCCGGAAGTCTACCCCCACCACAGGGATTTTTGAATTTCGCGCCAAAAGGGGGGGCTGTGACGTCACTTCCGCGTTAGAACTCTCATTCTTACCCTACTAACGGAGTAGAGAGAGAAGACGAACGCCGTGTATCGACAACATCAAGGGTGGCTGGTGCAAGAAGTATTGACAGCGCTGTTGTCTAGCAGAAAATCTGTAGTCCTAACTCTAGTGATCGCCAAAGTCTGGGGGGGGGGCTGGAAAGACACTTAGAAAAAGAGAGTCCACAGTATAGGTTTACAAATTTGTCATTTCCTTAAGGATTATTCCTTTTTATTTCATCCTGTTGATGAATGCATTAATGCACCACATCGGCTCATTTTATTCCTGTAATGCACAGTTCCCCGTTGTTTGTCTATTTACTATTCAGAGTGCACAGAGAACCGATAATTTATGTTCCTATTGTGAATTAATGTAGTGCTTAAATGTGACACATTGAGATTACTGATAGGTACTGTGTAGCCCACGCAACCACGCGCCCGCGCGCACATCTGTGACTCTAGGCGTTGCTTGGGCGTAGCAGGTGCGTCCAGCCGTGACTAAGCTACTGTTTACAAACTACAAAAGTAGATTCTTGTAATCCCTACGAGACACGCCCTTGACAGGCCACAAAACAGGCAATAAAAACACAGCGTTTTCTTGCACTGCATAAATTATTTTACCAGTTCAGAACAATTATTGATTTTCAACTATACGAGTTTTTCGTACATAGTAGTTTTATAAATGTACTGGAAGGGAAAGAGTACATGTTTTTTTATATTTTTTGAATGTCATAAATTCATTAATATCCTTTTTTTATTGTATCGGCCATCTAAGGATCACATGCCTATTTCAATTCTTTATTCTTTGTTCTTTTCTTTTTCTCCAATTTTCTTTCATCTTTTCACTGTGTCTCTTCTTCCTGTCTTCAGTCCACTTTGAACCTGCGTTTTTCTCTCTCCTACCCTGGACTCCTTCCATTTTTAACACTTTTGTTCGAAAAACGTCTCTTTCATTTGCTTCTTCAGCGTTTATATTATTTTTTTCTAAATCCTTTTGAACTTCTTTAATCCAACTTGATGTTGACTTCTTCCCCACAAATATTTGACTGCTTTTTAACGTATTGTCGTTCATTCTATATAAATGTCCAAAAAATAATAGTCTTCTTTTTCTCATTGTTTCTGTTATATTTTCTATACTTTGATATGTTCCATCATTACTTCTTAATTTCCAACCTTCTGAAGTTTTTCGTAGGCCTAATATTTTCCTAACAATTCATCTTCATAATTTCCTAATAATATCCCTTTATTATTTTCAATTATTTTATTCTCAATTGTTTAGCGTTAAAATTGTTTTATTTATTTGAAAATAGATATAAATTAAAAAAATATGAGGTTTTGTTTCGTATTACTTATTATATGGTGTAGTATTATCACTGGTTTGATGTGTTCATAAAATCACTGCTACACTGCTACTAAGCAGGAGTGAAGTGTATGGTGATTCATATGTAACCAGTCTGGTTAGTTTGTGCATTGACTTCATATTTGACACAAGGGGGTTGTAAAGAAGAGGTTAGCAAAGACTTGGGACACACGCGGGAGGAAAAATTACGAAATTCTGTGTGATGAATATATGAAACCAAATTCAACTGAAAAATACCTGGTAGCTGTGGATGTAAAATGACGTCCCAAAATGACGGTATACATTTCCTTGTAAAGTATAATGATGCGCAACAGGCATCCGACCACGCAACAGCATAGGTCGCAGCTAACCAATATCATGGCTACAATACGCACGGAGTACACGAACACTCGTGACAACAAAACAGAAAAGCGACACCGTCTTCTGTTCTCTGTACACGTGAACCACGTATTCAGGGAATATAGAGTCCTGGCAGCCTGTCTGGGTAAGACACTGCGGTTTACACTTTGACTGTAACGGATACAGGGCGCTCATACGACTGCAACGCAAATCAACAAGATTGTTTACCGGACGACAATTGGAAAGCAGCCACTAACAAATCAAGAAAGCCTCGGGGCTGTTCTCTTGTAGTTCAGCCGGTTAACGAATGCGGCTGGACTACCAGCCTAGGCTCACTAATACAAACACAGTCATGCAGCTGGCCACACGTTACTCTCACTTGGTGATTCACTGACTGGGTCTTGGCGCCAGATCTAACGTATTGTGTCCTGTCCTTGTCCGGGCACAGTATAAGACCGGGAAGACCTGAAAAGGAAAACGAACGCCAATCCTGACCGAGCACTGAGGAGTCACAGAAAGAGAGAGAGAGAGAGAGAGAGAGAGAGAGAGAGAGAGAGGGGGGGGTATGAGTTGCAAGGAATGGGTGAGCATCTTACAGTGAGATCGCTGTAGATAGCTCTGCAAGCGATAAGGCGTCTAGATGTGTATGATGTTTAGCGTCGTAAACGAAAGGATAAGAAGGAAGAGTACATCTCAGTAGAAGTAAGGTGATCTGATTATACGGGTAGGATTTCTTTGTGTAATGTCGACTCCCCTCGAACTGATGTAATGAACAAGGAAGTTTAAGAATGTTACCTAACTCCAGCAATCGGTTTATGAAGAACGTGGTACGTTTGATATTTTTGGTTGGCCGGATTATTGAGGAAAATAAGACCGATGGACAGAGCTAATCTTCAGAGGTTATGATTTTATCATTCAGTCACACACACACACACACACACACACACACACACACACACACACACACACACACACACACACACACACACACACACACACACACACACACACACACACACACACACACACACACACACACACACACACACACACACACACACACACACACACACACACACACACACACACACACACACACACACACACACACACACACACATCCGGTGTGTGTGTGCAATAGCTACGTGCAAGTGTGCGTGGATGAAATACCGTATAAACAGCACCTTGTAACCTATTATTGGGTATTAAGGCAGTCTGGCGCAAGGTTACTTGCAAAAAAGAATCTACTTTAATGTTCCAGATTACAAGCGTAATCAAAACTCTAATAAACGAGGTTATTTTTAGGGACAAGTCTTTGAAAATTGAATTTTTGTTATAAACCTGCGAGTCGTCTGCTGAAAATTAATTAACTTTTTTACCTGTTTTCCTAACTGTCAAATAATATTGGTTTAGCTCCGCTCCCTCGCCGGATTTTTTCCTTCGTTATAATGAAGTGTTTAAAAAGAGATTAACGCGAGTAAAGTAAAAGTGTTTCGAGATTAATGAACTGCGGAGTATCGTTTGAGTCTTTTCGGCGTGTAGGACGTTTTGCACTTCGCAGTCCGAGCGTCTGTGATTAGCTCGTGGGAATCAAAAGTGAACGGAGGTCGGTAAAAAGCGTTTCTCCAATTTTTCTAATTTGACATTCGAGATAAGGGAGGAAATGACAACAAAGTATTTTTTTTACGTTTATTTCTGCAATCTGTTAATACATAACAATAAGCATAATTGTTTACAGAATACATGACATGAAGAGAACTAGTCCATTGACTAGTTATCTGTATGAGTATTTAAAAGTAACATATTATGGACAATATATTATAACGGTTTTGACTACGTGGTCTATCTATATCGTTGACGATACTTTCGTTAAAAATATTCAAAGGGTGTAATCGTAATAATAATAACAACGTGAATTGTTTAGAATCTTTCAAAACATTTAGTAATTAAAACTTTCATTTAAATTGCCAGCTAAAAACTAAAAACTCATTATTATTTGTATGTGTATGTCTACTCGTAGTACACCTCCTTGTTAATCAATACAAGTAATCTCATATTACATAGAAACATAAAATAATCTTATAACTATATCTAACATTACTTATTATATAATATTGCTCTCGACTTGCTCAATTTATTATGATTAAATTATTATTAAATTTTCTAATCTTTCTTTTTTCAAATTCTTATTGTGGTTGCATATGCATTTCTTATTTATGACTTATTAATTACTTTAGAAAAATGACTATTCTTTCAAAATTAGTTTAAATATTTTCAAAAAATTATCATTTCAAAAATATACTTTCATAATTCAAATATTACTATAATTACTATACAAGAACAGTTACATTTACAAACTATTAATTACAGTTTTCGAAATTATATTGTCTTTCTTTTTTTTATGTTTAATTGCCTTTGATTAAGTCTTTCGTTTAGATGAATACATGGCTTTCTTTCACCTTAACCTTGGCGGTTCCTCAGCGTATCCTCTTCTGGTCCTGGTTGATTCTTCGTAGTCGTGTAGTCCTGGAGTCCGTTCCTCGTCCTCCGGATCCTCTCAGTAGTCCGAAGACTCGTACTCTACGTCTGGAATCTATGCCATGTAGTGTGCTGCTCCCTCGTCTCCCGTAATAGCCTCTGGCTGCAGCGGTGATCTCACGAAAGTGATGAAGTAGTCGGGCATAGCCTCCGGCTGCCGCTGTGGTTGAACGAGAAAGAGAACAAGGCTGGTGTGGCTCGCGTATTTATAGTCTATGGGGCAAAAATCATGTCTCGACAATTCTCTGCATGAATCAGAACATGTTTGTTACAGACAAGAACGTGGAAGTTCTAAATCGCTGTCTTCGTTTTTAGTTGAGTGCGCGGGAAACGAATTTACAGACAGTGGTTTGTTAGTGCGTGACGTAGTACAGTGAACAGCAATTAAGAGGTATTAAGTCGTTCCAAGCAGAACTTTCCTCAGTGTTTTGACATCGTGGTAATGGGATTGTATTTTAAAAAGTGCTTTGCCTTTCTTATAGATGTTTCAGTAAGCTCTAACTTGTGGTTCTCTGGAGTAAAGATATACGGTACTATGTTAAAATTATTATACGTTGTATAGGCCTGTAATAAAGACAATAAGTAAATCGTCATCACCACCATCAACCTCAAGGACCAGGCTCAACTTGACCCACTTCGCTCTCGCCCGTCCTACATCTCTCTTCCCCACTGGTCTATATTCCATTGCTAGCACTGGAATCCTGTCACCAGCCATTCTTCCCAAATGTTTACACCACATTCTTTTGTTGCTCCTTAGCTGTTCCAACAATGGGTCGATCCCCAGTTCGGTCCTTATATCCACATTCTTCTTTCCATCGAGAATGATACAGTCCAAAGCACTCCTTATAAACTTCACCTCCGGTGCCTGAATCTTTGCTTTGTCTCTTTCTGTCATAACTCTGGGTTCATCTCCATACATCAAAACTGGTACCGTGTTAAAAAAACTTATCATTGTTTCCTTCTTTGTCTTATTTTTAAGGTATCTGTGAATTGCTCCACAGATATTCCTAAATTTGTTTAATTTTTCATCCAGATCAATTTCTGTCTCATATGTAACCTAACGTCCCAAGTAATTGAAATGCTGGACTTGTTCCATACTCTTTCCATCTATAAGTATCTTAGTTCTTACCGGTTGCTTGCCACTGAATGCCATTGTTTTAGTTTTGTCCGCTGATATTTGAAAGCCATATTCATCTGCTATTCGATATGTAGTATGTACATTGAATTTGTAGTTTATCCTAGGTGTCCTGAATTATTACCATATCATTTTAAGCTCTAGCGTACAAAATGGAGTTTAAAAAACATTTCTTTCAGAAAATTAAGATTTCGTTGGTCAACTTAAGATTTCCATATTTTAAACATGTAGACTATATATATTGTAATCTGACGTGTTATTATATTCTTGGATTTCGTTGTCCATGACGTGTCCGTTACTTAACTAAATACAACTATGATATTAACGACTCGGAACACAAAGTTTTTTATGAGTTGTACGTTTGGACTATAGCCCGTCTTGCTGAGTTAAATTCTTGGATTTAACTCAGCAAGACGGGCTATAGTCCAAACGTACAACTCATAAAAAACTTTGTGTTCCGAGTCGTTAATGTAATAGTTGTATTTAGTGTTATTATACGAAAAGAGATGAGAGAATTTATAGTTTAGAGTTTATTGAGTTCACCTGTTTTAATAATAAAGATCTTTTATTTAATTTATTTGATGTATTTATTATATTTATTATGCTCAGGACCTTTTTATTTTTAAATTGTCGATGTTCAGTTGTTATTATTATTATTATGTAAGTTGTGTAAAATCAACGGTGTCTCTTCTTCGATCTGATTCTTTATTATACTTTAGGCTTCTTAGCTTCACAGAGCTGATCTGTTCTCTCTTGGATCTAACAATAGAATAATTCAACTTTCTCGTCTATGTCAACGGTCTTGACCAGCAATATCTGGCTTGCTATTGGTTAATTCCCATGAACCCTGGGTCATGCGGCACTTAGTACTGAACATAATATTCTTACATCTTAAGTAAAAAAATACTCCCTTGTTAACTTTTGATTATGTTAAAATTAAGTTATATAGTGTTGTTCATAATAAAAAGATATGCATTTTCATGCCTCATTATAAGTTGGCCTTATTATAGGTGTTTTTACATCTTTATAAAAGTTCTAATTATGGACCATTACAATGCCCTAACATTTATTATATAAGATTTTGATTTATTAAACTAATTTAATATGTGTTATAATCATTCCAAGAATTATGTTTCACACCTAAATTTTGGTCCCTTCTCATAATTTTCTTACATTGATTTGCTAACTTAATCATTTCTGACATTACTTTATTTTATATTACATGTTTGGCCTAGGCCTTAAATTTTACTTCATTATCATGTTCTGACTGACATTAATAATTAACTGGATGTTTGTTTTGAACCCTTGCCTGTCATAATTGTTTTAATTTGTTACATGAGCTTTGATATTTTAAAATACCTTAACACTATCTATAAATTACAACAAAATATCTTAATCTACTAACTCACAATGTTGCCTTCATGGCCCAGATTGTATTTATTGATTAACAAACAGTAACCCAGACTATTTAGTGTACCATAGTCTCATCCCATTAATTCTATCAAACTTTATTAGCTGATTATTATAGTATTGTCTGTATGGGCCCTTTACAGGTATTATATAGTGGTAACACAAAATTCCTGTTTTGTCTACAGGCTTATTACAATTAACAACATGGCTTACTAATAATGATAAATATAGGCCTTTATATTAGAACAAACACAATGAACTACTGTTTAGGCCTTCAGTGATATCTCGTTTTAAGGTGAGACCTTTTAACATACTTTATTGTCAATACTATTTCTGGCCTTAACGAATAGTAGTTGACACTGGCAAAATAACTAATAGGAGTTAACACTGTTAAATTCCAATTGATAAATATTGTTTTTTACAATTGTTTATTTTGCACTGGCATACAGTTTGCCTAGTGCTCGTTTTTTCTTTCACTTTGGGTAATTGGAAGGATCATTAATTTATACAGTCCTCTCTGTTTAATTAATTATTGGCAATGCTTTTCACTTTCTTATAATTATTCACTTTTACATGTTTGTTACTTATCAACTATAGTGCATGGTTCTTATTTATACCACCTGACTGTATTGTACTTCTTTTTACATTTTACAAATCTATTTACTTAGTCTTTTCTTGTTTATTTATATATTTGATTTCATTTATTTGGGTCATATTGTTAGTTATTTGGGGCTCCCATTATGTCACATTACAATATAAATAAATATATATATGAAAAACGTTGGCGATGTACAGCAGCCTTGTCTTACCGCCTTATTGGTGTGGTGTGGCAACTTCCTCAGTCATTCTTCTGACCAGTCGTATACTGTTTTTTTCGTAAAGGTTCTTTATAGTTTCTATAAGTTGTGTAGGGTAACCTCTTGTGTCAAAGATTCACCATAATAACGCCCTTTTAACATTGTCAAAGGCTTTTGTCAAATCTACAAAGGTCAAGTGTGTTTCACAATTAAGCTCCCGCCTGTCTTCAATTATTCTTTTAAATGTGAAAATGGCATCCACACATGACCTTCCCTTCCTAAAACCTAATTACTCCTCTGACAGTAAAAAATCTGCTACCACCTTTAACCTATCATTCAATATCCTTGTGTATACCTTGTATGCCGTGTCTAGCAGACTTAATAAGTAAATCGCCAGAAAAAAATTGTAAATATTTGTTCACATGTTTAAACATATTGTTGCGACGTTTGGACGGACAGTCGTGTAAAACAATGGAATTAAAATAACTGGACACCAGTGAAATTGATAGTTTCCTTTACAGTTATTTAAGTTCACGGTTATCCAACACAGTATTGTAATAAATACCACCTAATTAAAACAGGTAGCAATACAAGTCACAAATGTTTTAGAAGTTCGAACACAATAATTCACAATTACTGTACAGCAACTTTAGCTCCTCTTAACCTCAGACTGACTCGCCGATTCCGAAACCCAACCTAGCAGCCTACACTCAGCGAGACAGTGCTCGTATTATGTGACAAAATTGATCTGAATGTTGGTAGAATAATCAACCTCAGTCTGTAAGGCGCGAGGTTTGCAATCATTGCGTAATTCTGTAAAGCGTCTCGTAGCCACCATACCTGTTATTTGTCTCTTCAACGTAACAATATGTTAATATTAAACATTTATAAACATCTGTTTACATAGGCATATATTTACTTTATTCTTAACATTTAACAAGTTTTTGAATATATATTTGACTAAATCTGAAAATTGTAAATTGTTATGCTCTGTATGACGGTGGTTGGCGTGTGGACCTTGGCCTACCTGCTGCCTCTCCCCCATTATAATACTTCCACCCGAGCTCGATAGCAGCTAATTGCCGCGTGAATCACCTCACTGTGCGTCCAGTATGAAACAATTTTTTTCCCTCTCCCAATACTGGTAAAATTTTGTTACGTTTGAAATCAGCGAAATAATACAATGAAAATGACACCAAACACGACTAAAAAATATTAAATTTTAAGGTGTTTCAAGGTAAAAGCTCAACAACTACTTTAATACACATCTTCAGTGCATAGTGCTTTATAAGGCCCAATTTTTAATATTCCTTAGTCGTGTTTGGTGTCATTTTCATCGTATTATTTCGCTGATATCAAATATAACAAAATTTTACCAGTATTGGGCGAGGCAAAAAAAAAAAAAATTGTTTCATACTGGACGCACAGTGAGGTGACTCACGCGGCAATTAGCTGCTGTCGAACCCGGGCGGAAGTATTACAATGGGGGAGAGGCAGCAGGTAGGCCAAGGGTCCACACGCCAACCACCGTCATACAGAGCATAGACAATTTCAAGTTATTCATTGCGTTATTACATTCTTTCATCTTAATGTTTTGCTTTTAAATTCACTATAAACACTTGTTTATAATCACTAAATGCAGTTTGCTTTCAGTCTCGTTAATTAGGCCCGTGTTAAATACCACACGGACACTGATTTTTGTAAATTTTGGTTCAAAGTCAATGTTCAATTAATAATTTTAATGTACGCCGAATTAAAAGCATATGTGATCACGCGATCATGTGTAATACGCTTCGAGAAATGACAGTTGATAATTAATTCTGTATTTTCGGTACTAGTATAGGATAACATTTCAGAGAATTGATTACTAAATGTAAACAGTTTTTGTTATTTTGAATTATTTTCAGCCAACTAAATTTTTAGCGATTTGAATCCTGTGTATTACACTCCTCTACGAATTGTACATGCAGAGAATATGATGTAAAATCCTTAAATAATTAAATTTTTAATTATTTCAGACGAATCGTCAACTACTCAAACTGGTTTTAATTGTCCACAGAATATACAAAGCTTTATTGGAGGAGACAAAAATTTAACTAGTTCGTTTATTTTCCGCTGCTTTTGCATGCAGAATCCCATTGATTCTTTATCTTTTTCCTTTAGAATTCCATAATATATTCAAAACCTCTTTTTGGTTATCTACCAAATAATAGGATGACATTCTATTAAATTCCCAAACCAAAAGTGTTTCCAAGTACTTACTTAAATGGCAATTCGGCTGTAATGTTTTCGAGGCGTTATCGATTCAACTGTGTTAGAATTTTAATCATGAGACTGCTTAAAACAATTTAAAGTACCGACCCTTGTAAGGTGTAAGAAATGTACAGTGCCTGTATAATTCATATTAGTTTAAAATGTTCAATGGGACTGAAAAATTGAAAACGTGGTTGCCATAGTACTTAACCATCTTTGAAAGTACGCATAGAGTGTGTTGGATTTTATCAGGCAATTTGGACTTGAAAGACTTTTCCCTAAGAAACGTTTAGCTTAATTAAACAGTTGCATTAGAATATTGACATTTTGTTACCAAAATTTTTGTTTTTACAAAAGCGGTGCCCGAGAATAGTTTTGAACAAAATACTGATCGTATGTACTTCTCTTAACAGATTTTCACCCCCTGAAAGATTAGTCTTTATGAGTGGTGCAGTTACACACGCATATGAGTAGGCTAGATTATGAAGATTGGGTTTAGTACTTCTTTATTTAAGTAAATAGGGATGGGTCGCTTTATCGAATTTATTTATTATATTTAAGATACAGAAGTACCCGTATCCTCTGCCTTTACTGGAATTGTCCCGGGGGGTATTAAACGGCGGTCTGTATGATACTGCCGAGTTAAATCACACACACACACACACACACACACACACACACACACACACACACACACACACACACACACACACACACACACACACACACACACACACACACACACACACACACACACACACACACACACACACACACACACACACACACACACAAATTAAACCAAAGCCGACTGAATTAATTATTGGCTTGTATTGTTAATAGTTTTGAATTATTTGATAGCAACATTGGATTGCTGATAACTGTTCGTAACTGATTAGCCGGCTAGTATAACCTGTGTCGTTGAACGGTTTATAGTTGTATCATTTGTATCAGAAACAAGAGACAAATGTGTTGTTACTTCTGAGAAATGATTTCTTCTCCGTCTACGGTGCGCGCATCAAAGTAAGGGGACGTTAATTAATTATGTGAGTTTTTTTTTTAATTTGGCCCCCCTCCCCCTTGGTGAGATTTGGTGAGATGTGGTGGGACCCCCCCTCACGTGAGGTTTACCCTATAATTTTTAAATAATTAAATTTATTTAATATGTTCATGTTTTTGCTTCATACCACTAAAAATACCTAAAGCATATCTTCTATGTACTACATTTTTTCTGTGAAATTAGAGGTGAAAATGATAACTACGTTTAAGGTGCGGTATAATAATGTATATTCTCTGAATTAAAAAGTTGACGTGAGATTTTCATTGGCCCCCCTCCCTTTAAATGAGATTTGGTGAGATTTTGCCGGACCCCTCCCCCCCGTTTTGAGCTCACGTAATTAATGGACGTCCCTTAATGAAAGTAAGGTGTACGTTACACACATGGAAGGACACACACACACACACACACACACACACACACACACACACACACACACACACACACACACACACACGCACGCACGCATGCACCCACGCACAGTCTGGTATAACGACACTGATTGGCGAAGCGTTCTGCCTGACTGACTATACATAACAACTACCCCCGTTTCGTTACAAAGACGACAAAGACACTTGGCAACAGTGGTGTCGTGTACAATACTAATGATGGAGTCGTTTTCCTTGTGATCGTTTTCTTACAATTCAATACCCGTCTTTTTCGTTTTCTGCTTTCCATTAAACAAATTACTTCATTATTTTCTGCGTACTTACAAATCTGTATACAGTCTGTGGGAGGCACTATATAATTCAAAACAAACAATTATAACTAATCAAACAGATCGTAGTAGGTTGTCGTTACTATTTTAACGTTTTTAGTCAAACCTACATGGTGTGATTATAATTAACTCTGAAATAATTCAATTAACAAAAAAAAAGATAAAAAATAAAGAGCTTTTACACTAACAATGAAAGGAAAACAAAATTATCACTTTATTTCTTCTGTGACTACGCCTTATGCGGATTACTTTTACATGTTTGGATACATTCTTGCCACTCTTTTGGATTGTGCTTAAACATTAATTAAACACGATTAGTACTCATGAAATCTCACAACGACATAGGTGTACATAATGTAACTCAACGTACTCACTGTTGCTGTTATGTTTAGTGTTATCATATTTTTCAGGCAAACTGAAGACATTTATGTTAAATTCAGAGTATGTTTTCCTCAGAACAAAGACATCATAATTTTGTCTAGTTTCTTGTTTACCAAAGGAATCTATTTTTGTTTTGTTTTCTATAAAAGATAAAGTTCCTTTATCGTCAATATCAATTTATAAAAATGAAGAATATATAATTTTTTATTTGAAATCTAGCAAATAAATAAAATAAAAAAGGTTTAATTTTAATTAACACAATTGTGCGTACATTAAATAAATTTTAATAATAAAAATAATTAAAATTGGTAATTACATTATTTTATACGTTCGACTAAATTTTAATTTATTAATGAAAAAATTAATCTTTAATACTTTTAACGATACTTTTAGTTTCATTATTTTCATTACAACTAGAGCAGCTTCTTTGACTTTAGTTTCAAAGACTACCGCCAGGATCAGGAACATCGTCTTCATCTTCGCATTCTTCTTCGACTTTTAAAATTTATGTTTTAAACTGAAGCTATTTTATTTCAAACATGAGAAACCGGGCTGTTGTGCCGTGGTCGACTGCTTAGATTATGTTGTAGACGTTTTGGCCACATTTCCGTCATCACATCAGTAGAAATGTCGGAAACATGACAAGCCGAACGCATCTCACAGACGAGAGGTATTATCAATTGATATACTTGTTTGAGTCAAATCTACAAAGGATTTCGGATTACAGATCTTTACATTGAAAACCAAGGTGATGGCCTTTAATGAAGCTGACCCCATACAACCAAACATTGTTGTAGATGGTACTGTTCTGGAGCAAGTAAGTAATTCTGAATATCTAGACCGTAGTGTGTCTTACATTACAACCAATGATATAGTGAAGAAGTTGCACAAGTTCAACCACATTTGTGGGACCATCAGGAAAACTGTAAAATGAAATATTAAAGAAACACACCTAAAGTTCTACACGGTGATGGACCTCCCCACACTTTTCTACGGGTCTGTGAACTGGACTTTAACGAAATCCCAGGCTAATCGTAGTCAAGCGGACGAAATGAGATTTCTCGGGCACGCGGTAGCATATGCTCTTCAAGATCGCAAAACAAATTTCTATGTAAGGCATTGTAATATGAGTATGCTTGGAACAACTTAACCGAATGGATGCCGCATCCCCAAACAACTACGGAGTTATATGACGAAAGGACGAAGAGGTGTGGGATGTCCGAGAACCAGGTTCCCCGAGGAGAGGTGTGGGTTGGAGTGACCAGCTCAAGTCTATCTACTTGGGATCGGAACAGACCATTTTTGGTTTAATCCTTGCTGAAGATAATAATGATGATGATGATGATGATGGAGAAGAAGAAGATGATGATGATTAATTTGTAACGTTAAGTAATGTTTTTGGCGGTTATATTTCAGCTCTTCACTATCTCATTTTTTAAATAGGCCTAGTAGTAAAGTAACAGACTCGTTCCAGCTATTACAAATCTTTATTTCAGCTACTATTTTTAAAGTATTATTTAGCCTAATATTTAAGTATTAATAAGTATTTTTAGTATCTGGTATTCTTTATCGGGTCGTAACCTATATTATTCTTTATACGCATGCCCGGTTTGTTTCTAATATAAGCCTATATTACAGTTTGAACAATGTTTTAACGAATGCGTACAAATTTAGTTCAGTGAATTTTTCTTTTCACTGTAAAGCAATCACAAGAAAATACTAATACTAATAATTCACAACAGTTCTTGTTTTATAACGATGTTCGTTTTCTTTGTTTCAGGTGAGTACGAGATGTAGCCGATACGTGGACAGGAGCATACCCTTCACATGGTATATGATTCTTTTGTTTTATGTATTTGTGACTACATGTGTGCGGTAAGAGAGAGAGAGAGAGAGAGAGAGAGAGAGAGAGAGAGAGAGAGAGAGAGAGAGAGAGAGAGAGAGAGAGAGAGAGAGAGAGAGAGAGAAAGTATGTTACAGATAAATACAGTGGGGACAAATTGGTATATAATAATAGGCTAAAATTATAAGGTTTTGATGGCCAGAATATGCATAAATGAAAATTGTATACAACGATTTGTCGGGTGTGCTTATGTACGCGGTGATTACATGGACACAGTTTCTAGAGTCTTCACAAAGATCTTTCAAGGAGTAGTAAAGTTCTCCAGACGAGATAATTCTCAAAACAAATTTGCTAAAGATTGTACTAATTTGTAGTGTGAGATTAATTTGGTAAATACGGAAGAAGGACTAACGCAAAGAGTTGCATAATTTAAACAACAGTCACCGATGAATCAACGTAGCCGTGAAAATCGCAATTGTATTGGAGAACGTCTCCAGTACTAAGTTGCCCCCGAAACTAGTCACGAGTTAAGCCGTTGAAACCGCACGTTATGTTGACTTGTTTCTTATACGTCAAACACTCTACACGTCACAACGAAACGCGCCACGTAAATTAATCAAGAGTCCAAGACAAGTCTGCAAGAAAAATCTTCTTGATTGCAGTGAAACACACAAATCTTTATTTACTTTATAAACTCTACATATCATTTGCTATGTTGCTACGTTTCTTACTTTACTTATTCTGAATTCTCACACGAAAAGGTAAAATTAAATTGTCTAATCGGGATCAATTACAGGCTTATTATAATCAATGGACTCTCGCTTTTAAACCTCGCTGGTTTTCGTTAATAACACACGTCGTTTCATTTCTATAAATCCAAACGTTTCGCCCATACTACGGTGAGGCATCCTCAGTCACTGACGATGTATGAGCGAAACGTTCGGTTCAAATAGAAATAAATCGGAACATGTTAAAGCGTAAGTCAGTGTTGTTATATTCAATATACTCTTTAGTTAACAATAATTAACAGAAAACGTTTTTTCCCGCGTTTATTTCGTCATGTAAATTTTATGTAATTCCTTGATAATCACGCAATCTAAAACGATTTTATTGAACGATGTGAATATGACAATACAGTAATCTCTCGTTATCCGCGGGGCTTCGTTCTTCTACAGTGCCGAAACTGTGAATAAATAACTTTGGTGCTTAGAATAAGAAAACAAGCAGCTATCAGAAAATGCATACAGTATTGTGCATATAAAATAATATTTACATTTTAATATTACGGAACTTTTTATAAATAATGTTCTGTAAAATCGATTCGTTATTTTCCGTTAATACAATATACTGTTACGACGGTCTACTTGATCCTCGTAGGTACAGTGGAAACAAATTACAAGACACCAATTATGTCACTAATCCACCAGCTTTAATTTTCACAGTTAAACAGTTCGTAATTAACAACACAGTCTCTTATAACAAATCAAATGAAAATTGTTCACAAGCAAATAAATGTCAACTAATATTAAAACTCCATTGTATTACAATATACCGTCCGATTATAAAACACAACACTTAACTAATAACCACTTCAACGCGCACAGTAATATCGCCCGATAACAACTCTCGAACCGCACTGTAAATATATCGCCACTATACTGAAAACTAAGGCCGCTGGCGCCATGTATTTATACCCCCGCTCACAGACCAGAACGTTCCTAATTGCGTCTTAGCGGCAGTGTACGACGTAATTAATTGCGGCCTTGACACAGTCCGCGCGGCTGGCGCCCTCCAGAAAAATCTCGCGAATGCGTCAATAAGCAGGTACACAACCGCATTACATTCTGGATCACTCTGGAAGGTTCGATAAACACGTAGATTGCTCTGTGATGTCTTAACACTTCCCCCTCCTTAAGCCTGTTCGTCCCGAACTGGCAAACCGTCTCTGAAGTAGTACTTAGCCAGGCGATCTAGGTGGACGACCTTGAACTTTCGCTGCCCTTCCTGTTGAATCCGATAAACAACATCGTTGATTCTTTTTTTCACAGTGTAGGGTCCTTCCCAGTTAGATTGAAGCTTAGGTGAGCGACCACGACATTGCTTTGGGTTGAGCAACCAGACCTGATCTCCTTCTTGGAAACCCACACTATTGCTGCGAATCTCATACCGAGTTTTCATTTTAACACTGGCAATCTTCAGCCGTCCTCTTACCAAGCGATTCATTTCTCGTAGTTGGTTTTCCAATTGCGAGGAATAGTTCTGTGGCTCTTGGGACTGAGTCTCAGGTGATCCGAACATTAAGTCCCCAGGAAGACGAATCTCCCGCCTAAACACCAATTTTGATGGAGTCATGCCGGTTGTGTTGTGTACTGATGATCTATACGCTATGAGGATAGTGGTATATGTTGGTCCCAGTCTGTTAGGTTCTCGTCAACAACCTTCGAAAGATGCTGCTCAAGTGTCCTATTGAATCTCTCAACCTTCCCGTCCGACTAAGAATGCAGAGGCGTTGCCCTGATCTTTCGAATTCCGAGTAGACGGCATAATTCTTTAAACACTCCTGACTCGAAATTTCTCCCTTGATCCGTATGGATTTTCATAGGGGCTCCATAACGGCAACAGAAGTTGTGAACTAACTGCTTTGCCACAGTGGTAACCTTCTGATTTGGAATTGCGTAGGCTTCCACCCACTTAATAAAGTAGTCACCTACAACCATGATGTACGAGTTTCCATCGTCAGTAACTGGGAATGGCCCAGCAATGTCTATGGCAATTCTCTCGATAGGCAGTCCAACGTTATACTGTCTCATTTTATCCCTGCTTCTGGTTTGTGGGCCCTTGCTTGCAGCACATATTTCACACGTCCGAACCCATTCCTCTACGTCGTGGCGAAGATGAAGCCAATAGGATCGCTTCCGTATTCTGTCAAGGGTTTTGTTAACGCCAAGATGGCCTCCAGATCTTCCATAATGCATCTCCTTCAAAACAGACTGCACTTTACTTCGGGGAACTATCAACTGCATGACCACGTCTCGTCCATCTGCACTTTTCCAAGCCCTTTTCAGCAATCCGTTTTCTAAAGTGAGAGATTCCCATTGTGCCCAGTAGCCCTTCAGCACTTCGGAACCATTTCAGATATCTTGCCAATCCGGTCGGCGACCTTCCTCTTTTGCTGTCAAGATCGGTCCAATGTTCTTGTCGACAGTCTTGTGTTGTCCAGCCGTCTGCCAGGAAATCTACAGTGATGGCTTGCACATGTTCGCTTGAGTTTTGTTCTTCCTTTCTGTGGCAATGTCGGCAGTCTTCCGGGCACGGTCTTCGTGATAAGCCATCTGCATTACCATGCAGGTGCCCCCGTCGATGTTGTACCTTGAAGTTGTACTCTTGCAGACGTTCAAGCCACCTTGCCAACTGTCCTTCCGGATTTTTAAATTGTGCCGCCCCTTGGCAAGACAACACAAAAATCGGGAACTAGTTTAATTCTTTACCAGTAAACTAAACCAGCTGCCGTTGTTAGTAAAACTCTTACTAACAAATTACAAAACAAGTATGATATAGGAAACTGACAAGGTTTGCATAAACTTATTCACTCACTAGGTATTAGCTAAAACATCTCTTTATTGCTATTGAAATATTAATCAAACATTATTCCTGATTTTAAAGAAAGTTATTTTAGTAAATAGCGCTTTTACTGCTTCAAAGATCTTAATTATATTATTCTTGTTATATCAAAATTTATTCATATAACTGTTAGTTTTAATACCACGGATCCGGGTCTCAATTTTCTCAAAATTATTAATTTATCAATATATACATTACGGTTACTATTACTCCTTACAAAATTACAAAATATACAAATCTGATAATTTGTTCATTACATTGCGAAAGTTCTTTAAAGTTCTTTGTTACTTCTTATTAAGGGGAAATTTACAAAAGTTGTGGTTTGATATCACCTGAGGTTGTTGTTGTATTCTTGGGACATCTCCAGTTGTCTTCTACGGGTTGAGTACGTTGTTCTTGATGTATCTACATCGGGTTGATTTTTAGTTTACTTGAAGCTCTCGAAGATAGGTTGTTTACTTGAAGTTCCAAATGTTGTAATTTCACTTTTCTTAGTGCAGATTCTTGTAGTTCACATTTTCTTTATTTTAATTACAGTTATAGTTCTCACTTTGCAGTACCACAGTCTAGTAGTTAACTATGTTACACTTACATCTGATTTTGTTTTTAAGAGATGTGTTGGCTACCTTTTTCTATTTTATTTATATATTTTCTCACAAACTCTAGACACTACATTATTCACAATAACAAGATTTCACGCTGGATATGCTTCTAGAGAACTTACACATACGTATATGTGTACAACACCAAAACTCACGTCTACTCATTGCGACGTTCTACGGCCGAATGCGCGTACGGTTTGGGGAGAGGGCTCAGTAAGCTAGGGCGTATTTACGCACTAAGAAAATAGTTCGTACTTTTTCTATTATTATTTATTCATTAATTAGAAGATAAATACTTTATGTTTATTTTATTATGACTTAGGGATTTCTTTATTTCTCTAGTCGCATTTTTTAATTATTTAAGTAATTATTATTATTAATTACTACTTAATACTTTTCTTGGCGTGTTGGTACTGGAAGGTTTCAAGTTGATACAGGAATCTGGGTATAGGTAAGGGTGTATGATACTCTTACTTATTAAAATTAAAAATTTTAATCTGTGCGATTTTTTGATACATTTAAAATCGTCACATCCTCCTGCACTTAACTATGAAAAACGGGGGGGTGTAATAATATAATTCTAATAAACAATTATATTTCATACTGAAATTTCTCTCTCTCAGCTTATTTCTATTCATCAATCGATTATCTTATACTTATGTCACATCTAAATTCTACTACATCTACTATATAAAATACACAAAACGTAAATCTACCTTATTTTAATTCTTATATCTACTACCGGTTTTTTCTTGAATTGCTCACTCGTTTTACGGAGTTATACTCATGAGTATTTTAGTAATAATAATACCGTATTGTAAGAACAATAGAATTACTTGTAGTTTACAGCGCTAAAGATTATTTTTCTTTCTTTCTTTCTCTTCATCTTCATTATACTTGTCATCAGATTTCTCATGTATAATACCATTCTCGCAGGACATTAGCTAAGGTTGATCAGGCCTCGCTTGTATTCGTACGAGGGGGTTTTGAGTTTATAGTTACCTATAGTATAGGATGTTACACAATCTTATCCTATTTCGGTATAAGTCTATACAACATATTTTATTCTTAATACTTAGATAGTATTCTAGGTTTTCTATCTTTCTCGTAGTCTTCCTTCTGTATCTTGACACGAAAAACATTTTTTTATTTGAGACAAATGACTTCTGCGAACGTAATTTTCTGTATTGGGTTCATACAGAGCTACAGTAACGGGGGTGATGAACTTACGAATTTGGTAGGGGCCACACCATCGATAAGATAGTTTCGAAGTGATCCTATCAACTGCTTTACTCATAGGATGAGTTTTATACATGACTAAATCACCTATTTTATACTTTATTAGCTTATTATTATTCTCATGATACTTCCTTGATTTCTGTAAATTAGCTCTCAGATTTGCACGAGCTTCGTTCCATATTTTTCGTATGTTATTCCCATTCACGTCGCGGGGTAATAACTCATTGATTTTCCACTTTGTGGTTAAAGGATGGTTGGGTTTGTACTTGTACAGTAAATCAAATGGTGTTGATTTATGACCTTCATGATACGCTGAATTGAATGCAAATTGTATCCACGAAATATTTTGATCCCAGGTTGTCTGGTCTTTAGCATGATAAGATATTAATGCTGATTTTAAGTTACGCAAGTATCTTTCTGCTATATTTCCTTGCGGTCTGTACTCGGTCACGGTAATATGATTTATACCTAATTTAAAACACATGTCATTAAATTCTTTCGATTTAAACTGGGGTCCATTGTCAGATATTAAGCTTAAAGGTGTGCCATAGTCTTTAAATAGTTGTTCTTGTAGAATTTTAATTGTCGTAGATGCTAATGCACGACGCATAGGATACATCCACACGAATTTAGTGAATGAGTCTACACAAATTAACAGCATAGTATTTCCGGATTTAGAGCGGGGATAAGGTCCAGAATAGTCGATGTATATTTTCGAGAAGGGAGTGGTAGGTATTTCGGAGATTAGTTTTCCGACTTGACTGGTTCTTGCTGGTTTGCTCAGCGCACAAATTTCGCATTCTTTCACGAACTTTTTTATTTCACTATTCATGTTTTCCCAGTGGTATTCCTTGCGAATACGATGTATCGTTTTCCTAATTCCCATATGAGCTCCAATTGTAGATGAATGGTAGTACTCCATTAACATGGGTTTGATTATTTCCGGGGCGATTATTCTTAGTAATTTTCCGTTTGCCTTCTTAAAACAAAGTACTCTTTTACTCAAGATATATTTGTCAGATTTATTTCCTTTTTCTATTTGTTCGATTATTTTACACAATTTCGGATCTTGTTGTTGGTGATATGCTATATCCTTAAATGCAAGGGGAAAGTTAGTAATTAGTGTATTAACGATAGTGGTTTCAATATTGTCTTCTCCAGATCTTGTATTGGGTAGTTGGAACATGCGGGATAGAGTATCGGCCACTACATTTTGAGTTCCACGAATATGTTGCACTTTGAACTTGTAGCAATTTAATCTTAACACCCATCGTCCGATACGACCTAATTGCTTTGGGTGATTTAATAACCATGATAAAGCTTGATTATCGGTTTCTAGTAGAAATTCTTTGTGTTCCAAAAATGTTTTGAATTTATCAAAAGCAAATACTACGGCTAAACATTCAAGTTCATAGGCTGAGAACTTCCTTTCTTGCTCGGTCAGTGTCCGGGATGCATAACTGATCGGGAGTCTAGTATTATTTATTTCCTGGTATATTACGGCTCCTAATGCTACACTTGAACTATCGGTCTGTACGATAAATGGTTTACTGAAATCCGCTAACTGCAATACAGGTGGGGATATAATACTTTCTTTAAGTGTTTCAAACGCTTCTTGATGTTGAGTAGTCCACTCGAATTTCGTTCCTTTCTTTCTTAAGGCATTCAATGGGGCTGCTATATCCGCTAAGTGGGGTATGTACTTATGAAAATAATTAATCATACCTAAAAATCTAGCTATACCTTTGACTTCTCTGGGAGGTAAAAATTCTCGGATTGCGCGTGTACGTTCGGGATCGATGGTAACCTTACCTTCGGCTGATACTATGTGACCTAAAAATGAGAATTGTTTCACTGCGAAATTAACTTTACTAGTGTTTACGGTCAGTCCGGCTTTCTTTAACCGGGATAATACTTCACGCAAGTGATCAATATGTTGATCCATTGACTCACTATATACTACTATATCGTCGAGATAATGATATACAAATTTAAATTTAACATCATGGAAAATTTTTTCTAACAGTCGACTGCATACTGAACTTCCTTGTGATATACCGAATGGTACTCTCGTAAATTGATATAGATTAAATGGGACAGCAAAAGCAGTTAAATGTTTTGATTCCTCAGCTAGTGGAATTTGATGGAATGCTTGGTTAAGATCCATTATGGTGAAGATTTTCGCTTTTGTAAAATAGTGAAACGCACTGTGTATGTCTGGCAGTGGTATCGATTCAAATTCTATACTCTTATTTAGTTGTCTATAATCCACGACTAGTCTATGTTTGTCAGTTCCTTTTGGTACTAGGAATGCAGGCGATGAATATGGAGACGTTGATGGTTCAATGACGTGCTGATCAAGGAGTTTGTTAATGTGGTTTCTCATGATTTCCATCTTGGGTGGAGATAGTTTGTATGGTTGGAGTCGTATTACTTTGTTGTCACTAAGATTTATTTTATATTCAATTAAATGAGTTAATCCTAACTTGGGGGTGAGTACAGCAGAAAAATCTTTTATTAACTTTTGGATTCTTAGTCTCTCATTTCCTTTTAAATGACTTAGACTCGATTCATTAGGCTCTGAATGAATATTTGCGGTTTCACTAACAGTGTCGTTACTTAATTCGGAGTCGAACTGATATTTTTGAGTACGATAAAATCTGAAAAAATATTGTTTTGCATATATATCAAGGATTAAAGCAGTTTTTCTTATAAAATCCGCGCCTAATATTAAGTTCTGTCCTAACTCTTCAGCTACTAGTAGGGGAATGTACCAAGTAAAATTCTGAATTTTTAACTTCACCGTAATACTGTGAGATATCATTAGGTTTTGTTTATTTGCGGTGGTACACTTTATGTTCACCATTTGGCTACGTTTAATCAGTTTATGATTAGCTAATAAGGTGGCTAACTGTTTACTAATTATACTACGGGTAGACCCTGAATCAATTAAACCAAGGGTTTTCGTTGCTCCAAGGTCTATCTGTACATAGGGTAGTTGGCATATACTTGTTTTACATGCACCAATAGAGTTGCACTTCTCGATAAATTTTGTTAAATAAGGATCTCTGCGTTTATTTTTACTCATCTTTATTTGACGCTTAGTATTATTGTTACCTTTCCTTCTGGTGCTTCGGAAGACGTAGGATTTTCGGTCTTCCAGCTTCACATGTTTTTTGATTGGTCGGTTTTCTGTAGATAACGCTTTTGTTTACATAACTTGCTAATATGTCCGGCCTTTCCACAGTTATAACATCTTCTTTCCTCACTTACTTCGCTCGTAGGTTGTCGGGATTTTGGTTTAGAGTATGAAACATGGGGATAGTTTTGGGTTTTATGTGTACTTACGAATCGCTTATCGCGGTAGTTTCGGGTATCATTTCCAATAGGTCTAGTTTGGAATGAATTTCTTTGTTGAGTCTGGGACATAGAAACACTTCTATTCTGGTCAGAATACCAGACGTCGGACGAATGTATACAACATAGTTCTAGTTCCGTAAAAGTTGTAGGTGGCTTCACGAGTGCTAGTCGAGATCGCTCCTCGGGGGATAGTCTTACTATGATATTGTCTACTAACTGTTGTTCGCTCCATTTAACTTGTAACAATAAAGCAGATTCTCTTACTTCAGAAATATAATGAGCTAGTCTCTCGTATGTACCTTGTGCACGAAGTACTAAGTTTCGCTTCAATTCCTCGTAAATACCGGTGGGAATGAAATGTCTTATTAGTGTGGTATGAAGTTCTTCTACCGATTGATTATATCTTAGGGATTCTAACACTCTATCTTTTAATGGAGATCTACACTTAGGCAAAATAACTTGCAAAATCTGGTTATCTCTTAGTTGTTGCAGTTCCTTTAATTCTAAGATATGTTTGATAAAATTAAGGAGCTTTGTAATATTCAGCCCATCAGTGATTTGTATATTGGACAAAATACTTTCTACAGGGTGGGTTATTTTTCCATAGAGCTCGGGAGTTAAATTTATTTGGCTCATCATTCTAGGATTTTCCGCAGGTTGATTAGTCCGCGAATGAGAAGGTAATTCGTAGGTATGGGTCATATTTTCTAGTTCATTAGGGAGTGACGTAACGTTTACTGGTTGAATATTTACTTGACTACCACTTAACCGTTCCTTGAATGGATCTATATTGGATTCCTGCAGAATCTGAATTTTTGCAGTACCGTTTGGTTGTTCTTGAGTCGGCGATTGGGTAGGTGAAATATTTAATTTCGTCATTGCTTCTTCGATTTCGTCTAATCTAAACAATTCGGATCGTCTACGTAATTCACGTATTATCTCAGGTAATTGTTTTAATGCTTCCTCGGCGAATTTTTTTACATCAGGAGGGATACCTTTATCACCGGGCCAGGTCAACAAATTGGTGATACGACGGTATAGATGCTCAATTCTTTGGGTGGTGCGTAATATTACTGCGGGGGATTTTTCATCACGTAGGGTTTGTGCGTACGAAGTTAGTTCTGTATACTTACGATAACACGTTTCTTTTTCGCTATTGAAATCTAAAACACTCAAACGACTTAATAATGAAGGTTTGTCCGGTTTATTTTCGCGTAACGTCTTGCGAAGTTCCGCGACAGTTACATTAGAGTAGGGGAGACCACGCCATAATGCTTCATAGGTTAATTCGTCTTTCAACAAGAAATCGGGGTTAAATTGAGTCATTTTCGATAATAACCACTTTAAACACACGACGTATTACGAACGACAAATCTTACGTCACTTACTTTACTTCGTTATCTCAATTTTAAAAATAGATAACATTAATTCATTTAAACACATACACATATTACTTATTTCATATTAAGCTTTGGGATGTAATCTTATCTTAATTAATCAACATAACTGATTTCACAACAATTAAATTCTCAGTATTGACATATATAATTAATCAAAACAAAACGATAATACTATTTTAGTAGAGAGAAATTTCATATACGGAAAGTTCATTGATTTAACAAACAGCACAAAGAATCAGCTGTTTTGGGGTGTCGTCTAGTTGCATAGGGTGGTAATTCAGAACAATACAAAAACAGGAAAGAGCTTGTCTAACGTGGCTTTGTTTGCTTTAGGGAGGAGGGGTTATGAATGAGATGGGTTCTTACAAAGGGGAGAGTTTACATTCCTCAACACATATTTAACATGAACCAACTGGCTTGGAATTGACTTGTTTGGAATTGTTTCCCTACCAGCTATTACTTGCTTAACACGGCAAACTCGCGATACTAATATTATTACTGTATTATATAATTAAAATTTTACTCATTTATTTATTTATTTATTTTTTTTTTCTGAGTGAATAAATTTATGTTTGTCCTTTTTTTAATCGTTAACGACTTATAAACTTACGCAACAACAATTACATAATTATGTTGCAATTTTCTGTACGTGACACTCTGTAAACAATATTTTTTTTTACCAAGTAAATTACACAATTTTAAATTCAGCAGAGTGGCGCAATTTTGTGCCGCCCCTTGGCAAGACAACACAAAAATCGGGAACTAGTTTAATTCTTTACCAGTAAACTAAACCAGCTGCCGTTGTTAGTAAAACTCTTACTAACAAATTACAAAACAAGTATGATATAGGAAACTGACAAGGTTTGCATAAACTTATTCACTCACTAGGTATTAGCTAAAACATCTCTTTATTGCTATTGAAATATTAATCAAACATTATTCCTGATTTTAAAGAAAGTTATTTTAGTAAATAGCGCTTTTACTGCTTCAAAGATCTTAATTATATTATTCTTGTTATATCAAAATTTATTCATATAACTGTTAGTTTTAATACCACGGATCCGGGTCTCAATTTTCTCAAAATTATTAATTTATCAATATATACATTACGGTTACTATTACTCCTTACAAAATTACAAAATATACAAATCTGATAATTTGTTCATTACATTGCGAAAGTTCTTTAAAGTTCTTTGTTACTTCTTATTAAGGGGAAATTTACAAAAGTTGTGGTTTGATATCACCTGAGGTTGTTGTTGTATTCTTGGGACATCTCCAGTTGTCTTCTACGGGTTGAGTACGTTGTTCTTGATGTATCTACATCGGGTTGATTTTTAGTTTACTTGAAGCTCTCGAAGATAGGTTGTTTACTTGAAGTTCCAAATGTTGTAATTTCACTTTTCTTAGTGCAGATTCTTGTAGTTCACATTTTCTTTATTTTAATTACAGTTATAGTTCTCACTTTGCAGTACCACAGTCTAGTAGTTAACTATGTTACACTTACATCTGATTTTGTTTTTAAGAGATGTGTTGGCTACCTTTTTCTATTTTATTTATATATTTTCTCACAAACTCTAGACACTACATTATTCACAATAACAAGATTTCACGCTGGATATGCTTCTAGAGAACTTACACATACGTATATGTGTACAACACCAAAACTCACGTCTACTCATTGCGACGTTCTACGGCCGAATGCGCGTACGGTTTGGGGAGAGGGCTCAGTAAGCTAGGGCGTATTTACGCACTAAGAAAATAGTTCGTACTTTTTCTATTATTATTTATTCATTAATTAGAAGATAAATACTTTATGTTTATTTTATTATGACTTAGGGATTTCTTTATTTCTCTAGTCGCATTTTTTAATTATTTAAGTAATTATTATTATTATTTACTACTTAATACTTTTCTTGGCGTGTTGGTACTGGAAGGTTTCAAGTTGATACAGGAATCTGGGTATAGGTAAGGGTGTATGATACTCTTACTTATTAAAATTAAAAATTTTAATCTGTGCGATTTTTTGATACATTTAAAATCGTCACAAAATCACAAGAGCCATCCAAGCGCGGCATGGTCGGTACGTAGTGAAAACTCTCTTCCATAGAGGTATTTATGGCAGTGCTCCAACGCTCGGACGATTGCCAGCAACTCTCTCCTTGTAACGCAATAATTTCTCTCAGGTATAGAAAATGTTTTTGCCGTAATACTCTTTCTTCACCGTTACTATTACTCGTTCTTCACCGTTTTGCACTTGAGACAAAACTGCTCCTAGACCAGTATTGCTTGCGTCTGTTTCCACAATGTACTTCCCTCCAGAAGCTGGGAAAGCGAGAATTGGCTGCGAACATAATGCAATTTTCAAAGTCATAAATGCTTGATCACACTCCCTCGACCACTGGAAGTTTCCTTTATTTTCCGTTAGCTCATGTAGTGGTTTAGCAATTGTAGCGAAGCATTTCACAAAACGTCTGTAATATGAACATAACCCCAGGAAACTCCGAACTTCATGTTCATCTTCGGCACTGGCCAGTCTCTTACGGTGTCTACTTTATTAGAATCCATGCTAACACCCGATGCCGAAACGTTACTGTATGCCGAGGCCCAGATACTGTACTTCCTTGTGGAATAGAGAACACTTCTTCGGGCTCAGCTTCAGTTGGGCACTGTGAATTCTAGTTAGAACCTCCTCAAGGTTTTCCAAATGGTCTTTGAAAGTCTTCCTGATGACTATGACATCGTTTAAATAAACCAGGCAAGTTTTCCATGTCAGGCCTCGGAGTACCAGGTCCATCAATCTTTCAATGTTGTTGGTGCATTACAGAGTCCAAATGGTATGATGTTAAATTGGAATAAGCCACTTGGGGTCGAGGAAGCGGTCTTTTCCTCGTCTTCTTGATAAGACCCACTTGCCAATATCCACTCTTCAGGTCCAATGTGGAAAACCACTGTGCTCCGGACAACGTGTCGAGCGTATCGTCAACGCGAGGTAATGGATAGCAGTCTTTTTTTGTAACGTCATTTAACCTCCGGTAGTCTACGTAGAAACGCAATCCACTATCCTTCTTCGCTACCAGCACTACAGGAGAAGACCAAGGACTTGACGAAGGTTCGATTACTCCCTCTGTCAACATGTCCTGTACTAAAACAGAGCCATTTCCTCTTGTGCAGATAATGGAGGCCTTCGAGGAGGTTGGCGTATCGGTGTTGTGTCCCCGGTATTGATGCGATGTTGCACAGAAGAGGTTCTTCCCAGTGACCGTCCCCGAACTGCAAAACAATCTTTGACTTCGTGTAAAAAACTGTCTGAGTTCTTTTACCTCACCACTTGAGAGGTCGTTAGAAGATCTGTTCAATAATTCTTGCAGTTCCTCTGGTAATTTGGAATTATCCGGAGAACTGGATCTTCGTTGCTTTACCAGTGGTTTACAAGAGATGGTGTGTGTATGTACCCAGCGAATTTGTGGAATGATATAGTGGCTGGGAATTGTTGTACGAGCTATTAAAACCTGAGAGCTACGAGTTCACAACGTGGTGAGTCTTGTATAACCACGTTTTCTTCTTTTGTATTCAAGGATTGGGTAAATCCATCTTATCAGATTTCAACACCTTATCAAATCCACCTTCGACACAATGTTTCAACATAGCCTATTTCTTTTTCTTTCCTTTCCATAAATTTGTTAGCAGACTGCTTCTTGTATTCTTGGTATAGATACTTTACAGACACTAAATACTTTACAGACAAGGACGCTAGACCCTTGACCTCACAAATATTTAGGATCAGTTTCGAAGTCAATTTTCTCTTTTACATTCCTTGACGTACAAAAGGAAGTTCGTTTCTGTTGACTGAAACCTATGATACTTTTTTAATATTATTACTGCCTTCTAGAAGGATGTGCTAAAATATGTTAAGGAGTGCGCTAAGTCCTATTTCACTGGAAAAGCAACTGACTCTTAGATAGCAGTCCAGTCCAATGAATACAACCTCCTCTGAGACTCTAGGAAGAAGTCTGTGTGGTTCTCTATTTTTCATTCATGTGTAAGGTTTTATTGCTCTTAATTTATTCAGGATTCAAATTATTATACAGACAAAAAAATATAATCTGCATACAGAAAAAATATAGTCTGAGAAACAAACTATTATTTTATTAATATTGATAATGTGACGCTCATGATAATATACACCGACACGTGCAATGTTAATAATTCGGCCGACCTCGATTAAATGCTCAGAATTATGTGAACAAATTATGCGGAAAAAATACATTGACTGCTCTTAATAAATTGGGCAGAATGCACACCGAAATACTAAACAAAATGTAAAGTGCCGTTAAAATTCACAGAAATTTAATGAAATGAAATTACGTTTATACTATTATACACAGAATTTATACATTAAAAAGTGTGTCTATTTTGTTTGCCTTATTACTTGTTTGTAATGTTTGTTTGTTCATATTTGTTTGAACAGAACAGCGTTAATGTTTAATCCTTAAAATTGTTTTCATTAATATTTTCTCGTAAAGAGCATTACATTTTTTGTTACATATTTTAAAACATGAGTTAAGTTCAATTTATTAATTAATCCCTTGTGACTTTTAACAGAAACAGCCGGTTATTTTGAATAAACAAGTAATGCAGGCGTTTAATTTACATTTCGACCGTCAATTTAGTAGTGCTGAGAATTTATTTCATATCACAAACTTCAGTCCAACTGTATTAAATTATTACCGGTGAATCAGAGTTTTATGTAATTATGTTTACAGTGTTCTAGATAATAGTGATTAGAAACAAAAAGAAGTCACAAAACAGTTTAATTAATCTGTTTTGTGTAAGTGATACCACGCTTTAAATCTTCTTTCTGCGCTAAAATATTTCAAAACACTACAATTCTGAGACCTCATTTTATCTTGATCTCACTCGTCATAACACTTCACAGACTTTAATAAATTTTTAAAAATATAAATTTTGACTGTAGCCTACATGTAAAACAGTAGATAACTGATAATGAAGTTACTGATATTTGATTCCATTGCAGTTGACATACTAGAACACCAATATACATACCCTATGTAGTGTAACGTACTGAAACCCCTACGTATATACATTATATACTGTAACATACTAGACCCCCATGTAGTGTGAGGTACTGAAACCCTTATGTATATACTTTATATACTGGGACTACAAAACCACTATGTAGTGTGACTTATGACGTACTGAAACTCCTATGTATATACATTATATACTGTCTCATAGTAGACTCCTATGTAGTGTGACGTACTGAAATCCCTAAGTATATACATTATATGCTGTGACACACTAGACCATTATGAAATGTGACGTAACGAACCCCCTATGTACATACATTATGTACTGTATCATACTATTGTGACGTACTGAAACTCCTGTGTATATACATTAAATACTGTGTCATACTAGACGACTATGTAGTATGACGTACTGAAACTATTATATAGCCTATATACATTATATACTGTGTCATACTAGACGATTATGTAGTAATCAAAATGATCAATATTGCACACCACTATATAAAAATTATTCCGATTAGCGCTTTCAAGCTTCACAGCTCATCGTCAGATCAGGAATAGGCAGAAAATATGTAATACCCAACCCTTCACCCCTCTCCCCAACCCTGCTCACCCACAACAAACTAAAAATTAATGACCCTTCCCCACCCCCTAAACTCTGTCTCACCATCAGTAGATGGTCTGGACCGATTTCAACCAAACTTGGCACAAATATTTTACGCAAAGGGAGAACCAACATAGGATAGGTGTTTTTTCGATGGGGTTCTTTTGGGGGTTCTTTGGGGTCTTCCACATCTCCTCCTAAACCACTGGACCGATTTCAACCAAACTTGGCACAAATATTTTACGCAACGGGAGAACCAACATAGGACAGGTGTTTTTTTTTGATACGATCCTCTGGGGGGTCCTTTGGAGTCTTAAAAAACTAACTTATTAGATCTGGTTACTATGGCAACTCAATGGAATAGATTCTGTTCTAAATATATTATCGCATTAAATTGAAGACCACGCGAACGAAATCTTTATATATTATATATATACAAACACTTTCTTTCTTTGAGTGGCATTGCAACGCATGCCGGGTACTCGCTAGTCATGTTATAAAATATTTCTTCATTATCAAATTTAATTTTAATATTAATTAAATTGTCTAACCCTTTTTCTCTTTCTTTCAATATTTCTAACTCCTCTCTAAGCTTCCTTTCAACCGTGTTATTTACTACTTTTACAATTTCGTATCCTCCAAAGGATTAACAAACTTGTGGTTGTCTTCTATGAAATGTCTTGCATATAACGAATTGGTTGTTCTATTACCTTCTCCACGTTTGTGGTCAGACAACCTGCATGCGAATTTTCGTCCTGTCTCCCCTAGGTACACTTTGTTGCAGTCTTTACATTTTAATTTATAAATTCCGCTTTTCTGTAATACTGGAATTTTTTCTATATTCTTATTCCTTATCTTATCAAATACCGTTTCACATTTCTTAATAGCTATATCTACTCCATATTTATTAAAACGTTTTATAATTTTTCTAGTATGTGAACCTATGTATGTCAATGACCCTGCATAATTCTTTTGTTCTGGTTCTATTTTAGCTTTTTGTATGTTGACCCTTTTCATAACTTTATCCACTATGTTGGTGCTATAATTATTATTCCTTACAATTCCCTTTATCGTTTTTAACTCCCTATCTTTTGATTCGGTCTCTTTTAAACACTTCTGAGCTCTGTAACAAAAGGAATTGATTGCCGTCATTTTATATCTGTATGGGTGGTACGACTCTCTTGGTATAATTATATCAGAATACGACTCTTTCCTAAATATCCCAAACTGTAGTTTCTCATTATCTTTAATTTCTATGTTTAAATCTAAGTAATTTATTTGCTTACCTCCTATCTCTTCCTTAAATTGTAAGTTTTTATCCTTATTATTTACCTCCTTTATAAACTCATGCACTTCTTCTATGCTTCCTTCCCAAACTACTAATACATCATCAACGTATCTAGACCATAATTTTATATTGTCTTTATACTTAGTGGAAGTTATTAATTGCTTTTCAAAATCATTCATGTATATTTCAGCAAGAATAGGGGATAATGAAGACCCCATAGGTAAACCTTTTTTCTGTATATAAAACTTGTTATTAAACCTAAAATAGTTCTGATTTACACATTCTTTAATTACTTTCATCAACTGCTTTTTATACCTGTATTCTCCCATATTATTATCGTTTATTAACTTAATAACTTTATTTACTGTGATATTAGTAAACATGTCCTTAACATCCAGTGATATCAATTTTGTATTTACATTAATGCATTACATTTTTTTATATAGTGGTGTGCAATATTGATCATTTTGATTGTGATTTCAACCACTAACACAAATTTCTTCATTAAACGTTAAGATGTGCAATCGACTACAGGTAATGGACAACAACAATGAGGTAATAAACGACAACAATAAGGTAAGTAAAGTTTTTAAATATCTTAAGTTAAAAGTTAAATTGAAGAGGGTTTTAAGTAAAATATGGTTTAATAAACAATGTCTGGATAATAATGTCATCCCAAAGTACGCTCAAGTTAAAATTAAAAATAAGAACAGTGTAGCCAAAAAAGTAAAAGAACAAAGCGAGAAGTTGTGGATAAAACTGGAAATAAGGTCACTCTACGGCTTAATCAATAGATATAATAGGGAATTATATGACAGACACATAGAATTATTAAGAATATACTCGTATGTAGAGTTAGAAGAAATATTATATAATTTTGGTTTGGTGTACATAGAAAAGAAATTGGAAAAGAAAAATAAAAAAATGGTAGACAAGTTAAATAAATTAATAAGAAAGAACGAAGTAAAAAAGGAACACCTCTCTAAGAATAACTATGAAAAAAGAGTAATAAACCTTACAGAGGTAAATTTCAATACGGAAGAAAAAGAAATGTTAGCGAAAGGCTTAAAATACGCACCGCCACCAGAATTAAATCAAGAAAAAACGATTATTGAATGCGAAAGCATAATACAAAAACTAGGAAATGAAAATGATAAAAAAAGAATAAGGTGGGAAGTAGGGAATGTAGTAGATAAAATATTTAAGAAAAGTTTGTATAATTCAAAGAATGAACAAAAAATCAAAGCAACTGTAACTAAACTAAAGAATAAAATAAAGAAAAATGATATTATAGTTACGAAGGCGGATAAAGGAAATACAATGGTACTAATGAGAAAGGAAGAATACATAAAGAAAACGGAAGAATTTATAAGGGAAGGACCATACGAGGAAATAAAGTATGATTATACAAGGAAGTACCAGTCAAGGATAAAACAAATGATGAAACGGATAACATTTATAGAAGAAAATAAGAAAAAGTATTTATTGGAAAGTAATCCAACAGCACCAACTTTTAAAAGTCAGGTTAAGATACATAAAGAAGGAAAACCAATTAGACCGATTGTTTATTTTATTAATGCACCTATTTATAAACTATCAAAGGAAGTTAGCAGAGTACTGAAAGAGAAATATGAATTTGGGACAAAATACAACATAGAGAATAATATAAAATTGATAGAAAAATTAGAAAATATTAGCATTAATGTAAATACAAAATTGATATCACTGGATGTTAAGGACATGTTTACTAATATCACAGTAAATAAAGTTATTAAGTTAATAAACGATAATAATATGGGAGAATACAGGTATAAAAAGCAGTTGATGAAAGTAATTAAAGAATGTGTAAATCAGAACTATTTTAGGTTTAATAACAAGTTTTATATACAGAAAAAAGGTTTACCTATGGGGTCTTCATTATCCCCTATTCTTGCTGAAATATACATGAATGATTTTGAAAAGCAATTAATAACTTCCACTAAGTATAAAGACAATATAAAATTATGGTCTAGATACGTTGATGATGTATTAGTAGTTTGGGAAGGAAGCATAGAAGAAGTGCATGAGTTTATAAAGGAGGTAAATAATAAGGATAAAAACTTACAATTTAAGGAAGAGATAGGAGGTAAGCAAATAAATTACTTAGATTTAAACATAGAAATTAAAGATAATGAGAAACTACAGTTTGGGATATTTAGGAAAGAGTCGTATTCTGATATAATTATACCAAGAGAGTCGTACCACCCATACAGATATAAAATGGCGGCAATCAATTCCTTTTGTTACAGAGCTCAGAAGTGTTTAAAAGAGACCGAATCAAAAGATAGGGAGTTAAAAACGATAAAGGGAATTGTAAGGAATAATAATTATAGCACCAACATAGTGGATAAAGTTATGAAAAGGGTCAACATACAAAAAGCTAAAATAGAACCAGAACAAAAGAATTATGCAGGGTCATTGACATACATAGGTTCACATACTAGAAAAATTATAAAATTTTTTAATAAATGTGGAGTAGATATAGCTATTAAAAAATGTGAAACGGTATTTGATAAGATAAGGAATAAGAATATAGAAAAAATTCCAGTATTACAGAAAAGCGGAATTTATAAATTAAAATGTAAAGACTGCAACAAAGTGTACCTAGGGGAGACAGGACGAAAATTCGCATGCAGGTTGTCTGACCACAAACGTGAAGAAGGTAATAGAACAACCAATTCGTTATATGCAAGACATTCCATAGAAGACAACCACAAGTTTGTTAATCCTTTGGAAGGATACGAAATTGTAAAAGTAGTAAATAACACGGTTGAAAGGAAGCTTAGAGAGGAGTTAGAAATATTGAAAGAAAGAGAAAAAGGGTTAGACAATTTAATTAATATTAAAATTAAATTTGATAATGAAGAAATATTTTATAACATGATTAAGAAGTAAATGAGAGAGGGCAGATAGATAAGATTAAGAATTATATTTCATAGTACTAATTGGTTGTTTTAAAATAAGGGTGTGTGACTGACCCACGTGTGTGGAGAGGAAGAGGGTAATTTAAAGGGATGCACACACACACACACACACACACACACACACTGAAACACAATGAATTTACTAGTAAAATATGTAACTTACAGATGGTGAGACAGAGTTTAGGGGGTGGGGAAGGGTCATTAATTTTTAGTTTGTTGTGGGTGAGCAGGGTTGGGGAGAGGGGTGAAGGGTTGGGTATTACATATTTTCTGCCTATTCCTGATCTGACGATGAGCTGTGAAGCTTGAAAGCGCTAATCGGAATAATTTTTTATATAGTGGTGTGCAATATTGATCATTTTGATTGTGATTTCAACCACTAACACAAATTTCTTCATTAAACGTAGATTATGTAGTATGACGTACTGAAACTCCTATGTATATACATTATATACTGTGTCATTCTAGACCCCTACGTAGTGTGACGTACTCGAACTGTATGTCTATGTAATTTGACATACTGAAACCCCTATTTGCTGGCCTACGGGGTCCTATTGATTCATAGTCGTATGAAATTTGGTTTTAATCTTGTAAATTGCAGTGTTCCCACGTATTATCTACGCTGTATGGACCAGTGAAGTTAAAGCCAATTCTCTTACAAGTAACGAGAGAATTGAGACACATGTACGAAGGCCTACACGAAACGGGGTAGCCTACGTTAACATTAAGTAAGAAGGTTGGAAACTCATGTTAAACGCTTAGAAAAATGTAACTAATACAACAATATTTTAAGAGTAGATTTACTATTGTAACGTCGCGAGTGGATTACATTGTGTAATATAAAATATTATACTATACGTCGGCCGTTAGACGGGCACAAAAACGCTATTTTCAAATAAGTATAACATAATGTTTTTGATGGAGAGTTGTTGTGCATTAAAGCAACTTAAAATGCCATTTGCGATAGGAAATATTTTAAAAAATATAGAAACGGGGTGGAGAAAATATCAATTCTGAAAGTGGAAATGAGTACTCGAGGTTTTGGCAAAGTGTTTTAGGGTGAGTGGAGAGTTATGAGGTCGGGACTGTTAAGGGTGGCGAAATAGTTGAAGTGGGTGAACGTGCGCGGTGTTCTAATTGGCGACCCTTCTTACCCAGTTTATATGTTGGTCCAATACAGTATTCACTTCGTTGTTATGTGTTGGTACCTTCAAAGACCCAAAACTTGAGCACATTCATACACAAAGTGTGTTTAATTTTAGATTATGTAATCAGTTGCAAATAGTCATAGTGAATAATTAACAACGCACATAAATATTTTGTGGTTATACGCAAACAATACTAACACTTTTGTTTGCGTGATAATGTTTTTTTAGAAACTCGTATACACTGATAAATGTTTTGTCAAATTTTGACATTTTCGAACCATCTAACTTTTAGTTTTGAGTCGCGTCGATTAGTTTAGAGTAACTTTGCTTTCCTATTTTGTCTGTTCTGAGCGCTTTCAAGCTTGTTGCTTGTACATGTTTGACGTCTATCTCCATAATCTACGGCATTTCCCCACATATGGTCCGAAATTTTCTCTAAATAATACGACGAGGTAATACGTAAGACACGATTGTTATGCAGGATACTGGTTTTGTAAATAAACAACATTTTTTCTTAAACGATAAAAACGATTTATTTATATTATTCGTAAAATTATTAATAATTATTAATAATATAATCGCTAGCGATTATAATCGCTATTACTAATTTATAAACACGAGGTATAAAATATTATTTTTATATTAATAATTTTTTTAGATTTATACAGTAATTGTTATATAAGTTATAATTATTGTTTATGTAGCAATTGTTTATAAGTATGTAAAGTATAATAATTTATAATAAGTTTGTATATTTCATTATTTCAAAGCAGTTATTAAGTGAAACTATAACGATTCTCTCTAGATATGCTTCCCGGTACATTGACGACCGTTGGTTCTGACATTAAAAAAGATCGAGTTTTTTGTTTTTATATAAATCTGGTAATACGTTTTTGCTTACAAAACTTGCAATAACGGATTAACCTCACCAAGCAGATGTATATTTTTCAACTATTATAAATAGGGTGCGAAGACGACCGTTACGCGTGTAAGATACGGACATTGCACGCATTTAGGCCTATATTGACGATCTAGTAAGGAAATGGAAGCATTTAGTGAATCATGTTATTAAGATATCACGAGACATATATTTGAATGTGCTGTTGTTTGCTAACGACATGCTTGTAATTCAAAATGCAGAATCTGCTTTACAAAAATCTGTTTTAAGCTTCGTTAGATTTGAAAACAATACAATATGAAAATATTCGCTATAAAAACAAAGGTAATGTGATTTCAAGGCAAAGAACTAATAAAAACAAACATAATGATTAATGATCAAATTACAGAACAGGTGAGCCGTTTTAATTATTTGGGAAATGATATTAGCTATGATAGGAATTATGATATTTATTTTAAGTTAGGTAACTTCAAGACGATCTGCGCGAAAATCAACCGTATTTTTAAAAACACGGTGCGTCGAGATACAAAATTAAAGTTTTACAAAGTTATGCAATCCCTGTACTGTCCTATGGGTGTGAATTATGGACAACGAGCATGAAACAAAACAGTAAAATACAGGGCTCGAAAATGGCGTTCTTAAGAGGAGTTAAAACGTGTTCTAAACGTGACCGTATAATAAACGAGGCCATAAGAGAGAAGTTACAAGTTTTTAACTTAAATTAAAAATTAAAAGATTACAAAAAACGGTGGAAAGAACGTTTAGAAAGAATATCATATTCCAACTGGAAATACAAACGTATAGGGCACAGGTGTGTGGGTGGAGGCAGCACCTTGCCTACGCCGTGTTGTGAAGATGATGATGATGAATTAAAAGTAGCTTAGAGTCAAAGTACACATAACAGGTCGTTCAGTGCCTGATCGTATTTGTAGTGCGTTAATACGAGAGTAGTAATACTTGTAAAATGTACTTTACGTGTACGATTGTAAACACTAAATCTTGCAGTAAACGGGAAAGTTCTTGTACTGTTTACTGGCTGTAACACGTATACTTACCAGGCAACAAAGCATAGTTTGTCATGTGATTGTGTGTAACGATGAGTGCCTGCACTTTATAGTAAATGTCAAGAGAACTGTGATCGTGTATGTAGTGAAATTGTGTCTGAAAAGAAGCATGTTGATTGAAAAGTACGGAAAATGATTGAAAAAATAATACTATATATTTTGAAACGAGATAAAAAATAAAAGAGGCATATAAATCCTAAATATAAAATAAATATGAATATAAGAGTACATGAATATGAAAACGTTCTAAAAGGATAAATTTCTATAAAACAGATTATGTGTGCATTTAGCTGAAATAGAATGTAGGAGTATTGGTCGAAAGATATAAAAGAAGGAAACATACGGAAATGACAATCTTTTAAATATCTGGGACTGATCATACACCAGCACAGTAATGTTTAAGGGACACTACGACGCAGATGTTGCTCGCAAAGAAGCTACCAGAAAATTACACAGAGTGATGCAGAACAGAAGTATAAAAAAAAGAATGTTTATAGTATAATGCAGATAATTATTTTATACGGAGCAGAGGTATGACCACTGACTAAGAAAGTAAGAAACGGATTAAGGACTGATGAACCGTTTTATGTGCGAAGATGTTTATAGCGAGAGTAGAGTCTTCAACAAAAAAGGACAGAAGCAAATGCAAGTAACTGGCTCCATGAAAAAAAAAAAACATGAAAATAAGGCGTTGTAATGGTTGGCAATATAAATGGAATGGACGGGAAAAGGTGGGTTAAACGGGTATCAGAATGAAGAACAATGGATAGAAGAAAGAGGTAAGCACCAGCATTAATATGACAAAAATACACATTAAAAGTTGCAGAACATAGAGGATTATTTGAATAATAGATTACTGGGATTTTGGGATACTTAAAAAGAAGAATAAGAAGTGAAGAGGTAACATTTCTGTGAGAAAGTTACAAGTTGTTTAAAGTGTTTACCATTAGAAACACGATTACATCATTCCCAACGTGAACTTAATAATTCATTACTTCTTTGCGTTTTCTAATTGCGTTAATCAAGTTTCCGCTTCCTTTGCTTTTCTGTATTAGTAAAATCTGAAATAAAAATTGTATCATAAATGATTTGTGTTAACGTTTCCTTATTATTATATTATCCTTGGAGGTATATTTCTTGCCAATATTATGATATTTAATTCACTTATATGCTTACTTGCAGACTCGAAACATTAACAATAAATCTCTACAAACAATGCAGTAAATTAACAAATAGCTAACAACACGAAACAATGGGTACAAAACAACCACCGGTTCTGAGGTAGTTGAATAATAAGAAGGAACAATGGCTGTTATCCCGAGGGGCGGCGACGTAAAGCGGATGAAAGGTACTGTTGCTGCGACGTCACAACAAATGCACAGCCTGCTTGAGTCGTGAAGAATTAATTATAAACGGCGCGGTTCGTTGTATGCACTCACAATTAAAGAAAAACGTTTTCATAGTTAGTCTTTATTCACCGCTTTTAAAGACTTAATGAAAACGTAAACGCGGTGGGAAATGTTTATGAAAAATAAAACGCGAGAACGAATGTTTTAAATATCATCGTGTGCGCGTGTTCTGCGTCTAATTTAGTAAATTGTGTGTGCCGTGTTATAGCGGTGAGTTTTTATAAACTATATTAAATTTTTAGAAAAGTTGTTCGCATTTTTTTATTATTAATTTTTTTTAATTTGAAGTATGAAGGGAAAATGTTTTACGTTTTGTAGGAACAATTTACACAATAGTCTAATGGAATTCATTGAAAGCTATAATTAAAATGTGTTTTTTGTTAAGGTTATCTGTGAATAAATTCCTTTTTAAGTAATTAAACGTTCTGAAAATCTTACAACTACGCACATTTTATTTCATAAAGATTATCATTTGAAAGAGATTGCTGTTATTGCGCGTCTGTATTTATCTTGTCGTCTTCTAGGCCGCGATCAAAATAAAACGCTCGTGTCACCGTCGTCGACAACCTTGTCTATTTATCGTTATCACAGATAATTTTTCGGAAGTAAATATTGTAATATAAATAAATATGTGACGCGCTCCCTTTAAAGCCCCGCGATGGAAGCAAATTTGTATAATAATAACTCTTGTTCCTCGTCTTTTTATTAGTATTTTCTTTTTATTTTATAATAAAGAATTATTTATCTGAATCTCAGGGTTAACATACAAGTATCGTTAAAGTCTGGTACAATTTATGCATAGAACAGACAATATAGTATTTATGCATGAGACTTGGTAATATGGTGTTGTATCTGTTGAATGGTTGTGGGTTCTTTAAACATACTAGAAACAATAACAAAAAACTCTATTAATGACTATTGTCTACTAGTGTACAAAAATAATTCACAATTATAATGTTTTTATATTGTCTTTTAGTTATTGTTTTTGTTGTAATTCAATCTTTACTGTCGTAATGTTTGTTCGAATATTTGATTTAGTCTTGGAGTGATCTCACCAATCTAGCAGTTTTCTTAAAGGATTTATTGGTTGATTCTATACTCCTGGACATCTGGTTTTTTGGTCTCTTGATTAAAACATCATTCTTCTAGGTTTTGCGTCGTTTTTCCTGGTCATCTCATCTTTTATTGGTCTTCAATCTGTATCAAATTCAGCCGTAATTTTTACACGTTCAGCCTTGCAATTAGAAATTTTCAACAATCCCCTGCTTCTACTCAAAACAATAATTTCTTTAGTTAAGGCCTTGGCTACATTTTATGGGTCACAGGTTCGGTTTACCATTTCCAATTAATAATATTCGGTTGAACTTTATTTTTTCTTCCTTACACTATTTTATTATAAGTTTTTTAATTTTATCCTTTTCAATTAGTTACTTTGTCTTGTTTCACTATATGTGTTATATACCTGTTTCATATAGATTATATTTATTTCTTCAACGTTCATATTGTAATTATACTTAATCACTCTCTTCATACATGATTCTTTCTTTTAATGTATTTCACTGTTATTGTCCCTTCTTAACACTGTCACACAATATAATTTTTAGAATTAGAGTTAGACATGATTAAATTTGTAACACTTAAATAATTCACTTTCTATAGTTTTTTTTTTATATATAAAATAACGGTCTGAGGTGCGCAGACCTCCTCATAGTTAAAAAGGTTTTTACAATATCGGATTTCTTACATACTTATATATTATGTTCCTATTTATAAATTACTATTTACGTCTTTTGTCATGGGATCTTTAACTTTTGGGTATTTTGGTCATCGTCAGCCCTAGTTTGTAACAGTCAGTAAATTATCTTTTAGTTAGTACTGTTATTAGATGTTTGATGAAATGACACGTTACAATATATAACACGGAAAATACAAATTTCGATTCACAATTGTAATATCGATTATTAACACAACTGTAATGTATACAAACAAAAATATAGTATTGATACAGGCACAACACTCAAATATAACATTGATCCACAAATGTGATATCAAGTACACGCACTAATTCTGTAACTTAAGTCACTAACTCTCAGAATCGAGACTGACTATTCTGTCTCTTACGGTTCTTTATATGGGCTGGCAATGACGTCATTCACCAACATGCATCAGTTACTAGAATAGTCTTAAGACTGAGACCTAAGCCGTATATTCGAGAACCTGGTAGAATACGTAAACCACGTCCATCCAGAAATACATTGCACATTGATACAGAATATTCTAGTGTATTTTATAAATAGTAACTCTACAAAATAGTGTGAATCAGTATTTACGTTGTACATCAATATACAGTTATACTATCAATAGTTGTGGTTAATGTAAATATAAGTGAGTAGCATAACCTACGTATTATTCTTATGACAAATAGTTTAATAATATCAATCAATATCACTTAATATATTATGAAATATTGATAATATTACTTTGAACGTGGGTTGGGGGTTCTCAGTTACAGAAAATTATTAGCTATTGAGGCGAGTTGGCAAAATGGGTAGAGTTCGATTCACACGGTGTTCACCCGTTGAGGATGTTGCTACCTAGCATGTTCGTACCGCGCTCCGCTGGTCAACTCGATTTGGAAACTCTTGTAGTCATATACACCAGACACTCACAACAAATAATAAAACACCTTATGTTTATTAGTCAAATTCTATAACAAAAAATCTTCTGTTTAAAACTCCATCTATAATTTTGTCTCTACATGTGGTTTTAACGTTAAGTCGTAAATTTTTTTCTGCAGAACTTCGTTTCTTCTCTGTTTCTAAACTGCTCCTCTGCTTCTCGTTTCTGTTCATCGTATTTACTTATCCTCCTCCTTCTTCTTTTACTATATCTTCCCACAGGGAAAAATCTGAGTAAGAAGCAACTTTAGCACAAATGTTGACCCCACCTATCTACTTTCTTCCTGGCGAATGATCAAATCCTCTCCTAGTTATTCTGTATTTAGAGGGGACGGAGACGTTGAAATTTTACTTATAAAAACAAGTCGAACGTTTAAAAATCTTATGTTTAGATAATACTGCTCTTTAATTTCCGAAAGCTGCTTTTGCATGAAATATGTTGTTCTTCGACCGGTCTTCCCTTTAGTCATCGCTGGCGTGACAGTCGACCTTTACTCATCCTTGACTCGTGTCGACTAAATTGTTAGTTGTTTTAGCTCAAGTCTTTTTAACATTATGTTTTCATACAATCAGTTTATCCTTTAAGTTTTCAATAATCGCTGAAATTACTGTTTTAATAATCTACCAATATATCATTATATTATTATAACAAATTACATTTCTCTTTTCTGTAGTCATCGATCTATACTTTTCTTGTCTCACATTTCGTATTGTTTCAATAACACAAATTAACACTGTAATATATCGAGTACGTTTTCCGATAATTACTTTCGTCTTTATTGGGTTAATTTATATTTTAAATTTTATTTTTATTTTTATAATTAATTATTTTGCCTTTATTTGGTTAAAAATGTATAATCATCCTTATTTAATTATTTCCTACTCTCCTCTTAATCTCAGTCGTGTAGTAGAATTTAATTTGAAGACATTTTTTGCGTTAGCTGATTCGATTTGACAATCGATTCGTAATATTAGAATTACCTACTTCTTCGTTTCGCCTAGCTGATGTTATTCTTCGCAAGTGTTCCTTCTTCTATACCTGAAATTCTTCTAACTTACTTATTTTTATAAATAAAACGCAATTAATTGATAATTAATCTCATTTAATGCAAATTGAGCAATTAATCAACTCTCGGGTCGATATTGTGATTCCCGGCTCGACTCCTCAATCTCAGGTCGACTGCAAACAAATGTAATTTAAATAAAATTAATATAATTGATTCGGGTTCTTTGAACTGTTACTAAAAAGTCAGAAAGGAAATTTTTCTAAAAAGTACAATACTTACAAATAAATTCTTAGTTATTAACACATAAATATTTGATTTTTTTTTGTTAGGAGATATACAACATTAATTATACGTTTATATGACCAAAGCTTAAAGATGGCGTCAGTCCGTCTTCATTGGAACATGGATCAGTTTGAGAAAATGGCGGCCATGTCACACCTCAAATTTTATGTTAATAGTTTGTTGTCACTTTCCCTTAAATAAATGGTTCTTAAAATGAGTATCCACAGTTATAATAGTTGTTAATCACTTTTTCTTCGGTGTATTGTAATTGACATGGTGTTGTGAGTTTATTATAGTGTGGGTTTAGGTTAACAGTGTTAGGTTAGATATTAGTTCTACTTACCAAATGTATGTGCATGTTCACTTTCAAATCCTACTTTACGTGTTCTTGATTTAAGGAATTATTATATCTTCAAATTCATATTAGTATTATTTTTTCTTATTTTTCTGCTGGTTTCTTCTCAACATATATTTTTATTTATTTCACTTAGATCTGATGATTTTACATTGTAGTTTTTTCTGTACAGAGCTGACCCGCTCATCTTTATGTCTAACAATCAACTCTTGCCGTTTTTTCATCATTCAAACGGATTTGACCAGTTTTGTCAAATTCTGATTGGTTCATTGGAATGAACTCTTGAGTCATGGGACTGTGTTTGTTCAAAATAAAGTGACCCTTCACCTCCCAGTCTAATTTACTCTCTAGTTATAATATAATTTTACTTAATTTAGTCTACTTAGTTAAATTCCTTATTTTATTCTGAACAATTTGATACTAGACTATTGTTGAATGAGATTGAGGAGTCGAGCCGGGAATCACAATATCGACCCGAGAGTCGATTAATTGCTCAATTTGCATTAAATGAGATTAATTATCAATTAATTGCGTTTTATTTATAAAAATAAGTAAGTTAGAAGAATTTCAGGTATAGAAGAAGGAACACTTGCGAAGAATAACATCAGCTAGGCGAAACGAAGAAGTAGGTAATTCTAATATTACGAATCAATTGTCAAATCGAATCAGCTAACGCAAAACATTTCTTCAAATTAAATTCTACTACACGACTGAGATTAAGAGGAGAGTAGGAAATAATTAAATAAGGATGATTATACATTTTTAACCCAATAAAGGCAAAATAATTAATTATAAAAATAAAATTTAAAATATAAATTAACCCAATAAAGACGAAAGTAATTATCGGTAAACGTACTCGTTATATTACAAAGAATATGATTACAATTGTAATAGATGACCTATTTGTTCGTTTTACAATATTGCATGGATTTACATTATTTTATCCCTTGTTTACTATTTATTTACAATAGTTATGGGTTTTGATATTTGCCTATGTACTGATATTAGTTTCATGAACAAGTTTACAATCATTTCTAATTACAGTTACCTTTTCTGACTGATTTACTAAGAACCCTTTAACTGTTAAGTTGTTACATTAATAACCTTAATAACTATGAGAACCAACTTAATGTTATATAACAATAGATTAACAGAACAAATTATATCTTATCCTATTAGTGTACGTACAGGCCTACATGGCTCTAAGTTTGATTGAACATACAAGTAACTAAAATATCGGTATGGAGAACCATACATGACTTCCATATTCTAAGATTTATATTTAAAATCATTTTCAGCCAAACAGCCAGGGAAGGAATTTTAACAAAAAAATACTTCTTTCTTGGCAATAATGTAGTACACATATAAAAAATATTATCCCCTCCCCCTTCAACTATAATTTTGATTTATAGAAAATTACCCCCAGCCCGTTCAACTAGCCTCTTCATTTATAGATATTTCATCTACGTTTCTACAGTGGATTATTAAGATCTTATCAGGATACTTTATCAAAATTAAGTACTTTACTCATGTTACAACAAAAAATGTTTCAGGTAAACTGCCCTTTCCCCGTAACCGATCTTCACCAAAATCAACAGACATTGAGTTCTCTATAGCTCAGGCACATATGTAAAAAATTATTTGATTCTGTTTGAATGTACGGCAGTTATGGTTCGTCATATAAAAAATTACCCATGTTAAAACATAAAACATGAGATTTATAAAACATATCTAAGATTTATATTTAAAATCATTTTTGAAATAAAATATTTTCATAGAACCTACTAACGCTGGGGAAATCTGAGGAGCCAATCAGAGTTGGGCCTACCTGTCACTCTGCTGAATTTGGTGGAAAGCCCTGTCACTGTCGTCAAAGTATCAGCCTTGACAGGGTCCTCTTTTTCTGCAAAATGGGAGAGGAGGCTTGAGATGGAGTGAGTGACATGGTCCCCACCTCAATAAAGGACCCATTGTTTTATAAAAATATATTTAAATTTTGAAAACTGAAAATTCTTTTCTTGTTGTAAATATTTATATTTTATAATCAAAATGACTTTATCAAAAAACAAACATTATTTTTTTATAATAAGTATTTACATATGTTTCTTAATATGCTTACTTTTTCTTTAATGTTGATGATCATTTCCAAACATTCTGACAAAATTGTATCTACAGAACAGTTAACATTCCCCAGGTTTCCATTTCTGCTAATTTCTCATTACACCTTCCACTGACGTATTATTAACCATTTCATAAACTATCGTATAATCTTTTCAGATTTTGTGGTACAAAATCTGAAATTTTCAGATTGCCTGGCAACAAAATTATTTTATTTTCAACAATTACCATTGTTTGAAAAAGTTTAAATGAATTTTCAAGTACTTTACTCTTGTTAAAACGTAAAAGGTTGCAGGTAAACTACCCCTTCCCCTTAACTGATCTTCACCAAAATCTAAAGACCTTGAGTCCTCTACAATTCACTGAAGTATGCAAAAAATTATTTGATTCTGTTTGAATTTGCGGCAGTTATCGTTTGCCATAGAAAATACGCTTGATAAAAAACGTTGCAGGTAAACTACCCCTTCCCCTCAACCGATCTTCACCAAAAACAACAGGTCTTGAGTACTCTACAAATCAGGGCTGTATGCAGAAAATTATTTGATTCTGTTTGAATTTGCGGCTGTTATCGTTTGCCATAGAAAATACCCTTGTTAAAAAAACGTTGTAGGTAAACTACCCCTTTCCCTTAACCGATCTTCACCAAAAACAATAGGTCTTGAGAACTCTACAATTCAGGGCTGTATGCGAAACATTATTTGATTCTGTTTGAATTTGCGGCTGTTATCGTTTGCCAAAAAAAAAAATTTCCCTTGATAAAAAAAACCGTTGCAGGTAAACTACCCCTTCCCCTCAACCGATCTTCACAAAAGACAACAGGTCGCGAGTACTCTACAAATCAGGGCTGTATGCAAAAAATTATTTGATTCTGTTTGAATTTGCTGCAGTTATCGTTTGCCATAGAAAATACGCTTGATAAAAAACGTTGCCGGTAAACTACCCCTTCCCCTCAACCGATCTTCACCAAAAACAATAGATCTTGAGTACTCTACAAATCAGGGCTGTATGCAGAAAATTATTTGATTCTGTTTGAATTTGCGGCTGTTATCGTTTGCCATAGAAAATACCCTTGTTAAAAAAACCTTGTAGGTAAACTACCCCTTTCCCTTAACCGATCTTCACCAAAAACAATAGGTTTTGAGAACTCTACAATTTAGGGCTGTATGCAAATAATCTTTTGATTCTGTTTGAATTTGCGGCTGTTATCGTTTGCCATAGGAAATACCCTTGTTAAAACATAAAACGTTACAGGTAAACTACCCCTTTCCCTTAACCGATCTTCACCAAAAACAATAGGTCTTGAGAAATCTACAATTCAGGGCTGTATGCGAAACATTATTTGATTCTGTTTGAATTTGCGGCTGTTATCGTTTGCCAAAAAAAAAATTTCCCTTGATAAAAAAAACCGTTGCAGGTAAACTACCCCTTTCCCTCAACCGATCTTCACCAAAAACAATAGGTTGCGAGTCCTCTACAAATCAGGGCTGTATGCAAAATATTATTTGATTTTGTTTGAATTTGCGGCAGTTATCGTTTGCCATAGAAAAAAAATCTACAGACACACCAGACACACAGACAGACAGACACACACACAGACATTTTTCGGAAAACGACTTTTTTTCATGTTTTGAGTGTAGTACAATCAGAATCTGCAATAATCTCGAACACGATTTTTTTTGCCATCACCATACTTCCATTCCTTAAGGAATATGGAAGTAAAAACAAATCTTACTAAAACTATACTGTTAATTAACATTAAATAAGAATATTTTATTCAGTTCACATTGTTTTTATATCTTTTTTTTCATTATTGTTTTGTTCTCACTTATGGCATCCCCTTACCTTGTACATAGTTATTGGCCTATAGGTTTTGGGGACTTGGAATATAAATTCCCATTGTACACTAGTTTCTCACATGCTTTATATTTGCGTTTTTCTGGTGATATTAAAAGAAAAGGAAAAACACTGAGTTTCTTGTGTTATCACTAGTTAACATTTCACTGATGTGGTTTAGTTACATAGTCTAATATCTAACACTTTTCCTTAACCTTAAGTACATTGGTTCATTCTTTAATGGTATTGTACTTTTTGGTTATTTTATAATGGGTTTTACTCTTTTCTATATTATTTTGATTATTTGGTATTTATTTTCTTTATGTAATGGGAAGGAACGTCGCGTTACAACACATATGTAAGTGGAAGGTGGTGTGCAGAAAGGATTAGTGCATGTTTATGATGTAAGCAGACAGGTCGATTCTATGTCGTCTCTTCTCTTAGTCTCTTCTCTTCGCTGCAGTCAGAGGTTTGAGTGATCACTGTGGTCTCCATTTACGGGCTTCTGTTCAGCAGATAGAAAGAAGTGAGAAGAGTGATAAAATAATTGAATAAGAAACGTAATAACGAATGATGTAAGCTCATGCGTATAGTCATCTTACAATTTACAATTATTATTCAAAAGTAGCAGTAAACAGGCACAGCACACTATCTCGGCAAGTATAGACGCTGCTAATAAAATATACAAACAACTTAGACGTCGTGGAAATTTAACATAATGTGAAACAGCGAGATAAACTTGTTATAAACACTGCGCTATAAAAACACGGTGCGAACGAACGTACGGACACAAACTTAGCCGAGTGTAAATGGGCCGTACGCGCCAAATATACAAGTAAAATTTCAACGTCTCCGTTCCCTCTAAATGCAGAATAACTAGCAGAGGATTTGGCTTTACGCCAGGAACCGGCTTATCGGGTAGGTCCAACTTGGATACATTTGTGCTAAAGTTGCTTCTTCTTACTGACATTTCACTCTATGTATCATTTAACATTTTTACTGCATGTATAATATTATATTACTGAATTTATAAATACGATGTGATATATATATATATATATATATGTGTATTGTAATGAGACAAACAGTCATATTATGTATGAATATATGGGGACATGTTTACAATAATCCTTAGCTGGTGTCCTGTGCAAAGAGGTGTGAATGTGATAAGACGCTATCGTATTAGCATTAGCATAAGTACTGCATGTTCATATAGTTTAAGACAATTAATTATAAACAATAAAAAAAAACAGCAGTACAGTTTAGTGTGAAAGTGAATAAGTGTTGTACGCGTAACGCATTGTGTGAATATAATTAACAGTAAGCCAATTAACAGACACGCTATAAGTCATTTATATTAGTGTTTAAATTGGAATAACCATTAATGACTAGTTATTTTATTATTAAATAAATTTTAATACCATTTATTCAACTGACAAAGTAATCATGACAATATAATTAGTCATGTAATCACATGCAGTTGAAAACACGTGGTTTGGAAAGGTTTAGAATCCGGAAGTTCATGTCCACCAGCACGTGGTCAATTTTATCGACCAATATACGAGAATATATTGATCTCGTATAATAGAACGTATTAACTTGTAAAAATGACGTCATATGGGTAGATCTATAAAAGCGTGGGTGAGCCGTGAGTTACGCAGTCTCAAATAAAGCAGTCTCTCATATCCATTCGGAAGTTTGCGGTGGCAAATTCGAGTTCCAGCCAGCCCTTGTGAAGTCGGAGTGTATCGTCGAGGGAGCAACAAAATATAAATCTACTTACAAGGTTTAAAAAAATTTAGAAATAATTTTGATTTTTAATTTGCATATTTTTGTATGTTATGAGACTTCACGTTTAAGAATTTGCTATATGTTTTCTGTACTCATCTGTGGTCTATTGTATTCTAACATTTTCAGAGAATATATTTGACTCTTCTCGTTTGTCTGTACATTTTATTTTCTCTCACTCTTTGAGCAAGTCTTGCCTCTTTGTTGCAACATAATTTTCTTTACTTTTCTTCTAGACATATTGTTCCTGTAAGACACGTAAACTCACATCATACCTCGCATTGCTGTTGTTTTCATTATGTCATGTTTGCATACATTCTGTTTTTTTACTCAGAGTATATATATCCTTATATATCACTGTATTCCTTTCACATAAATACTGGGATTTATTAAGTTTATTTGCGACGTTATAATCACAGTTAAAGTTAATATCAAATTAAATATAAACATGTAAATTCTGTTCTATTGGTTGGTTATCTCTTTTAAAATTGGTAAAATTTTATCGCTTTCTTTGAAGCTACGACTTTTACTGTCTTACACAAGATAGTCACATGGTATCGTTATCTATATTCCTCTCCTGTGTCTTGAATAACGACGATCGAATAATCCGCAAGTAAAGTACATTTTGTTTGTAAATTTATCTTGATTTCTAACTTGGTTTAAGAAGATTCTTTTTCATTGTCAAAAAGGTCGTCATTTCGGTGTTAAATAAAGTAGGACTAAGAGGATGTCAAAGATTATCTATAGATGTCGACCGCGAGGACGGAGATCCCTCGGAAGAGGACATATGAACAGGTGGCTACACGTTATTAGCCTAATGCTTGGTTGGAAGAAGAAGAATAAAGTTAGCGATAAACTGTGCCCTTGTTTGCGTCGCTAGCCGCTAGAGTTTTCCACGTGTTCGAGTCCTCCTCGTACAAACAAAATTTTAAGTTATTTCGCACATGCGCACAACAGTCTTGTAGTGTTTCGTAGTGTAAACATCGGTTGCAACAAAGCTGACGAGAACGATGGAAGCATATTTGTGGCAGAGAGGGAGATAATATGGAAGTGAGACAGTGAACTGTTATCGTGTCGTCTCCCCTCTCTTCTCTCTAGATAACTTAGCTATACTTGTAAGTGGGGGTAATTCATGCATTGGGTCGGCGCAGGTTACTGTTCAGGAACGACTGGCTTATACACAAACAATTAATAGGCTCATATGTACACATAGGTTTCGTCTTGTGATATTCAGTCTTGCCTAAGTTGATATAATCTTATCAAGGCCTATTTTGAGAATTCTTCCCCTATACATTACGTGCTGCATACCATCCTCATCACTCCCTATAATTATCTGGTTGACTGCAAACAATCGCGTTTGGAGACAGTGAATGCCATATTTACACTGCCATTATCTTGCATTTTTCCTAGCATCTAAGACTGTATGAACATAATAGAATAGGGGATAGGCAACATCCTTTCTATGAGGGGAAAAACTTTCATTTCATGATCTTGTAGAGTCTGTAATAGTTTATTCTATTTGGATATTCTATAGAAAATACTATTTCCATGATCTCTGTACTTTCAAAAAGTTGCAACGTTTTTAAATCTTTGTGTTTAATACTTATAATAAATTTGATATAAAATGGCACGTGGGTTTGTCGAAACGTGACGACCGTGGATAAGAATATCGTAGACACGTGACTTAATACATGCTTTGGGTGGAGGTAGTATGGGGGGGGGGTTGTAAAGCAGAACCGTATGTGCGCGGTTCTAAAGACTAAATTGAACAGTAAACAGGAAAGTGATTTCGTACTTTTGGAAAAGCGGTTTATTGAATTTGTCCTAAACGCAGCGTTTACTGTTTATAACGCAATTACATTACAAAACAGAATTAGTTTGTGTGTATGTGGGCTCATGCGCGAGTGATCGTTGTTTCTTTTTTTTATAAAAGTCACGAGGAAGCGCGATTACTAAATGCAGTAGGGCAGACTTGCCTAATTTCGCAGCAATTTGAATTTGGATGTACTGTGAAGTTAGGAATAGTAATATGCAACATTTTAAATAATGACTGGAGATCGCAGCACTTGCTTTATAGTCTGGAACCATTACCAACCACTGTTCGTCGACAGTTGAGTTTAGGCTTTTGTAGCGAGAAGACGTCTGCACCTGTTTTCTGTGATTTTCTTCCAATTTTGCAAAGTAAGTTGTTTTTATTTGCTGTACCCTCCTAATTAATTCTTTAGTAAAAAACTATATATTCATTAAATTCACAAAAGACTAAGCTTTCGAAAGATATCAATATATAATTTAAATAAAAATTTTGAAGGTGTTTTTTAATCTATCCCCGGTCATTGAACTATTAGTTACAGAGGCTCAAATTGGGTGGTCACAGTGAATCAGCTGTTCTAGTGTTACCGAGTATTCAAGCCACAACAGTGTTTTCCAAGCACGTTTCCATCCCACACAACCAACTTACTTCAGCCTCTAGACGTAGCAGTTTTCGGCCCAATGAAATCTCTGTGGAAGAAGGAAGTAAAGAAGTTACTGTAAAACTGTGGTTACAAACCTTCCAGAAAAGATTTTATGGACACGTTTTCCTCAATTCCGTTACAATGGCAAACATCTGCAGTGGTTTCAGGAAGACTGGAATATATCCCTATAATAAAGAACCAATTTCAGATGAGGACCTGAAAATTTCAGAACCTCTTGTTTCTTCTACATGAAGAAAGTGAGCCAAAGAAAAAAGCACCGTCTACTTTAACATTAAGTCCTCTATTGCCGCTTCCAAAGCCAATTGAGAAATTGCAAAAACCCAGAAGTAATGTACGAGTTGCACGACTTTTTGAAAGCTGTAGGTCTACTGATAATCAACCTTCAACTTGAGGCGTCCAAGTTGTGAAAAACCGGTCGTCAAAGATGCCGAAACCTAGAGGTGACATTTGTTCTTTTGTGGTGTGGCGTACAAAGGGGACACAAAAGGAGGAAACTGGATTCAGTGCCTACTTATAATGTCTTCATTATAAGTGCCAAAATTTAAAAAAATATGAACCAAATTTTAAGTGTAAAATGTGTGTTACTGAGAATGGCTCGGACTAAAGACAAAATAAAAAAAATCTAAAACTTTCATTAACACTTTTAATTTGACTATGGATTAAAGTATAATTTTTAGTAATTTTTATAATCAAATTAATTATATTATTAAATAGTCTGTAGTGTAGTTTGTTTTAGTTTTAATAATTTCCATTAATTCTGTAATTTTAATGTTAGCTTTGTAATTACATTTGTGAAATTATTTTAAAAATTGTTAAACTTTTTTTTTTAATTATTTTATTAGAAGAATATAACATTTTATTATTTGTAGTATTTATAATACGTTTAAACCATATTATGTTACAAAATATTTGTAATATTAAATATAGAAATTATCGTGCGAAATAAGGAACACTAGTGCGAAATTAGGAACACCTATTGCGAAATAATGAACACTTGCTGCGAAATTAGGAATAGTGTAGTAGCTTTAGTTTTAAATTTTTTTATAATTACCTCCATGGTGTTTTGTATTTTTGTTATAATATATGTTTTGCTTTTGTAGCAGTAAATATTTTGTTAAGAAAACCTGTTTTCATTAACTCATATATACACAGTTTTTGTCATATATGTAAAATTACTGCGAAATTAGGCACGTTTGCCAAGGGCGACAAACAACAACATACCAGTTTTCTGTAATATCCATATGCCAGTGCGAGTTTTCTCTATACCAAGCCGTATCTATTTCCCCTGTTTAGTAAACGTGGTTATGAGTTTGTTGTTAATTTGTTTCTTAAACTAAACTAGGACCTTTTTGTTTTAATACTTACCTACATCTTACTTTGTTCGTGGTTTTTAAACTGTCTTTGGAGATTCGATCGCTGGAAGTTGCTTGTGGTCTGTGATATCAAAGATGGCGCCTTTGACTTGTATTCGTCTTGGTTTCTCCGTCGTTATGATTCAAAATTCGAGCCGATCTCGTCCAGTATTCTGTCACTTAGTTTCATTCAATCCATAAAGTGTCTTGTATTCTAATCCAATGAGATCCTTCCAATGCGTTCAAGCCAGTGCCGGATTTAAGATTTTTGAGGCCCTAGGCCAAGTTTTCTGAGCGCCCCCCCCCCCCGGCCGGCTGTGACTTTGAAGTAATATATGTACTGCAGAAGTAATTTGATGTCAGATTAATACTATAAAATTTTAAACCAGTATTCTACTATAAAAAAGCGTGCTTTCATTTAGCAAACGTTTTCAAAATATTAAGAACCATGCAAAAGAAATGAGCAAATTAAATTATTTTATAAGTAGAATAACTTAACTAAGCTTATTCAGAAATTTAACGTAAAACATTTCTTTTTTATTGTCTAGATATAACACATTGATAACAAACAATGGTAGTACCGCGGTCGTGTAAATTCGGGGGCAATATAGCGGACGTTCAAAAGTCGCATGCGCAGATTAGTTTTCAAGGATGCCACCGTCTTAAAAATAAGCGTGCAATATTTAAATAAGAACTGTCTTCCATTTGTATTATTAACAAAAATTGATCATGTAATTTCAAAAAATCATACTTAAATAAATCAAAGTGCCTCCTACTTTTATAAAAATACTTCTGTAAAAAAAAACTGTAGCTTGCGGCCCCCTCTGAGCCCGCGGCCTAGTGGTAAATCCGGGTCTGGTTTTAGCCGGTTTTAGTGTCTTCTATGTAACTGCCAAGACTTTTAGCTGTAAGACTTTTAGACTATTTATAATTATAAATGGTTTTAAGAAATACTTTGCATACTATGATTTCTGTTTTATGATACATTTTTTGAATAAGATAACAGAATGAAGCAGTGGAGTATCCGTAGGTCTATAGAAATCAGTAGCTGTACTTATTTTGGCAACCGCGGTAATTCCACGTGTGTGTAAAACATTTTAGTTTAACGTGACCGCTTGGAAAATAAGGAGTACGACGCAGTAGAGTTTAATATAACCTCTGACTCAACTTGGGAAATAAGAAAACTTTTGCATTGCTAATATATGTGACTAAGATTAAGTTCCAGAAAAAAGAGGCAATATTCAACTGGGTTGAAAATTGGTGCTGAGTAAACAAGCTGGCCTGAATCTGTTGCCAATAGTCGGCGTATTTCTTTGTGTAGCATAAGAATCGATAAGGATTTCCTCTCTCTCTCTCTCTCTCTCTCTATCTCTCTCTCTTTCTTTCTCTCTCTCCCTCACTCTCCCCTCTCTACTCCTTCTTTCCCTGTCAGCAGTGTATGATGTCTCTCAATGAGAGGAATTCGTATTACGTACTTGTGACATGAATTTATATGAAAAAGTTAACTTCATGTGGTTTTGTTTATACTCGAATTGAAAAGAGTTACTGTGCACTAAACACATTTTTATTAAATTGCAGTAGTTTATGTTCAAGTGAAACGTTCATGGAATATGTTCCTCTAGTTGACTAATACTGCAAAACGAGAGCATATGTTGACTCTACTGTCGGGGCTTCTAATATACCATTATACCATTATAATCAATTATATCATTATATAACATTTTCATGTTTATCAAACTTCTAACTCATATTCTTCTATGAAGTAAATACAAAAAAAATTACAGGCATTGCACAAATGCAATGCACAGAGAAGGGCACAGAAAATGCTTCAATAAATTTAAAAAATATATATATTTATGTTCATTCACCAATCAATGAATTCATTCTTCATTTACGAATGTACAGATTATAAGTTAAATGTAGTCGCATTCATAAGCGAAGTTGTACTACGTTATTGACAACAAAGAAGTAGTTTCTATGGAAACTCACCGGTTCCCATTTTCGATCACGCACCAGCGGTCGTTTTCAAATGTGCGACACGTCCTTATAAACATTTTCAATGTTAAAAATTCCTTATTTGTATTTGAATACATCTAATGTTAAATGAATAACGTCTATTGTGAACAGTAATAGTGTTATAGCTACAAACTTGACAAAGGAAACGCATACTTTTATTTGACTTTGCCCTAACTTACTGGTGGGTACTGCTGTTTACTGACCTTCGGGTCAAGATCCATACTATCCTACAATCCTACAACATCAGAATCTTCTCTTGTAAGATGTGGCTCTTCACCACGCAGGATTGTGTTGATTGGAAGTGAAACGAAAGGTGAAGAAATGATAGACGCAATAATATAATAAATATATTTTTCTCTTATAACATAATAAATATAAAAAATATATATAATATGAGACATACGAAAACGACATAATATGGTATTACTGTGTCCATGCTAACGTTGATCTGCTATTCACCAATACGTTACCTCACCAATAGGCCATTTCGTGTTGTGTAGCTGGGGATATTTCTAAACGGTTAAATGATTGTTTGAGCTTCCTCAGGTGTACCGCAGGGCTAAAATTTTGTATATTAATGATGGTGGAAAAAAGGCATTTATCTAAAGATCTTAATGTTTGCTGATGATTTGATGCTGTGTGTGAAGGTGAACAATTATAAGGAATTTGTTGACCTTAAAAACGAAGGTGGCAAAAAATTACAAATAGTCAGCTGTAAATCGCGTGCTGCTGAACTTGGACCGGAAAGTGGTCATGACGTTTTAACGGAAGACAATGTTGGTGAAATAAAACTACTAGGCTATATTACTGGTACGAGTCTACGCCGAGTTTTGGTTTGTGATTTGGGGTGTAAACTTTGACAGCAGATTACTTTTTACAGCCATGTAGATATAATAACTTCTAAAACAAGGAGGAAGTTGGGACTGCTTCTATGGGTTAGCCGTTATTTTCAATCAGCTAATCCTGCGGCTATACCTTCGACCGATTCTGGGATTCTGGAGTAGTGTTCCGTTATTTGGGGATACACAAGTGACGTCACCGATTAGAAGATTGAGAGCGTCTTTTTTTTTAATAGAACGAGTCTTTATATAGTCTTATAACTCGTTTGTTAATCGTCTTTAGTTTAGATCGAGTTTTTTCTTATCTACAGTATCGTGGCATCAGTCAGGGTTTTTCTTCATACGAGACCAATTGGGAATATTGGGGTATTATGTCCCTTAAAAATAGAAGAGGTTCTTTATGTATAAGAGTATACACGGCCTTATTGAAATAGATGTCTCGGGGATCAGTTACAGGGTTCCTACGTAAGACACAGAAAGCATTTCTTCTTGAGATACTTGTGGCAGAGTGTGTTGAGTCTGTTAACGAAATCCATCATAACTACAGTTTATTCACAATAGTGAGCCAGTCGTAAAGGAAGTGACATCAAGTGTCACGTGATTTTGTTCTACGAGGTATCGGCTTAAGCTATTTTTACTCTCAGTTTAGATGTAAAGCCTTTGTACTTCACATTATTGGAACACTTCCTAGCTTTCTTTTTGTGCTGATTTTTGTCATCATCATCATCATCATCATCATCATCATCATCATCATCATCATCATCATCATCATCATCATCATCATCAGTAGCTCCACAGCCCACCGTGGGCCTCAATTTCCCTCAGGATTTTCCTCCAGACTTCCCTATATTTTGCCAATGTTCATGAATTCTTCACTCCAAGTACTTTCCATCAATCGATCGTAGTCTAGATCTTCCACGTCCTCTCTTTCCTTCTGGTATGCATTTCATAATCCTCTTAAGAACATCCTCCTCATTCATTATCTGTACACGTCCTGCCCATCACAGCCTAGCTATCCTAATTGATGTCACAGTATCAGGCGAACAATATAACTCATAGAGCTCTCTGTTGTACCTTATTCTCTACTCTCCACCTTCCCTAATGGGTCCACAAATTTTCCTAAGTATTTTCCTTTCAAAAGATGCAAGTCGCAACAGGTCGGCCTGTGTCAGTACCCATGTTTCACTTCCGTACATCAGGACCGGTTTTACTAATGTTCTATATACTCTAGCTTTGGTTTCACGGTGTAGGAGTTGTGATTTAAAGTATTTCGTCAGCCCACAGTAGCAGCTTCTCTTTTACTTATCTTTTCATTTATATCATTGTTTTCATTTACCAGAGAGCCCAAATACGAAAAACTTGAGATCCTTTCAAAGTTACAATTCATATTTTTAATTATGATGCTGATGGTTTACAAGTTCTCGTATATTTTACTTTCATATATTTAGTTTTCTCCTCATTTACCCTCATTTACCCTCATTTATTCTGACCTTCCCATAATATCTATGGCATCGGCATATGCCAACAGTTGAATAGATTTAGAGAACATTGTGCCCCTTGTTTGGGTACCTGCATCTCTAACAATCTTTTCCAAGGCTATATTAAAGAGCAGACACGAAAGTGTTTCGCCTTGCCTTAGCCCATTTGTAATTTGTAGAGGTTCTGACAGATCTGTTTAGATTTGGACCCGTCACTGGCTCCATGCTGATTTTTGTACTCTTTGCATATTTTTATGTCGATCATCCTTACAGAGTTGATAATGAAAACCTATAATGGTCACGGGTTCCATTATTGACTTGATAGTGTCAGTAGGTTATAGACAGGCCATCTTTGTCGACCAGTGTTTCAATTGCTAAATGTTAAGTGCGGAAAAGCTTCACAGCTCAAGTAGGTTTGACAAGAATGTTACAAACTTCAAAACACATTATTCATAAGTTCATTTTGATGTATTATTGTATAAAGTCAGATTTTCGCTAGTTATTTACGTAGACACGGAATTCGTTGTGTATTTTAAAAATAGGAAATACAATGTGTGTTCAAAAAAATACCGAAATTTTTGAATAACACATCAACTCGTACAAACAACGTGCTGCAACTTTGGGCGCAGCTAGCGATAGTTTTCGACAACAAACTGCCATTTATTCCGTTCCGCTATAACCATTAGTCTTTTGAGCTATATCAGATTGAGTAGGGACGTACGCACGCTGGCCGTCGGATTAGTGTCAATGTAATTAAGAAAGACCTCGAGAACAACGTGGGCGTATGAAACTTTGCGGCAAAACTAGATTAAAACTTTACACAGACATTCTAGTTGTTCAATTAAACACACATGGAGGCCTGCGTGAGCCGAACGATTATTTTAAGCATTTTTACAGAGGGCAAAAACAATAGTCAGTGCAGATCGAAGTGATGTCGAAGATCATGACAAGAGAGCTCGTGATGTAGTGATTATAAGTCATCGTTTAACTGCCGAGACGTTTTGAGAGGCGCATCCATATAAGGGATGGTAAAATTAAATTATGATAGAAAAACGTAAATGTATCGTATCGTATCGCTGAAAAATTCTTACTGCGTCTGTTGACTGACGATCAAGAAAAGACCCGTTTTGAAATTGGTCAGCAACTGCGTACCAATGCAAATGGTAATGACAACTTTGGAATGCAGGGGAAATTGCTCTGTAAAGATTTTACGAAGTTACCACCAAAATTTTATACATACGTTGTGTTAAGATCATTCATTCGTTATAAATCCACCGGACGGTGTGTGCTCGTGCCCACTTCAACGTGTGTAGCTGGAAGATCGTGACGGGACGGAGAACGGGATTTCGGCGTCAAAACCTGTCGCTAGCAACACTTAATTGTGCAACTCGCTCTATGCGCAGGTCGAACTGCTACACAAATAGTTCGGTATTTTTTTGAACACACCTCGTATACGGGTTTTCAAACTATCGAAAGAACCCTTAACTACTTACGTGACAGACATATAAGGACCAAAGTTGAGTTTGACTTTCTGCGGGTATTAGAGAGGTGTAACTCACATACGATAGAGGTCGACACTTCAAGAAGAACCGTACTGAACACTCATTGTCTGAGCAATGATTCTGTGCATAATTAATAGATGAAAGAAGCAATAGCTGGTCAGCAGAGATATCTGTAAGCTTACAATGGTTACAACAAACAAACTCACCTTGAAAAACTTTAAACTTCATGGAAATAATTTTTTAACATTATTATCAAAAGTATATAAACGTTGAAATTAAATATAGAAAAAGTATAAGGAGTTTTAAATAGTGTTAAATAATGTTAAAATAATGAACACACTTTTTCTTCATACGTGAGTTTTATTTGGATTGTAATGGGTAATCCTGGTCAGTAGATTACTCGCAAAGAAGGCTTTACTTTTATGTTATACAGTTTACGTACCCCCTTTCTTTGTCTCAGCGCGTTTCAGTTAATATTTTATTTTTCCAGACAAATAACCGACTCTCCAGTACAAAGCTGCTCTCCTGTTTGTAATTAAATTGATTTATGGTCTGCAACAAGAGAGCGCTGCCTGTTTCGCTTGAGCGGGGAAAAATTGCTACATTTATAAGAATTATTGCTGGCTCGGAGCTCGCGAGTATTAGGTAATGGGAGCGAGCGGTCTGCACTACGGTTGATTCATAATAAACTATTTACACCGATTTAATAGACACCTCTCGTATAGAGCAGGGTGAGTGGAGGCTACTGGCACATATCTGTGTTTGTGACGTCACCGATCGTGCAAATGGTGGCTAGTTAGTGCTCTGTCACAATATAACGTAGCCTATCATTACGAACGTAATGTCGAGTAGTGTCAATTACTAATCTGTAACAGACTTATACGTCTGTGTTCCTTAAGAATAAATTAAGGATTAATGAATAATTATGATTAAAAGAATTCCTGTATCTTCTCTCAACTTCGCGGAATAATATATAACAATACATGGGCGTTTAAGCAAGTAAGTATTTCTTTTCTAAATTAAAAATATATCAACAATTCATATTCATTACAATATATGAGTATGTAATTACAATATACAATTGGCAGATGTGAGTTAGATTTTGCAACTGTTTATAAGCAATTGGTGTGCTTAGTAAACGCTTGTAACATTAAGTACTTAGTACCGGGGGACCGAGCTTAGCTCGGTTTCAAATAAAAAATAATTTTTTTAATAATATTTTACATTTTTCTTTTTACATAACAAAACAAAAACAGATTTGCATTTTACAATATTAATTTAGAAATTGGAAATGAATTTTGTGAAATTGGGAAACTAAAATAGTAATCTTATAACGCATCATGTAGGTTAACAAACATAATATATTTAAAAAAAATATATATAGCAATATATTTAAAAATTAATTTTTGTACAATATTTTATAAAAAAAGTCATGTTGAAATCATCCAAGTTGTCTGGAATGTCCAAAAAAAGATGTTCATCATCAGTATCCATTATTATTCTGTACATTATTATTAGAATCAATATCATTCAATGTTTCTTTCCACACTATATTACGAGTGTGTCGAGGATTTTCTTGTGGTAGCAGAACTTTTAAACTGCCTTTCCTTTTAACTCGGGAAAAAGCGACGTATAACATTCCATGCATAAAAACTGGTGTCCGTAAGTCAACACCAACGTACTCAAATGTTTGACCCTGGACCTTGTGAGCTGTCATAGAAAATCCCGGTCTTACGGGAAATTGATGTCTTTGCATGGTACACCCGACCTTTGTTAGAATCCAATGTAATTCTTGGATATGTACCTCTCGACCCGATTTTTCTCCAGCAATTATCTTAGCTTTGATAATGTTATTGCACAACTCTGTAATATTTAATCTAGTTCCATTGCAAAGCCCTTCTGTAATGTCTAAGTTTCGTAAAAGCATTATTATAGTATCTTTTTTCAACTTAAGTTCATGTGGCGGTAAATCGGCTATGTTAACAGAATTAAGGAAATCTGAAGTGAATTGAAGAGCTCCTTCTGGTTGATCTTTACAGAGTCGTAGCTGTGATAAATTTTGATATCTCCAGGTAGTTTTTCAATGATCTCAGCATTAATTTTTGTTACGTCTGTCTTCAAAGGAGCAATTATAGCTCTGTCTTTCATATCTTGAAATCTATTATTAGTAATACAGTTTCCAAAGACTTCATCAATTAGATTTCCATTAGAAAGAATATCTACTGGTAGCTCAATTTCGTCCATATTATTTACAGGCAACTCTCCTTTCCCGACCTTCAACAAATATTCAGCAAAATCTCTTTGCTCTGGATCAACACGCATATTTTCAGTCAAAGAAAAGAGATGGAAATGTTGCCAAAGGTTACTTCTTTTTATGCATAGATCTATCAGTTCACTTTTGTTGGCACGTTGTTGAACAGGCAAGCACTATCGAAAATCTCCTCCAAAAACAACAATTTTTCCTCCAAATGGTAAATGTGGATTGCCCAGAGCGCGAAGCAATTGGTCCATATTATGCATTCCATACTTAGGTAACATGGGTGCTTCATCCATTAAAAAAACTTGAACTTGAGCGAGTTCCCTGCCTTTCGAAGATCCTGGTTTTATATTTGAAACAGATTCAGCAGTTAAAGGAACTTTAAGTCCAAATGTTTTGTGGGATGTTCGACCATTAGGAAGTAAGATAGACGCAATTCCAGTGAACGCCATGCACTTTACATTACAATTTCTTCCAGAAAGAATGTGGAATAGTGTCTTATAAATAAAAGTTTTTCCCGCACCACCAGGTCCATCAATAAAAAAGCATCTTTGCTCAGATTGACCTTCAGCAGCACTTAAAATTCGATCCACAATTTCTAATTGTCTTCCTCGAAGACGTTGATACATGCTTTCCCCAAATTCTGCGTATTCATCAACGTTTACTATTTCTTCATTCAACTGATTTTCGTAATTGTCTGTATAGTCCATATTGTATCTCTATACCCAGAAGCGGAAATTTTAACCTTCTGTAGCTTCTGTGTTCAATTTGTAAGCAATGATCCGATAAGCTCTTTTTATCGCTTCTTCAATAGAAGTGTTTTTAAGTCTGGCCTCTCTAATAAAGTCTTCGGCCAATTCTTCTTTGAACATATCCCATAAAGCCTTAGGATTTTCAGGAGCGCCAAGAATAAGAATTTTTGTGAATAGTGTTCTCATTACTGAAGGCATTTTTGACATGGCAGATTCTCTCAAACCTTCGACCCATTGTTGATCATCATATGTTAGTCCTCTAGCTAGGCAGGCTTGTTTATATGTAGCGTATCTTGTTCCTTCTACCAATAAAAGGTCATCGAAGCTTGTAGCATCCTTGACGTGGTAGAGCAATAGCCGTAGATGGTAAAGTTCTGGTTGCGAAACAAAGTTTATGCTGTGAACTCTACCAATAACTCGAAGGCGCCTGACCCTGGGCTGCCATTCACTGTTACTTCCTATCCACCTAAAGTGCTCTGGAATCTGCCAATAATAATAATAATAATAATGTATTTCTTGTTGATTTTCATTGTGGACTTGATTTTGTTGTTGCTGCTTCGAATGTGAATTATGTCTAAAGTAAGCTTCTAAAGTTGAACCTCTTTGGCCTACGTCAGCTAAATCTTCCTGCGCCTGTTCAATATTTGCCATTCGGTATTGTCCAGGTAGATGAATATCTAAACGTTGAACAGTGTGACTTTTGTTCTTGATTTCATAGCCAAAGAGACTCCAGCATGCTTCTGGAGGTGTGATGCATCGACCTTGCACATATGTTTCTGCTTCATTGTAATTTAATGTTGGTTGATCTTGAATTACCTTGACAAATGCACAGTCATGTCCCTTGTAAACATATTTATAAAGATATTTAACTGCTTTTATACTACCAACGTATTCTACATTAATATGGCAATTACATTTTTTTAAAAGGTAAGCGTTATATGAAGCAACATGGCGATTGTCTCTTGTTGTTTGTCTACCTTGACTATCTTTACGATAAACAGCATGATGATGTGAAAGGTCTGGACTGTTTGGATCCATTCTCGAATCATAACAACGTCGATAATTGGTTTTTTCATCTTCAACTAAAGATGTAAAGTCTTTGAATGATTTTGGAAATCCGAAGCGACACTTCATTTTTCCATCTTTATTGATCATACATGGAGCTTCTTGGTTATGCTCTCCACACGGATTATGTATCATCCATTTAATCATCAAATCTCGCAGTATTGGGTCGTCGTCAGGAATTTCAGCAGAAATCAAGTCATCAAGCTCCTCGACGTTATACATTTTGTCTTGAGAAGACCTAATCAATAGCAAGTGCATGTGAGGAAGACCTCGCTTTTGAAATTCTATAGTGTACACATAAGCTGCAACTTTACCAAAAATTTGTTTTTTATCCAAATCATCAATTAGTTCATGAAATTTTTTTTTGCGACCCTTGCAACGAGGTCAGGTCTATCATGACCTGGTTGATTTAAAAGACTTTGATCATGGAATTGTATTCTTGCTGCTTCCTTAATTTCTGACCAATCAGGATTGCATGTCATCGTAATGAAATAATCCGGCGATCCTAGACAACGAACTAAGGCCATAGCATCTTCAAAATGTTCAGCGTAATATCTTGTAGATCCAGGAAATGAAGAAGGTAATATAAGTTTTTCCCCAACAGTAGCGTTTTTTTGTTCAGCAAGTTGGTTTATGAAATTGGTAACTGAAGCGTAATTATCAGCAAGAATTTTTTTTTGATTAGCTTTAATCCAATCAATTCGATCTTTTATAACTCTTATAGCAGTATCAACGAGGTACTGTTGGAAAAGTTTACCACCATAATGTAGAGCGTTAAAATTTAGGAGACGCAGATCAGGACTTCTTACAGGATTCTCGAGTGGAAGAAATTGAGCAAATTGTGGCCGAAAAGCAATTCTATATTGAGCCAATTCAAGTCTTGTAAGGTGATGACGACTCGCATACGGAGTTCTTAATGGTAGATCTATGGAATATCCAAAAGTACCTTTGGGATAAAATAGAGGGTAAGTGAGTGGCTCAACCCGTTGGTCGATGTTCCTCATTGTAACAATGGATTTACCTCTCTGTCGAATAACTAATTCATTATCTGGAAAACTTTGATCGGCATTCAAAGTGACCACGGCGCAAACATCATTTTGGAATGGAATGTTATACCTTCTGTGGTCTGCACCCTCGGGCAACGCAAAGAGAAGTTTCACGTAAGGTGGTTCAGTTCTTTCCTCAGCAGCACGCTGGTTCACTTCTTCTTCAACCTCTCGCATCATCATAAAACCTTGTACAAATGGATTTTGTGAGCGGATAATTCCTTCCAACAGGTTTATTAATGGGACACTAATTCCATTATTCAGTGGAATGTTGACACGTTCATTGACAGCATCTTCATTACAGAGGAAGTACATCTGTCCCATATCGAGGTCGTTCAAACTCACCTTGTGAATTTTGAGTTGGATGAGCAGCCACGTTAATTTTATGATAAACATTCCCTGCTGCAATAAACGTATAAATTCCTCGATTGTTTATGGTTCGATTATCATCCACGGTGAATGAAGCCATTGCAAAACATGCATTTAAATTACGTATTTTTTTATGAAATTCATCAGTTAATGGATGACAATGAAGAAATAGTCGCACCAACTCATTTGGAAATTTAGGTGGATGCAGCTCAATGCGGCCATGCAAACAGCAGTCTCCGAAAGAATTTCTATGGGTTCGATTGCTAACACGTTCTTCTGTAAAATGCAAAGCGCCACAATGCAAGCAAGCAACATTAAAATTTCCTAATGTGTGATTGGATACATCAGAAGTGACAACTAATTTGTATGTTCGTAAAGGGTTCAATAGCAGAGCTCTTTGACGTCTTTCATTCCGGCCACGTTGCTCCTCTAATCGCTGCTGACGTCTTTCTTCATTCATTCATTTTCTTCAGCTCTTCTTTGACTTGCTCGTAATCGAGTGATTTGAAGCCGTTGACCTCCTTGCTCTGGTGACTCTTCAGCTCTCCTTTTACTTGCTCGCAATCGATCGTTTTCTTGCCGTCGTTCACGCTCTTCTGTTGATTCTGCCAATATTCTGGGTTTATTATTTATCTCCCTTATTTGCTCACGTAATTCTTGCGACTGGTAATCGTTAAGCTCCCTTAATACTTCATTTAGTCTATTCATACAATCATTCTTGGCACTTCGCACAGGTCTAGAAGTTGACGCCTGATTTTCATGAATGACGTTGTTAGTATTATTTTGAGGAACTTGTTTTCGGGCATTTGTTACTTCGGGAACTGGAAGGGGTCTTGAAGTGGATGCCTGATTTTCATAAATAGCATTGATAGGATTATTTTCAGAAAGTTCGTCTCTGACATTCGTTATTTCCTGAAGAGGCTGTGGTAACTCATTTTCTTGCTGTCTTTGTTGCGGTGGCCTTAAGTTATTAAAAATTCGCCGTTTAGGAGGTCGTCCGCGAGGCATCTAAAAAATAACATTTTCAGATTGATTTTTTCTGCCAAAAATATTTAAAAGGACTTGAGCATAAGACTGGAAGTATAAATAATGTTGCACAGTGTCCAATGCTTGGTGGGTGTGCACAGAATAGTAATATGTAACCTAAGGTGATGACATTTACCTTCTTAAAAAACTATATAAATTACCAACCGAGCAAGAATTTGAGTCGCTTTGCACTTGCACAAACACTGTAATGGTTTTTTATTGTAAATAGATCACTGAGCAGAGAAAAATTACAATTATTTTTTTATTTTACTGAGCAGATCTAACACTAAATAACTGATTGGAATAAAATCACTGTAAAAGACAAAGAAAATGATCACACAAATAGATTCATTTCTGAAATAGCTCACCTATAATTTTCAAATAAACCTTTGAATAAACAAACAGACACAACGGTTTTCAATAATAATGTAATGAAATTTCGGTAACGTAAAAATTTCGAGTAAATTCTATGGGTTCTTCGGTGTAAGGACTTGAGCAACAACTGGTACGTCCTTCACCAGTTTTCCACAGTACTGTGACAAAATATTCCGGAGAATTGTCAAACTAATATTAACAGAGTTGACGCCGGCTGTGACAGTCTAAGTTATCAATTATGTTAGCCTAATTTGTTTGGGCGGTTTTTACTGTTTTCTTAAGTCATTTTGGTTGGTCTTTGAAACATGCGTCTAGAATGTCAGACTGCGAATTGAAACGCACGACGTATAATTTCTTCCATTTATTATAACGTGTTTCATTTATTGCATCCATTTTACATTATTATTGATTCTTATAATTTTTACGTTAATAAACCTACTAAAACAGAATATCTGAAAATAGGAGACATGCAATAAGAAGACCCAGATCTGCAAATCCATAGAATCGGAAAGTGTAGCGAATTCAAATATTAGGGAAGCATTATTTTAGAAGATGGAACAACAAAAAATGACATCAAAAATAGGATACAACAGGAAACAAGTTGTTTTTCGTTTGCTAAACTCGTTACTTTGATCGAACAAAATGAAACTTCAAAATAAACTGATAATCTACACAACTATTGTGGAGCCCATTTTAACTTATGGCTGCGAATGCTGGCAACTTTCCAATAAAGAGAAAAAGATTACAGAAACGGTGAAAATGGGGTTCTTAAGAAGAGCGTGTAATATTTCTAGAATGCAAACATGTTAGAAACGAAGGTATAAGAAGGAAAACAGGGCGCGTATTTACAACAGCAGAAAGAATACAATCCATCCAGTTGTTATGGTATGGTCACGTAATGAGGATGGAGGAGAAGCGGTGGCCAAAGAAATCATTGACTTACACACCACAAAACAGGAGAAGAAAACGAAGACTGACAACACAGTGGAGGACAGGAATTAGGAAAAGCATGAGAGATCGAGCTATTGAAGATGATGACCGGAAGGTTAGGGAGAAATGGCGATCGAAATGCGGGATGCAGCATAGACTGTAGGACCCCCGCTAATAAAAAAAATTTACGTTGATTCGTTAATTAAAATATAAAATGTTAATATTATCTTGTATAATTCGAGGATTCGTTCATTTTTCTCATCGTATTAATTTTTACATTGACGTTTCTGACGCAAGGAATTGCTGTCCATCACCAGAATAAAAACCCAAAATAAGATTGATTAGTATTCGGTACGAACCACTGATGACCGTTGATGAAACAACAATCAATGTCTAACCATCGAAACACCAACATTAAAGATAATATGATGTGGGAAGGCCGAAAATAATTCTCTAACGAGACACATCCATCGGGCAAGAGGATATAAAGCCGACGTTACGTTAAGACGGTATTGCACACGTAAGTAAGCAAACCCATGACTGCTGGAGTGTAATAAACGTAGGTATACTGTGCAAGTAAGTATATTATACAGCATTCTGCGTCGTTATCAGTCAGTGTTGGCAGCAGCTGCTACTCTTTATGGTCAGTCTAACCAAGAAACGTCTCAGACATAAGTACCATGCGTTTATGCCTGTCGGGATTGTCCACCGTTTATATAATGCTGGGTCAGCTCTGTAATTTCCTTCTTTTTTTGTTACAATACAAGCCACCGTGTCGTTTAAATTATATTGTTTGTAATCTCCATGCAAACATTTTTTTTCTAATTTGGCGTCTGTTTGGTATTTCATTTTTGAATCTATTTTGATGTATTGATTTTTTACTTCCATGTTCCGTTAGGAAATGGAAGTATGATGATCTCGAAAAAAATCGTGTCCGAGATAAGGGCTGATTCCGATTGTATTACCCGCAAAACACGAAGAAAAGTCATTTTCCGAAAAGTGTCTGTTTGTCTAGGGTGTAAAAGTTTTCCTATGGCGAACGATAACTGCCGCAAATTCGAACAAAATTAAATACTTTTTTGCATATGTGTCTGAGTTGTAGAGGACTCAAGGCCTATTGATTTTGGTGAAGATCGGTTTAGGGATAGTTTACCTGCAACTTTCTATGTTTTAACAAGAGTAAAGTATTTAATTTTGATAAATAAAGTGTCCTGAAAAGAAGGTCATATAATCCACTTAGAAAGGTAGATGAAATATCTATAAATAAAAAGGGTATTTGAAGGGGAAGGGGGTAATTTTCTATAAATGAAAATGATATTTGAAGGGGGAGGGAACAATTTTTTATATATATGTTCTTTGTTATCTGGAACAAAGAAGTAGTTTGTTTTTAAAATTCCTTCCCAGGATCATTGGCCGTGGTCCAATGTTTTCTTCAAAACCAGACATTTCGGCAGTGTCATCGATTGCCATCATCAGTGAAAATCGAGTGCGCTAACGTGAGGTGGTATACGTTAGTGACCACAGTATTGTGGTTAAGGCTGAAGAAAGAAGTAGTTTCTATGGAAATATTTCATTTTGAAAATGATTTTAAATATAAATCTTATAACATGGAAGTCGTGTATGGTACTTTTTTTTTTAGCGTTCGGGAATGCTTAATCCATATGCTGTAGAAACGTGTGTCGGATAGTTTTAAAACGATTGCCCAAGAGAGTAATAATTAACACCGAATACCACTTTCTGCAAAAATAAAAGTATTTTTTGGAACAACATATGCCTTATTTGAGGTTTTAAATTACATAAATGAATTATAAACGACCTTAAAGATGGTCGCCTGTTTTTCCGCAGACAATCAGCTCGCTTGCACTTGCTTTGCTATGTAGCCCACATTCGCAGTCTGCAGGTTGTTGTACGTTTTTGAACTGTAGCAACTTCCACCTGTCTTTTAGTGTCTTGCTATTTTTCTCTCTAGTCTTCTATTCTAATCTTCCTTATTTCCATTTTGTCATTGTTTTACCGTCCCCACCTCCTTCCGAGTTTACTCTATAATATATTTAAATTACTTCCTATTTTTTCCAGACTATACAAAGAAACAACCTTTGTATCCTCATAACTCTTGCCGTGTTCTCGTCTTCTTCATATTTTATCTGTTTTCTTACATATTAAACTTCTATGTCCTACACAATAGAAAACCAATACAATTTCTTCTGCCTGTCGGATAACTCTTACTACTTCAACATTAAGATCACTTTATGGCAGCGTTTCATCGTGTGGACATTGTTTTACTTCAGTGTTTCTGGAAAATAGAACGGCCTACTGCCGGCACAACATACACGGCCACGCGGGAATTCGGTGCTAACTTTGCCATTAGCACGAGTGTCGGTTTGGGGGAGGGGGCGGGCAGCAACACCTGGCCGACGCGCCGCGCTGTCAGTAGCGAGAGCGGCCCCCTGCTACCTACCCTAACACCCTACTGTTGAATCAGTTGAACAGTGTGTGGCGTAGCGTAAGGGTGGACATTCCCTTAGCCGCTATCACCAGCAATACAGTGATTTCTGTTGATACACGTTCACACGCAAACATTGAAGTGTTTACAGTGTTATCGTTCCGGCGAACCGAAAGACGCGACGTCTTCAAAATGGTCGGCGGTTGATTGGTCGCTTTTGTTGTTGTTTACATCAACAATGAATGTTACTTTTGCTAACAAGTAATAACTAGGACAAAGAACTATCACGCGACGAGATGTGTGCAATTGTTATTTTCGTAAATAAACGAACTGACTGTGTAAATTAGCAATTTTCATTTGCTTAGAGAATGTGAAAGTCATTTTTTCAAGGTAATGTATAATTATTTGACTGACTGCTATTGTACACTAGACAAGCAGAATTATACATGTATTCAATTACATACTTGCGCGCGCGATAGAGAAAGAGAAATCAGGCTAACACACATAAACCTACTGAACCTTGTAACATTGCGGATTAATATTATCAACGCATACGTATAGTTAATTAAGAATTTATACGAACACGTTAATTTGTTTTGTTTTTTGCATATTTAGGACGCTTTCAGGAAAAGAAATGTTACAACTACCGTAACAATTACAACTATCCGTACTCCCTAGCAGGGATTCTTTCTATTTGATGTGGCTCTATTATATCCCGCACGCTTCTTTAAGCTGTTATTTTAAAAGTTGATAAATAATTACACTTCCTTCTTCCCGTTTTTAAAGGTTTTGAAGTCTTCTGAGGTTGGACGAAAAAGTGACCACAATCAAGAGTGTTTCCGTGCCAGGCTAAAGACTTTCTTTGTTTATCTCACATTAATTAAACTTCTTCTTTCTTCCATCCTGGAGTAGGTTTAGATACATTTCCCGTTTCCTTATGCACATTATGAATACAAATTGTTGTTATTTAGAAATATGTTAAGTTAAATAAAAATTTAGACTATCGTTTTCTGCGCCTTCCTACTTTACGTCTATCCTGTGGAGCATGAAAATGTGTGGTCTTTGGTATGTAGTCATTTTCCATGTGAAGAGAAATCAAACATAATAATTAAACAAACAGATTAAATATTATTTAAGGTATATGGGTATTTTAACATCGTTAAAATATTGTAAATTGTCTAATAATTTTATTGGCTGTACCATGGCCAGCTCTAGTAGAAGGCCGGAATATTAAATGTGGCAACGTTGCTTCTGAGGTCTATAAGCATAGTGAAATAAAATAGCTAAAGTAAACGTGTTATATTTTGATTTAATTTCATAGCATTACTAAAATCATGAGTAGGCCTATTTGTAGCCAAATATAAATTATAGGTCTGTGCGCACTTAATACTATAGGCTACGTTTAAGTTGAAGGAATTAGTGAATTAGTGTTAGACCTAATGAATTAATTTTGTACGAATTATTGAATTCGTGTCGTATAAATGAATAAATTATTATATTTCTTAAATAATATAAAAGGATTTTACATAATAAACTTTTAATTTGCAAAAAGTGAAGAATTATGAAACTGCTGTTAACCGGCAATTAAAAATGACGCGATTTGATTACTGAAATATATAAATTGAGAGATCGTCTAGTCGGCCTCAAAATATCAGCCGGTTCCAGTGTTGCCACGTTTAATGTTCCGGCCTTCCACTAGAGCCGGCAGTGGCTGTACATTTTGATAAAGAGACTTGTAAATCTAACCGTGTGACGTATTAACATATCCTACTAGTTCATTTGTCCCAATGTTCTGTCAGTATTATTCATAAGGCACCGTTCGTTCTTAACATCAGCTACAAATTTATTCCAGTGTCTTGCCTTTTATTTATCTTTATCCACTCACTTTTTACATTAGCTTAGTACCAGTAAAAAGAGAAGTTCAACAGCTTTAGTAAGCAGTTGATTCCGATTTTCTTTAACTTCCAATGGTTACAACTATCCGTACTCCCTAGCAGGGATTGTTTCTATTTGATGTGGCTGTATTATATCCCGCACGCTTCTTTAAGCTGTTATTTTAAGTTGATACATAATTACACTCCTTTCTTCCCGTTTTTAAAGGCTGTGAAGTCTTCTGAGGTTGGACAAAAGAGTGACCACATGTCAATAATTGAGTCTGACAAATACCTCCCATAAACCTATAACACGAACCTTTATTTTCAACATTCTTATCCTTACTATTTTAATATTGTTAATGTTTATTATTATTCACTTGCTTTTAGTATTCATTTTTATTTTTATTATTGTATGCATATGGACGGATTTAAAATATGCAGTTATACGAATTTAGTTAAAAACATTATACTTGTAAATGTAGATTGTAATTCACATCGAATAATCCAAGCTGCAGGCGGGTATGCATACACACACCACGCGTGCGCGCGAGCGTTTGCGCGTATCGTATAAACGTATTCAATTGTTCAACTTTAAAAATCAGCACAAGCAAGATACTGAAATACCTAGTACTGCATGCCTACACTATTTCGACAATAAATTACGAATGTTTCGATTAGTGAGACAAAATTTTGAGTTAGTATGCAAGTCAGTTGAGCTGTCAAATAGTTTTCATGTAAAAAATAACTATAAATGCTTTTTCAAAAAGAGTGATTTGAATGTATAAGGTATGTGAATTATAATTGTACACATAGGGTATTTATTTCACATATGTACAGAATGCAACGTAAAATGTGTCCTCACTATACACGTTCGGATTCTAGGAATCAATGTAAGGTACGACGTTTCTATAAACATAAGTCCGGATAGCCACCATTTTGTGTTTTCTAAAGAAAATTTGTATTTAAAAAAGTGTTTGGTACACGCGTGTAAATTAATGTTCTTTAATTAAAAAAAATCACCGTTAATTTGTGGTTTAAAATTTCAAAATGGCAGCCATTTTAACTTTTTGAACACTAATAGCTCTGTGGTAAATTCTTGAACAGTTTATTATGAATACAACAATACCTTGTCCAATAACAAATAACAAGTTCATGCGGAAAACAGCCTACTTTATCAGAACAAATAGTAAAGTGGTTAACGTGAATAGGGTCTAATCCTAATTATCAGCACAGAAATGAAAAAAGTCTTTCAACATTCATGATAAATGTTCAAAGTGCTCTTCATTACAAAGGGTTTTAAAAACACACAAACGCTTATTTGTTTCTGTTTTTAAAAACCTTTGTAGCAATATGTTTCACCAAGTGGCCAACGAGTCTTCAGTCAATATCGTGGTCTCCACTGTTTTCAACACAGATCAGTGCAAGGATCAAGGATCTTCTAAAGGGCTCAAAAACTCTTGTTGTATTTCAATTTTCTGGCAAGCTTTAATAATTCTTTAGTGTAAAAGCTCGATATTTCAAATTATAGTTGAGAACACTGTGGTTTTAAAGTGCTTCATAGATAAAAATCTAATGGCTTTAGGTCAGGTCACCTAGCGACCACCTGTCACCATGAAGTTTATCTAAAAACCGTTCCCAAACGTTCATCGAGCACCAATTGATTTCTTCTGACAACATTGTAAATGTATTTCGTATCCAAACATTAACCAAAACACTAGCATCGGAAATTTCTAACAACTTGTTGAGAGATTAAAAGACAAGACTACATAAGAGATTAAATTTTACAGTACTGGATTAGTCAACAAGTCTTTTATTAGGCGTCATGAACTTAGTCTTATTAGCATTTATAACTAAATCCATCTTCTTTGCTCTACGTTGAGGAATGGTGACGAATGCCCGTGTCATCGAGCTAGACGATCGAATAATGATACAAGCATCATTTGCGAATGCCAGTAACTAGACCTACTTTGTGAGTATTTTTTTTTGTCCTTTGTAGACCAGATCGTCAAGTGCTCAAGTGCTATGTTGAAACACATGAGTATCAATACGTAGCCAAATTATTAAAGACACCAGCTTCGTAATTTTGATAAAACTGTCATAAGTTGATGCCAAACATGGACTTCTAGAGTTTGTTTCAAATTTTCATTTTCATCTTTAGCCCGTATTGTCTCTATAGATAAAAAAATTCAAAGTAAACACTGGAATTAAATTTGGTTAAAATTCCCTTTAATCTGATACCTGGCGTGGATTTTTACAATTTTGAAAATCTTTTGATACGTATTTTGAGCTCTGGTGTCCAAAATTTTTTAATTTTAAAACTGAGTTATATTCTGATTTTGGTTAAGATGGTTTTTAATTTGATGCGTACATGGATTTTTGCAATTTTTTCCAAATTTTGCCCCTACAAGTTTAACTTTCTGTACCCTAATTTTGGGGGATAAATATAAAAAAAGATACTATGATCTGATCCCTATACCAATAAACATGCTAGTTTTTACGATTTTACAAAAATCGGTTTAGGCGTTCAAACGTTGTTGTGACACATCTCCCCAAAAGATAAACGTTCAGAGAAATACAAAACGGTTGAGTTAAAAGCTAACTCTCTTTACTTGTTCAATTGTGTGTTCTGGTTAGAAATCAGGAATCCACGTTTCGACCCTCTCAAATGTTGTGAATTGTGGTGGCAAAATATCGAAAAACTGAACTGTTAAAACTGAAATTCTTATTAAATTCTGTTAAAAAATATGAAAATATTAAAAATGTATTGATTGAAGATATTTTCTGTTCTTGTATACTAAATAATAAGAATTTTGTTGAAGACGGAACTAAAAGAAATGCACCAATGAATTGGTGCATATAGCAAGCATTGGTTCCATGGCAGGCTGGAAACCAGTATACATAGTTAGACAGCAACAAAACTGTATTAAATCGTGTTAGTAACTACGTAACTAGATTTAGAATTTAAAAAATTTAAGTTCTAATTTTAGTTTATTGTTTAAACATACGCGTTTATAATTAAAGTTTATTAATGTGTATGCTGGAAGCTTCCCAAGTACGCATTTTTTTTTGTCTTATGATGTACACATATATATAGAATAGCTTGCCATAGTATAAATAAATGCATAAAAAACATTAACTATTTTTAGCTCTTTACGCTTATTAATACAGCTTGTGTTGTTAAAAAATAATTACCGCACTTTTTGTAAAAGCAGCATTCAACAGATTTTCTTGTGGTGCAACGAATTACTAATTGAAAGTTACTATGACAACGAAGCAATGGTAGATTTTGAATGCAGTGGAAGAAAATTAAATAAGCATGTTTAGGAATTAATTGTTATTCTGACTAAATATAGGCCTACAACAGAAAATAACAGAGTTTAATATGTACCAAATTATTATATACCCTACACATCATAATTTTAATGAAAATCGGAATATGTAAAGTAATTGAAAATGCACATCATATTCCCAATTTACGTAGTACACGAAGTATACAAAATAGTGAAATTGCATTATTCCAGTGTAAATAAATTTTCGACTAATTTTCGTTGAAAGCGGAACCAGCATTACTGATTAACTTTTAAATACACTGGTGAGTAGGTAAGAATCTGAGCAGTATATATCGTGTCACATTTTCAGTTCCCGTGTCATAAAATTAACCAGACTTAACACACACACACACACACACACACACACACACACAACGTTTGCTTTGCAATCAAATTAATGTTTACTTTACAATAAAATTATTAAACCCACATTGACTTGTCGGCTACAGCTATCGAGTTGTATCAAGAAAGTATTTCTAAAGATGGATAATGTACACGGGGAAGAACGTTATTGTTCAAGCATTAGTCGATGTATATCGATTCTCAGAGACGATGACATTCACAATGACCTCAATATGAAGATGAGGGACAAAACTGTTAAATAGTTTGCTGGAAAAGACGTAAAGAGACTTTGATTCAACTTTGAAATGGAACCCATCCCACTAATCAATACTAGTCCGACGAGATTATCATATGCATTAAGCTTCACAGATTGTAATATATAGTATACAATTTGTCAGTCGTAGTCAACAGGCTATTTTGCTATACACGTTTATACTTATAGGTATCACCATCCTATTTAATAAATAAAATCATGAGATTGTACAAAACTTTGTATAAAATAATAAAATATTACAAAGACAGCTAGAAAAAAGTACAACAAACAAGAATTACATTATGTTCGCACAAAGAAGAAGAAAAGTGATTTTAAATTAGTTTTGTACTTTGTTTACATTGCCTCCTGTTTTAAATTTGTTTCTATATGTAACAGCCTCGTTTTGGAACACATCTTTGTAAAATTTATGTTTTAAAATGATAAGTGGAAAATGTATTTTTATTATTTATCTCAATATACCACTTGGTGGAATTATTCTATACGGAACTCTAGGATTGCTATGGCTAAATTTTTTATGGGAGTTATATTTGTCTCTTCGTCAGCACCACATGTACCGCACTGCAACTCAGATACCGAGTGAGCTGAGAGACACCATTAATGCAGAGACGTACGAGGAGACACGCTTGTACTTCGTGGACAAAATGCGTTTCTCAATGTTCAATGAATTATATCTCACGTTACTGGAAACTCTGGTGATTTGGTTCGGCAGTATTCTCTTCGTCTGGACGACCGCCGGAGTGGTTCTGAAAACGTTCGGATATGAACCAAGTGAAATGCTACAAAGTGCCTTGTTTGTGCTTATATCGAACACCTTATATTTTGCCGTTAATATACCGGTCAATTTTTACGACTATTTCGTTCTTCGAGCAAAACATGGGCTTAACGATCAAACTGTAGAATCTTACGTGGTTGGCGAATTCTACAATTTTATGTCGTTACAAATAACATGGTTGCCAATCTCATTAGTCGCAGTGTACGTTGTTAAGGCTGCGGGTGATTCTTACTTCTTGTATTTGTGTTTATTGATGATGGCCATAAGTTTCTTTTGGTTCGCAGTTTATCCAGATTGGATCGCTCCGTTGTTCGAAAAGTACACACCTCTGCCGGATGGAGAGCTCAAAACCCGCATAGAACAGCTGGCCACCAGTGACGGGTGTCCGCTCTACAAAACGTACACTGTCGACGGCTCTACACACTCAGCGCACAGTAACGTTTATTTTTACGGTTTCAAGATGAAAAATATTGTTTTGTTTGACACTCTACTGAAGGATCACTCAGCTACAACAAGCAAGAGCGACGAGGGAAAGGGATACGACAGCGATGAGGTTGTGGCACTTGTGGCGCACGAACTAGGCCACTGGAAACTGAACCATTCACTAATAACTATGGCTGTAACTAAAGTGAGTCTGTTACTTCAGTATCTGGTATTCTTCATCCTGTTCAAGCACGAACCATTGTACCGTTCGTTTGGATTTGAAAACGAGAAACCTGTTCTTATAGGGCTTCTTATTTTTCTACAGATTATATTTGTGCCCTACAAATATTTATTGGGTTTCTTCTTGACATGGTTAAACCGAAGATTTGAATTCCAGGCGGACGCGCATGCCAAGCGTTTAGGAAAAGCAGTGCACTTGCGCCGTGCTTTGATCAACTTGCACCAGCACAGTATCAGTTTCATATTCCCAGTTGACGACTGGTTGTATTCAGCATGGCACGATTCGTATCCGCCACTGCTTGAGCGCCTGAAAGTTTTAGATAAAACTGACTAGTTAACAGCCATTTCAGAAGATGTTTATAGTCGACAGTAATCTCTTAGAGGCACTTGTCATTTGAGGATATAAAAAAAAAATACAAAAGCAAATAGGCATAACCATTCAAAGAAATTTAAACTAATATTTATATTCGAAACAATTTGTAAGCATGTAAATAAATTTCGATATTTTTTTCTTTGTACTCATTAACGAAACATTCAAAGGCACACTGTGTCATTAATTTTTCTTATTAAATAAAAATTCAACAAAGTCAGCAAAGGGTGTGTAATTTTATACTTATATTTAATTGTTAGTAAATTTTGTTTTTTTTTTCTTAAAAATGCTTTTTAATTTTTAACCTATGCGAAGATTTAACCTATTCTAAAGACAGCTTTAAAAGAATTTCTCTAACAATTTGACGGGATTGTTACTGCGTTGTTTGCGTTTAAGATTGTTATTGAATGGGATTTGGTTTATCAAGTCTATAAGGATCAGCTGGTTGGGACATGTGATGCGCTGGAGGACGACAGAATGCCCAAAGCAGTTCTTAGAGAGACAATAGATGGGCAAAGAAGGAAAGGAAGACTAGAAGGAGGTGGCTACAAGTTATAGAAGATGACCTCAGGAGGTGGGTATCTGGTATTGGAGGTGGAGGACCGAGGTGTTTGGAGGCGACTAGTGGGGAGGCCAGGGCCCACGTGGGCTGTAGCGCCAGACGAATGAATGAATTGAATGGCATTTAATAACCATTAAACACCACTTCTGTTTGGTATTTAATAGTATCTAACATATGAAGATAATGTTGTGCAAACCCGCTTTTACTAACGAACACTTGAAAAATTATCTATAGTCATTATTCGTGAGTAACCAGCCAGAAAGTGAGTTTTACAATTAAACAATATTTAATTAATTTATAGTCTTTGTGCTATTGTACTATTGTCAACGCGTTCAAAACGATTACACGAAAATATTGTTGGCTAACCTAGGAAAATGCTGGATATTGACAACAATTATGTTTCTAATTAAATGTATAAGTTGTGTACGGTTTGGCATTGTACACCGATATGTTGATGCAGTATTATTGTGAGCCAAAATCATACTTACCATGCAATACACAAACCATATTCACCCTACTTGAACTAGACTGTCCAGACGTATAAATGAATAACTTAGTAAATAATGGGATGCGCGTGTGGTGGTGGTAGTGATGGTGTGTGTGCGCGCGCGCGCGTATGTGTGTGAGGCTATAGGGACGAAGGAGACTCTGATCCACAATTTTGGGACCCGAAATTAGAAAACAAACGTTTAATGAAATAAAATATCATTTTAATGAAAATGTTGTTCGGAAATAATTCAATACAAAAATCGTACAGTGCGTGACAACGGTACATTTATTTCACATTGGGTTGGAACACCCGCCATGCCGTCGCGCAAATTATGCTAACCAAAACACGCGTACCTGATTTTTACTGAAAATACATAATAATGTCTACAAAAATTATACAATATCAAATTTCAGTTTTTAAAACGGCTCTAAATTTGAGGCTTCACACAAAATTGATGCTTTCAAACACATTCTCCTTACAGACACACGCGCGCACCCACACACTTTGTTCACTTGAATCGAAGACACTGCACAGTTATACTTGTAGCATATATAATAAAGTGCGGACGACAGGTTACAACGCCCGATAAAGGAATCGTTCGATCAAACGACGAAGCCTTTTGGTTCATGCGGTAAACAATATTATGCAGAATCACTAGGTTAAAGGCGGTGGACTATCGGGCCAAGTGGTACATAATGTCGCGTAATGTATTGGAAACTCCTTTCTGGGTGGAAGGCACTACGAAACTCGTATTACCTCATGTAAGTTCCACTTGGAAAATAAAGCAGTGCGACATACCAAATCAATTATTTCATACAGTGGATTACCAAGAGAAGTTTTGATAACAAGTTCCAAAGTTTTTACCCATGTGTGCTACGGCTGCCTTTCTGTAAATAGTCCTCCTCTTTTATAAACGTTTTAATTGAAACATTTGCACGTACACATTTAGTATTTAAAAGTACAACAGAAAATAGAGGCTGGACGCAAGATAACAAAAAACGCAATATAAATATAATATTTCGTTTATTTTTTATTACAATAATTGAATACTTCGTATTTTTATTAAAATATTTTGAATTAATAGTATTCCCAATTTATTAATAATGACAAAAATGGCCAAATAGGTTAATTATATTGAAAAGTGTATATGAAAATTCAATAATTTTTAAAGACGTCACATGTCTCTCCCTATCACACACACACACACACACACACACACACACACACACACACACACACACACACACACACACACACACACACACACACACACACACACACACACACACACACACACACACACACACACACACACACACACACACACACACATATAAACACACTTTTTGAGAGACCCTCGAGTTCGATTTAATGCACGTGGCTTTTAGAAATCATTTCAGTAGATACAAGGCACATTATCAGTTGTGGACCTGCATTGATCTTCTTTTTCAGTATTTTAATTTAACAACAATTTTACAATCTTACTTTTCAATTAAAATAAACCTTTGATACTTATATGACACGCAAGCAAGCACGCACGCACACACACACACACACACACACACACCATTAAAGCTGGCAACACAGGGCTGTAGGGAATGGTAACTGAAATGAAGGAGTTGCTATAGAGTTGAGGCACTAGCCAGTGGTGATGATTCAGAAGAAGGCTCTGTGTGAACAAAACGGTAACACGTATTGCATACCACACTGCATAGTTATATACCATTCTATTAGACAGGCGCTTATTACGTTTTCAACCTCACGGATCTTATTTCCTCTAATACAGTGGTTCAACAACTCGAGCGCTGAGTCGACAGGTAGATCGAGCGCGGACCTTCCTCCCCCTTTTAAGGAGTTCAGACCACTAACAAAAAGTATAATTTATCGTATTTACCAAAAAATAAGACGACTTCGAATATAAGACTATCTCCATTTCTGCACAATTTATACAAAAAAAGTTTTTAGAGAATTACAAAAAATGTTAACTATTCTTCATATTTTATATTATATTAATAATACAACGTTTCACAAGAATATACTTTTTATTTTCTAAATGACATATATGTATTGATAGTAATCCAACTATCATCATCAGATACAAATTAATTTATATCTGATGATGGTAGTTGGATTACTATCGAAACTTATAGGCCTATGTAAGTTACAAAATAAAAAATATATTCTTGTAAAAAGTTGTGTTATTAATATAAAATGAAAATGAAATATATAAGAAGAATAATTGAATATTTATGAATATATTCTTCATATGTGTAAAAACGTAAGTAGAAAAATCAAAGGCTGTTTGAACTTACGCTTACTGTATTTTTATTTATGTGCACACAGAAAAACATTAGTAGGCTAGTACACTACTATATTTACTATAACCTCAAGTGTTCAAATATATATTTTAATATTTTTAAACTTTTTTAAAAATGTGTCTTATTTAACATATTTAAAAATAGTGAGCAAAAAAAACAAAATACTGAAAATACTTAAAAGTACTTAAACAGACAAAAATACTTAAAAATACTGAAAAAATTAATAAACAAAATTGAAAATTTCGATAAAAACTGAACAAGCCTTGTTTTCAGCTGCCAAACGTAGCGTTCGTACGTGTCATATTAGTGGCTAAATGCTAAAGCAATTATTACGGAAACACATGATTTTGCTCAACCAGGAATAAACGCATTTCTATCGCATTAACGTCTGTTAGATGAATCCTGTTATTGGACTTGGGGCACAATGCACTAAAGTACATTTCCATGTATCACGTCTCTCCCTGCCTACGGACAATCGTCACGGTAGTTATAGATAACGGGATGACAGTTGCCCCATCTCCAACTGCGACGTATCCATCAACATGTACAATGGCTAAACACATTTTGGTAAATTCTGTTTTACTCTGATAGCGAGTTAAATAATATTGAGTTAAATATATTGCGCCTTCTCGTTTTCAAAATATTTTACTCAATTATTAGATTAGTTTTACGATTCTAATGAAATCGGTTTTACGATAGTGATAAGAGCGTTGGTTGTTATTCAGTAAGATAGAAGTACTGGAGGAAACTACGGTAACAGTATTGAGTATTATATGCAGACCAGTATTTTACATGCACTTTACACGATTTGGTGTTGAGTTTGGGATGTTATCAAGCGGATGAAGAGTAGAATGAAATGTTAAGTGGGGCTTAAAGTATGCTATGACAGATAAGATAAGCCAGATAGATCTGCCGGTACCAGAAATAAAAGAAGTGCTTAGATCTAAACGCATATCACAGTACACAGAAGAAATTCAGCTGAGTTGGTGGAGGAACATAAAAAATGGTCGAAAAACACCGATGAAAAATGAGTTGGGAAGCTAGATTACAGAAAACGAATGTAAAGAAAGACGTAAATAGGACTACAATAGCGTCTGGCAGACATATTGTTATAAATAGTACTAACAATGATAGACTGAGATACGGATCAAGAAAAAGTGCTGACAGTTCGTGGATACGTGTAATGAAAGGTATTCTGACCGACACTGACACGTATAAGGCCCCACATCTTGACGGGTATTGTTTACGCTATTTTAATTTTCGTTTTATGCAAAATATTAAACTGCGGGTTTTACTAACTAAAATATTAAACGGTAGCCTATATTATTAACTGAAATATTGACTAGTATATTACTAACTAAAATACTCTTACACCTATGATAGGCTGATAGGCAACCTGTGTGGCTTGTACGTCATAAGTCTGGTGGCGATGGTTACAAGGGCAGCTTAAGTCAAAATTCCGAAGGCTCTAGGCGTTTCTATGCCTTATATGGGCTGGCCGAGTATTATCCACCGTGGATTGCCGTGGAACGATCTCTTAATTACTTATTATACGTAGCGGTGTATCGGTAGTTGCCAGTCAGTTGTGAACTTGCCATTCACAGCCCGTTACCTGACAGTGGTGACTCTTATTGTTTATTGCGAGAGTGTCAATTGGGTAATATTTTTTGTTTGTGATGTTAGAGTATGCCGGAAAATTGTTAACTTGAAGAATCGTTGTGTACTAGTATTTTTGTTTACTGAAACTGTCATGGTTGTATATAATGATTTCTCTGGCGTTCAATTATTTCAGTTTCACTGTCGAAAGATAACGATCCTTGCGACCGTCGTATCAATATAATTTATAAATTTATATAAATATAAATAAGAGAAGTGCTTAAAAATGTTATAAATTTATATAATGACAATGATAAAATGTAGATAGTGTAATGATGATCAAACGGTGTAAAAATTGTGCCTATACTTATTGACCGAGCCTCGCTAAGCCATTGTTCATTTGTTGATTGACAGTCACTACTAATTTAAGGATTAATATAAATAAAATAAATATTTTTAATTGCAATTAGCTATTACAGAATATCTGACATATTTCAGCTATTCAAAAAGCTACGTAGTATAAAACACAACGTAATCATTTTCGTAGCTTATAAATTGTTTTGAAATATACCGTATGTATATTCTATGATGGAATAATGTTGAATGTTGGGATATTACATGCAAACTAACGCAAAAAAATAATTCGTCATGTATGAAGCTGTTTTTTTCATTCACTACTTCATCTTCTAAATTTGTGTTGGTTTTGCTTTGAAGTTTTCTTATTCGTTTCGTGGTACTAGTAGCAGAAGATTAAATTCACAGTTTCAGTCAAACCGACGACTCTGCGTTATTAAAATTTTTTAGGCGCTGCTACCCTGCTTCTCGTATCCGTTGTTGCATTCCATTTGACTCGAGTAGTCTCTTCCAGTGTTCTCGAGGTGTGGTTAGTTTCGGTAATATAGTAATAAGGTTTCTGTATTACATTACTTACCACTATTATGAAAAAACATTATTATTAGATAAAATTAAATTAATAAATTTTAATTTTTTGAAACTGCGAAAAAATAGTGTGTATGATTCTTAACGATAACCGAGAAACACCTCGAGAAAGCGATGCTACGTCGTTTGGTAAGTTTCACTTTTTTTTGTTTTTGAAAGAGTGAAGAGAGTTCTCAGTTCTGACTCGACCGTTTGACATCTGTCTGTTTGAAATAAATTACATATTTACTTCGAACATATACGTCTAGTGTATATGTATGGGCGCAAGTGTTTGGCACGTATGCGGTCCGTTATTGTTTCTAGGTCATCAAGCCCTATGTCCTATTTAAGTTTCACGTATGTAAATTAAAGGATAAAATCTCCAAATTTTTTGACGTAAGAAAGTTGACTTAGAACCAGGGCTTCATTAACCGTTAGGCTAAGTAGGCTGCAGCCCGGGGCGCAAGCTTTTAGGGAACGCAAAAATTTAAGAGAATAAGAAAGTAATAAAACACATGTTCCATTATATATAAATTTTTTTATCATGCCGTCGTCAAAATAACGTCATTTAAAGCGAAAAATATAGCTTTATTTTTTATTTGTGATTTTATTTATTTACTTAATGTGTACGTAGAATTAAAAAACATCCAATCTTCTGAGCCGACTTTGTTTTTATATTTTTAATATGCTTTTGTGAGTTGTCGATTTAACCGTTTTTAAACAGAACTCAATCAAAATAATTAATAAATAAAGTGTGTTGGTTGTGTGATAATTTATTCTTATTAATAGAGTGTAATTTTATCAAAGAATCAATAATAGAATTAAATTAAATTAAATTTTTTTGTTACCGTGCGTTATTTCGAGCGAAATAAGTTAAGCCTATTTTTGTAATAAATAATTTCAATAATTACAATAATATATTGTTCGTATACTATCATAAATAAATTTATGTGATAAACATGGATAAAATACAAATTTTTGTCCATTCAACACATATGTTTCTGAATTTAGCCTATAATAAGGCACTTCCACCAAATAGGGCCACCTATGGTTTCATATTGTAACTAAAATATACAATATATAACGTTTCGTTTTGATTGAAATAGCTCTTAATTTAATGACAAAATGTTCAAAACTATGACATGTTGAAAAAATTTTGCGAAATTATCTACATTATCTTAACAAAAAACGATCAAAGGGCTTTATTTGGCGGAAGTGTCTGATATAAGTAAATTGTACATAATACTCATCGCTAAATATTAAATATTATCTATGGTAAGAAACGGGGGGGGAGCAAAAAATTCATCAGTCTAGGGCGCTAAAACCTTTTAATCAGGCCCTGCTTAGAACTTTCGGACATGGTGCTTTAAATATCATTACCTGCTTTAAGGTTTCCCCACTAAAAAACGTGCAATAATAGACGGTTAATTATGAATATCTGTAGGAAACTCGATGTACATATAGTAAGTACTTTGTAATATCTTTCTCACCTTAGATTGGTAAAAACGTTATTTATTAAAGCACAAAACGTAAATTGTTATTTGTGAATATATTTAATAAATATGTCTATAAGAAAAAACAATTTGCAAACACGCAATTAGAATGCTGCTTGTTGGAACCCACGCGATAGTGGTATCGGACAACAATTAGTGTAATGTTACTAGAAAACACGGTCACAACGTTATCGGGAAAATTCTTCTTAAGCTTTAATACGGTTACGTAAGAGGGTGAGCAGAAGGTTGCTCCGAATAGATTTGAAAGGGTTTACGCAGGCCGGACAGGGTAGGAGTGGGGAAAAAGTCATAAAAAGGTACTACGTATTTTCTGATAGTGTGTCAGCCATTAATCTCTGCCAAGTAGACGCATAAAACATCCGAACGGGGCGCACGCACGCAGTCACTCTATCGTCGCTTCCAACACGCTGTGTACGTTTGTGATTTAAGAAAGTTTTTTATAATATTACATTTACTTGACCTTTTTTTCGTAGATTTGGAATTATCATAACGCTAATGTAAGAGATAAAGCTTGTCTCTCGTCAGCTGGTTTGTTTAAGACAAGACATCGCAAAATTAAGGTACAACTTTACTGTATTCACCCGGTACACGTGACTTTGCATACAAGCAGCCGGTACAGCTTTCCTGTTTAAGTTTGGCGCGTAAATTATTATGTAATCGGTCTCGATTATCGTGTACAGAGACCGACACACGCGTCCATTCGAATGTACTCTCGCAAGCCTGGTTCGGTCAGGATCTACACATCGACCAAACAGCATGCTAGTGACTGTCTCACCAACACGTGGTCCGGCATATTAAAAATCTAAGAGGCCAGGAGCAGCAAATTCGCCCCCCCCCCTCCTTTACTGGCAACAAGTCTTTTTATATTCTACTATGCAGGTAATCCCTATCATTTCATCAGTCCTTTTAAACTAAAGGGACCTGCTTGTTCTCATTAAATTACCTATACGGAAGAAGGTGAGTTCGTATCTTTGCATTCACTATTTTAACACAGTTTTCCATTCACTCGAGTCTCACTAGAAAGAGTAGTATTAAAATATCAAAATTTAAAATACGTGGGGTTAAATTCACGTCGTCGTCGTCATCCTTTACGGCTTAGGCTAGTAGCCCGTTCCAGTCGCAATGGAATTCATCCAACCATCGTTTACGGGGTCTTCCCACACTTTTCTTCCACCCTTAAATGATAGCCAAGGGCTCTTCTTGAAAATCTAGTTGCATCTATTCTCTCTACGTGTAACCGCCTCTCCGTTTTGTACCGGGAGATTTTCTCATTTAAGCTATCATCTATGTCTAGCTTCATTCTAATATGATAATTTCTGATAAGATCTTTCCTGGTACAACCCTTTACAGCCCTCAAGAACCTCATTTCCGCTCCTTGTATTCTAGACATATCTTTGACCTTTCTAATCCAAGTCTCACTACCATACAGTACCTGAGGTATGGCCATTGTATTATAATATTTCAATTTCGTCTCTTTCCTTGATTCTTCTTTAAGAGTTTAATGATACATCCACAAAGAGACTGGAAGAGACTAATTTTTATTTCAATTACCTCATCATTTTGATATGTAATGCTGCACCCTAGATACTTGAAATATGGCACCTGTTCTATTAGCGAGTCCTGTATGACAATCTTTGTTCTAATATGATTTGCCTCAGAAAAATCCATAACTTGTGTTTTAGATAAGGAAATGGTTTGATTGTAATCTGTTAAAATGTTAGTAAGATAAAACAACGACTTTTGGAGGTCATTTTCGTTTTCTTGGATGATCACAAGATCGTCTTCATACATTAAATATTTAATAAAATCTTTTCCGCAAGTATAATCCTTTGGCGGCATCCAATTTCTAGTTCCTTATGGCATCATCTATATAGATATTAAATAAAACAGGAGAAAGGCTGCAGCCCTGTCGAACGCCTTGGGTTATTCCAATAGGCCCTGATAATCTGTTAGTTTTTATCCGTATCTGCGTTTCATTGTATAAACTTTTAATTACTTTTATTAAATGAATATACTCTTCGAAATGCTTTTTCGAGGTCCACAAACGCAACGTGTGTTTCTGCATTAAATTCAATCTAATTTAATCTAAACGTAATTATTTCATAACCTAAAACCCTTACATAGATGTGAACACGAGATAAGTAAGTTGAAATTTGATAGAGCATTACATGGAAGTTTAGAGCTCAAACTAACTTAGTTTTCTCTCCAAGAAATGGAAGAAACGTGTTTCAAAAATAACAAAATTCCGTCTTATTGAGAGGACGCGGAGTCTTCTGTAGTTCTGCCATTTTCACACAGCACTTAACGTTAAAATGAATAGACCTACAGATTGGTACTGACGTCTGAAATGAATGTACGTTGGTGTGAATGGTACCAATCTTAAGTAACAAACATTCCTGATTCTCATTCAGTTCTTAAATCAAAACTTTAGTCTTACCATAATTGATCGCAATTAGAAAACTGTGGCACCAAATGCGATTTACTGTCGGGGTAATAATATATAAAGTGAAACAACTTTGCTTTTATGACTCAGAAATTCTACAAAATTGTGGTACAAGCGCTGAGCAGTCCTGAATGCGTTAATTCCGATGATGCGCCTGAAGCAACATTGTGTGCTTTACTGTAATGTAAGCTGTTGAAAGCTTTTAGCATAAGCTTAAACATCTACTAGTACTTGCATAGTATTCAGCTTTTGGTCTTCTGTTGTGTGGGTGAAAGAATTTGTGCACATGTGTGCGCGTGTTTGTATCTGTGTTGCATATATATTAATAGTTACAATACTTATCACACAGATATTATTATCCGTACATTAATCAGACCCGGTTATAAAATTAAATACATACCAATTTATATTAATATATTATATTAATGTTTCCGTAAACAAGGTACGTCGAGATAGAAAAATAATGTTTTACAAAATTATAGGAGTCCTTGTACTGTCTTATGGGTGTGAATTATGGGCAACAAGCAAGAAACAATACAGTAATATATAGGCCTTGGAAAAGGAGTTAAAAAGAGTTAAGGAATGGAGGCCTTAAGAGGAGTTAAAAGGTGTTACAAACTTGAACTATAAAGAACGAGGCCATAAGAGAAGAATTAAAGTTTTTAACTTGAATGGTAAATTAAAGGATTACAAACGACGAAAGAGCTCTTAGAAATAATGTCAGATTCCAGGCTGGCCAAACAAGTCCGGAAATACAAAGCTATAGGACACAGGTATGTGTGGGTATACCCGGGAAGAGATGCTGGAGGATCTTTGAAGGCGGAACAGTGAGTACCTTGCCCATTCCGTGTTGTGAAGATAATGATGATGATGACGTTTTTGTATTACCTGTATAAAGCCTGATGGTGGCAATAGATTTTGTCAAAAATTGAAACAAATGTTTTAAAATTGTGTTTGGTCAACGACAGAACGACAAAACTTCACATAACGTTTTGCAAATAGAAATTACTAAAAACTGATGTTTGTTAAGAGACTGATGTGGCCCACATTGTAAGTAAATACATATGCATACACACATGCATACACGCCAAAGTATATTTATAATGCATATGCATATTGTAAGTAATACATCTTAAGTGAATGTAGAATCTTAATATCCTAAACTTACCCTTCTTCGATATACTTCTATGTTAAATAAATAATCAAACTCCTGATCTCGTTTTCTCTCAAATTCAATCATTTTTATATTTAATTTTTTCTTTGACAGAGCCTCCAGATGGTCTAGTGGCTAACGCGGGCGATTGATGCGCTCGTGGTCCCGGGATCAATTCCCGGCGGAGGTTCCGTACGGCGTGCACTCAGCGCCGTGAGGCAAACTGAGTAGGCGCTGAGATAACAGCGCCGCCTCCTGGCTGTGAATACCGCAACTAGCGGCTGGTGGCACGTAGTACTAGCCATACACCGTCACACTAACACAGCAAAAGCCCAAAAACCGCGCGGTACGCCTTGGTCCTTAACGGACTGTTGAGCGGAGGGTTTTTTTTTTGACATTGATTTAATTTTATCGACATTCAATGTCCCTTTCTAACATTGGTAGCACATTTCAGTTAGATAACATGAAAAATCTTATCTCAGGGTTAATGTAAAAGTAAAGTACAAGTCATACATATAAAATAAAACATCATATTTATAAATAAGGTTCAATAATTGGGTGTTGTGGATGTATGTTGAATAGTGGGTCTTTGGATCATACAAAAGAACAATTTAAACAGGAACTCTTAATACTAATAATTATAGTGTACAAGTAAAATTCATTATTATAATGTTTTATATTGTTTTTGTTATAGTGTTTCACTGTAAGTCGCTCTTTGAATGAAGTAATGTTTGTTCAATAGTCTGTCTTAACCTTATGGACCAATCTCATCAATCTGGTAGTTTCATTTACTAATTCTTGCTTGATTCTTCGCTTCTGGCCTTCAAGTTTTTGGTATATTCAATTAAAACATTAATCTTCTCGTTATTTCAACAGTTTTTCTTTATCATTTCGTCTTATATCTTCAATTATTTTGTATAAAAGTCCAGCAGTAAAATTAACATGTTCTGCCTCGTTTCGAAAATTCTTCAACAATACATTCCTTTTTACCAAAACACTAATTCATTCAGTTAAGGTTTTGGATAGAATATTTATGGGTCACAGGTTCGGTTTCATATTTTATAATTAATATGATTCCGTTGAATCTTATTTTTTCTTCGTCACTATATTATATTATAAGTTTGAAACGTAAGATTTCTCTATTTTTTAATTATTTACACTTGGTTTGATCTCACTATATGAGTTACCTAGTTGTTTCATATAAATTACATGTTTCATGCAATGTTCACATATTGTAAATATGTTTATTCACTTGCACTATACACTGTTTTTTCTTTTTAAAGTCTATCACTGTTGTTCTCACCTTCTTACACTGTTACACTACCTGCATTTTATAATTATTGTTCAATATTATTATATTTGCAATTTTATATTACTCACAGTCTGTAGTTCACTTATACAAAATAACTGTTTGAGGTTCGCAGACCTCCTCATAGTTTTAATCTAAGGCTATACTCAATGTCTTATTTCTTACATACTAAGTTTAACCTGATCTCGTTTTCTCTCAAATTCAATCTTTACTTTTTTCTTTGACAGAGCCTCCAGGTGGTCTAGTGGCTAACGCGAGCGATTGATGCGCTCGTGGTCCCGGGTTCAATTCCCGGCGGAGGTTCCGTACGGCGTGCACTCAGCGCCGTGAGGCAAACTGAGTAGGCGCTGAGATAACAGCGCCGCCTCCTGGCTGTGAATACCGCAACTAGCGGCTGGTGGCGCGTAGTACTAGCCATACACCGTCACACTAACACAAAAGCCGCGCGGTACCCCTTGGTCCTTAACGGACTGTTGAGCGGAGGTTTATTATTTATTTAAGTTTAACATTTGTACATTATATTTATGTCTACTAATAACTATTTACTGTATATTGTATATTTCTTTTGATCGTCTCTTCTGGGTATTATGGTCATCGTCAGTCAAGGCCGTAGCCAGCGGGGGGGTTAGGGGGTTAGAACCCCCCCCCCGAAATGTTGAGAGTTAAAATAGAAATTTTTTAGGATAAAAACAAACGTAAATAAAAATATAATGAAAAATGCTCTTATAAAAAAGGAACTGTGCAATAATTCAGTTATTTTGTGTTTCTGGTACTGCATCTACAAAAAGCAAACTGTGCGTTTTTTCCTTCCGTGAGTACATAGCTGCCTTTGTAGGAAGGAAACCACTAGTTTCTTGGAAAACCACGTGGCTAACACTTGACAGCCCTCATCATTGTTGGCCGCCGACCTTCAAACAATGGAAAGTGAAGGTGCCGAACTTACTCTGTGAATATCTTGACCACGTGGGTTACAGTTTGTGTGTTGCCATTTGGTAATGACGTGCTTTTCATCTTCAATAAATTAGTGAATTATTGTGCTTGCTTTAGTTGTAGAGGGACGTACAAGAAAGAGACATAAAGTAAGAAGTAAGTAAAATGTTTGCATTTTTACGAGTCTTTCCATTATATGTCTAGTCTACATGTCATACAGTTGTGCTAGAGATATCAATGTATAGGCCTAGTATTATATTTTTTGTATTATATTTAATTAGAGCTGGGGTATGACTATTAATTTTACAAATTTCCTCCGTAGGTTATAAAGATTTGTAATTATATAAAAAAACGTGAATGATGACAATTTTAGGGCTTTATTAAGGATGAGAATACTATGTGGTGACCGAAAATTGATCAATCACACAGAGAGTATGTCTTTAAATGCCTCTTACATGAGTCCAACAGTCCAGAACGATCTTATTCAGATATGTGGAGAAATTATTCAGAAGCAAATTGTCAATGATATAACTGAAGCCAATATGTTCTCCATTTTAGTAGATGAAACTGCAGACATTGCTGGACATGAACAGCTATCTCTCTGTGTACGATATACAAAAAAAGAAGATAATTATTATGTGTCAAAAGAGGACTTCTTAGGCTTTGTTCGTCTTCATCATACTACCGGACAAGATATAGCTAGGAATATAACTTCATATTTGGAAGATCTTGGTTTGGATTGCAAAATGATAGTTGGGCAAGGCTATGATGGTGCCTCTGTGATGAAAGGATCATTCAAAGGCGTGCAAGCACTAATCAGAAAAGATTATCCAGAAGCTCTGTATGTCCATTGCTGTTCCCACTCGTTAAATCTAGCTTTATGCCACTCGTGCAATTTACAAAGTGTAAGAAACTGTGTTGGTACAGTTAAGACTACGATCACTTTTTTGAAGAGCTCTCCTAAAAGAATGAGTGTATTGCAATCAAATAAATCTGACTCCCAGTGGAAAACTTTAACATCCATGTGCGAGACCAGATGGGTTGAAAATCATAGCAGTCTTTTGAAATTCAAGGACCTTTTCAAACCCATTCTCACCACGTTAGAATATTTAAGCGATGATCCAGACATGGATACCTCATCCAAAGCCTCATCTTTAGTAACAGCTCTGCTTAATGGGGAGTTTGTTCTTAGTCTCTGTTTCTTAGCCAAAGTGTTTTCTTATACCTTGACTTTGTGTAAGGTATTGCAGTCACCTCTCTGTGATTTGAAATCAGCAACTGATCACGTTCAAAATATTGTTGACCTCTTTCAGAATATTCGCATGAATATTGAGTGTGAATTCTCCATTATGTACAAGTTTGCAAAATCCTTACTAGCTAATGTTGGCGGGGAAATCACGCTTCCCCGTTTAACTCCATCACAACGTAACCGTTGTAACATACAAACGGAAGACCCAGAAAAGTATTTTCGCATCTCTATGGCCATTCGACTTCTTCATGATTTTAACAATCAGCTAAAAATAAGATTTCTTGATCACAAAGAAGTATTTGCAAATTTAAACTCTCTTTTACCATCCGTTTGCTGTAAGCCTACTACTTTTTTAGACACTGAAAGCTTGAAGTTGTACCAAAACAAAGTTAATTTGGATCTGTTACAATCAGAGTTTGACCTATGGAGAATTTTTTGGGAGAAGAGGGATGAGACTGACCGCCCATCCTGTGCTATCGAAGCTTTAGGAGAACGTAACGAGGAGTTTTACCCGAATATCTTCATTCTGTTACAAATATTTTCCACTTTGCCAGTTACCACTTGTACACCTGAACGTACCTTTTCCACATTAAGAAGACTGAAGACCTACTTGAGAAACTCTTGTGGACAGAGTCGCCGCAGTGGATTAGCGTTGATGTCCATGCACAGAAACAGGGACATTTCAACAGATGAAGTCATAAATAAATTTGCATCGAGAAAAGATAGAAGATTGGACTTTGTTTTATAAGTTTGTCTCTTTGAAGATTTTGAGACTGTTGCAATGTATTAATCCCACTGCTGTAACAAATTTAATATAAACCTTTTAACAGTAACCTATACTCTGCAAATAAAATTAATGTTTTTGCTAAAAACACGAAAAGACGTACAGCAAACTCGATTATCCGTGTGCTGATTATCCGGTTTTTTGGTTATCTGTGCATCCCCCAGGTTTATTGTATTATTTTATTTCCTTTATTTTCGTCACGGCATTTTGAATAATGTGAACTGCGCGCTTGGAATTCGAGCGGTCTCTCGTCTGCAAGTGACCTGGCGGCATGCTTTGTTCAAGAATTAAACACCAAACAATGTAGGCCGACTGTATAGCAGTTCTTTGTTGCTGTTCTGTGATAACAGTCATAGCTAATTGACGTCTTGTATAGTTTTTGTACCTCAAGTGTTTTACCAACAATAGACGTAAAGAATTTTTATTTCGGCTTACCTTATTGATAACAGTGATAATTGAATGTGTTAAATGTTTGACATTATTGCATTTTCAAACAGTATTGTATGTTCCCTATTATTAAAAGCTTCGTTGTGCATTAAAAAGCACAAACTCGCATTATCCGTGTTTTTAGCTATCCGTGCGCATTTGTCCGGTGATTAGCCTAGATAATCGAGAGTTTGCTGTATTTTTTTTAATAATATACCTATTTCCAGTGGAAACTCCTGGGCATCTGGGAGGTCTGACTCCTACTCCTAGAAGAATATCCATACTCCCCAAACCTATCGGTAACCAAACAACCCCCCCCCCCGAAAATGTTTTCTAGCTACGGCGTTGTCGTCAGTTATTGTTTTGTCATGGTAATTGAATTATTTAACTCCTAAATTTGCATTCCCTATTTCCCTAGTATTTATTTATTATCATATTTCCCTTTTTGTTTTGTTACTTTTTATTCCTTGACCTTATTATTTCTCTTTAAATAATATATTGTGTCTTCATTTCTTTATTTATTAAGTTTATTTTATTCTTCTTTGTATTTTATTACTAAAAGATTGCGTTTATGCATAATTCACAGTTAATTTTGATGGTATACCTGTCTTTATTCGGAGGTGTAATCTTGTTATGTTACAATATGTATGGACATTCCTTAGTAGTAATGACTTTTCAAGTTTCTAGTTACTTGCAACGATAAAATTATTTTGTTCAAAACTATATAGGGCTAGAGTTTCTTCCGCTACTCGGTTATATAAGGAAATACCAACCTACTGACAGAAGTCATCATATATATTTGTGAATCACACACACACACACACACACACACACACACACACACACACACACACACACACACACACACACACACACACACACACACACACACACACACACACACACACACACACACACACACACACACACACACACACACACACACACACACACACACACACACAGTGAAATAATAATTACTTGTGCAAGTGTATTTTGTTCATTTTTATCACTATAATTGTATCGCGTTTCACAGATTTAATATGTATCTTCGAGGTTTTCTTTGGAAACTATGATTTATATAGGTTTATGTAGAAACTTCTGAAGATATATATTGAATATGTAAAACTGACAGTGATACAGAAGAAAGAAAATACACCTGTAGAAGTATAATTACTATTTGATAATATACGAGTATATTAAACAGATAATGCAAGGAACATCAAGAGTTACTTAAAAAATGAAATAAATTATGAAATAAATAGATTTTCGTTCTAGTTGTTTCTGTACCTCGATTATTTCATTTTAATATGCTTTGTGTCTGGAGTTGTTTATTTAATACTAATGTCGAGGTGTATTGTTGAAACTTTGTGCTGTGTTAGAGGCACAGACTATAATTGAGAGGTTGTAGATTGCGTTTATCAAGTTACATTAATGGTTCGTGGCAAAAATGATGCATCAGAATAAAATTATCGTTAATAGAGAATATAATACAAATATATAAAAAAATTATTCAAATCGTTAAATTATTCAATTAGTCGAGCAGGCGTGGAAGGGTCACTTTGTGCCAACAATTTTCAGAGTGCCTAAATTGTTTTACGTTAGAGTTTCTGTAACACCAAGTGGCCGACTGTCGGGCACGTACGCGCGCGCCGCTGAGTGAGTGGCTGCTAACTTTACCATTAGCGCGAGTGTCGGTTTAGGGGGAGGAGGCGGCAACACCTGACAGTAGCGGGAGCGCCCTGCTACCTACCCCAACCCTACTGTTGAATCAGTTGAACACTGTCTCGCGCCGTGTAAGGGTGTCTGCGACGCTCACGCGACTCAACAACAATACTGTGATAAACGTATTTCAATTGTTGCCGCTTCTTTTCGTATTGAAATCCGAAAAAGGCGCGGCAAGACGTCTTCAGCATGGTCGGCGGCTGACTGGTCGCTTTTGTTGTTGTGTACGTCAAGAATGACATTGTTGGTGTATTGAAAACGCGCGTCGAATGGACGAACACTGCTGGCTCGATAAAATATTATCAATTGTCAGACGCGTGTGGTGTTTGTATTACCACGAACTGTGGTTTGTTTTTCAAATGTGAAGGTGTTTTTCTGAAGGTAATGTATTTTTTTAGCACTCTTTCAGGAGACGGAATTTATGTTGTACAGCAGACATTGAATTCTTAAACACATACATACACACATCAATTAGTACCATACATATTTTTGTTAGCAATTGCGACTTGGTTTGCTTTTACTAAATAAAAACCACTGTTTTTAGTGATTTTTGTGATTGGAAGCAGTTAATTTAATATACCTTTAGTTGTTGTTACTTGGACTTTAACTAAGTTGATCCGGTAAAAATCTGAGCTAATTATTATTAACAATGAACACAGCCCATATTCACAAAAGAATATTAAAGAAGAGGGATTTGCAGTTTTGTGAAATACATGTTTCTGTGAGAAACAGCATGTAGCAGTTTACACTGACCAAACGAATAGGTTTATGGTTTTGATTGCATGTAGGCCACGCTTTAGATTTGAACGACCGATTTATTTAAAATTTTACGATTTAATGTAGTTTAAAAAAATCTATCATAGACATATTTTGTTGTTGCACAGAAACAAAATGGCAGCCTTTTAAAGAAACCTAACTTTACTCTGTGAAGTAAATTATCTCCAGAAAACAAACGGTATACTAAAAAATGTTATGACTTTCTTTTTACAAAAGAGTGGTCAAAACTAACAAAGTTTGAGAGACAAAAAAAAAGGAGTAATAAATAAAGACTTTTCTCAAACTGAAATCCAATCGCTGATACATACAGATATTTTTGCTTGACTAAAAAGGAGTATGCACTCCAGAAGAAATATCTGGAGACTTAAAGAATTTCTTATTCGATGACTCTTTTCAAGTCTCCATCTGCATTAATGTTATGGGTGTACACGCGTTCTTTTTAACAACTCCCCATAAGAAAAGATCAAAAACAATTACGTGCGGCAATGTTGGTGACCACTCAACAAACTCGGTTCACATTCCTGATCAAACCAACGACTTCAAAGTTTTTACAGACTTAAACAGCTGTTTAACGATTCAGAGAAACACTATAACCCAAGTAATTAAGTTTACAGATGATTTTAAAAAAGACAATTTTAAAAGTAACTAGAGTGTTGAAACAACATGATTTTTTTGTTAATAGCCGCAGTATGTTTTTGAAACAAAATATGCTACTATATTTGTGATTAACTTTTGTAACCTTTGCTGAAGCCGAATAAATTAATTAGTTCATAAGCAAAACCTACATACAATCGAAAGCCTCTACATACCTCTTCAAAGAATACTGAACAAAGTAATAGTAATTAAATAAATGGGAACAGGAAATTTAATACACAGAAAACGTTATTTTTAATAATAACCATGTTGTTGATATTTTTGTCTGTTCGTTTAGTGGGTGTGAGTAAATTTCTTTTATAACGCATGAGATATATGTAATGTGAATTAGATTATGTGTTTGGCTTAAATTATGTAAGAGTTTTTTCATAATCACCTTGTCATGTACGCCTTGACATGTCTTTTCAAGTCTAAGATCATAATTTAAATCATTTTTTTAAATTGTGAAAACGCCGTTTGTTTCTGTTTGGCGTAGTTCTCTATTTGCTACACGCTGACTTTGTTGCTAATCCAATAATGTGTACGTTCCTTAAACAGGTACCGAACTCCAACTCGTTTATCTGTACACAGTGTTTGAGGGAACTTCCTCAGCGATACTTGTTACGTAATTTTCGCTTCCTTCACATAAACGTTCTCAAGTTTCGGCGTGTACAAGTCAGCTAACATTTACTTTCTGTGTGCTATGTATAAGTTTTGTAAAAACAGAACATGCTGTTTTCGAAATATTTAAACTGTACTGCCCCTCTCAAATGCACGCGCCCAAATAAAAACATACATTTTGTTTTCTGTTTTCAGAAAATTCTAAATATTGTAGTCACGAGGTATCTTAAAGGTATAGCATGTTGTGTTGTTACTGTGTGACGTTATTCGTATCCCACTAGCCACTAAATCAAATATGCACCACTTGCAGTCACACAGTATTTAAGTCGTTTTGAAACGTGTATTTTAGAATCGTTTATTTTCTTTTTAGTGATTTTTATCACAGATTTTGTATGTTAGTTGATCGTTTTTCCACTTGTCTTTAAAATTTTGTGAATGTAAGCGTTCGATCATTTTTCGATGTTACTACTTCAAATATTCATGAGATTCACGGCTGTTTCCTTTAATTGTTCCATTTGTAACAGTTCCCCATTAACGCGGAAATACTGAAGTCACGCTGTAATAGGAATTGTCTTGTTAAAAATGACATCAGTTATAAACAACGGTCTTTCGCCCAGAAAATTTCAAACAAAAACGATGTTAAACTCATTACGAAAGCTAATAATGTACGTGAATTTAACTCTCATTGTGTCTTCGTGGTTCTAATTTCAGGTTAGGAAACCAGTTTTCTCTCAGTTTTACAGCACTGCTTGTTCCCTTTTCTAAAACCACAAACATGGATCGTGTGCGTTCTGGTTTCTGGCATCCAAGTGTATAAATATTACTGTCAGTATTCAAGTCTGGACAAATAAACATAAATTTATTAACTTTTATGTTCAATGGATACAACAGAATACTATAGACTGTATTAACGCTTTCGAAATGTGTCTCTGCACACTCCTTCCGAGAATTTCTTGGGCAAGTCTCACTAGAAATGGCACCGTAATTAACAGAATGGACATGAGCCCAAATTACTTGTCGACTATCAAAAAAAGAAACTTTGCACACGTGGGACATATACAAAGACAACCCGGATAACCCTATTGAGACTCACTCCAAATGGAAACTAGAAGGTAAATGTAGATTGGTCAAAAAAAACTATTTTGGTTTCGTAGCCCCCGATAGTGGTTAACCGTAACTGCTGAGAAATGATTGCATTCTGCACCAGAACAGAACATAATGATTGCATTCTGCACCAGACCAGAAAATAATGATTGCATTCTGCTCCAGACCAGAACATAATTTGCTAACCGTTGATGTTTTCTTTTGATATTATTTTTGAGACTAGTTTTTGTTACTATAACGCTAGGCATGTTATGATTTAGTTTGACGCACTTCTTTGCCAAGTCATCTGCTTCTTCACTGCTAATAATTCCAACATGTACAGGTCTCCGTTATAGTACAGTCTACTTGTTATGTTTTTGCAGTGCATTTGCCATTTGGTGAGCATCTTTTAGGAATTTGTTTATGATTGAAGTGTATAATATAGTTTGGATTGTTATATTGGAGTATATTAATATTACTACTCTTTTTAAAGTTGTGGGCGCAGTTTGATAGAGTCAGAAGATTGTATAAAATTACTTAGATTTCGTCACCTAAATTTCTTTTATTTTAGGGGCCCAAAGGGGAAGTGTGTAATGAGCAGATTTCTGCTTTGTCGTCTGTTAGTGTACACTCTGAGCCACTGGTCTGTCATGTAAAAGGAAAATAAATATCAACAGTTTAGCGGCGTGTCTTAAAGAACTTTTATAAATTACTTAATAGCATCGCATATAATTCACCTACGTACGAATTCAACGTACAGAGTGATCTTGTACAGCTGTACGTCCGTTCTGCGCATTCGCCAGTCATTATTCCAAACACGAAAACATTTAGATCAAAACTAACTCCCTGCCCGTTTGGCCGTGCCCCAAGGTTTCCCACAAAACCAGACGCAGCACCACTGGCTGCCATCTTTACTGGAAGAAACGAGTCAAGGATAAAGTGAGATGTAGTACGTTAGGACCACAGTACTGTGGTTAACGTTAAGGTTGAGCTGGTGGTCCTAACGTACTACATCCCACGTTAGCGTTGACTCGTTTCTTCCACTGAAGATGGCAACCAGTGGTGCTGCCGAAACGTCTGGTTTTGTCGGAAACCTTGGACTACGGCCAAACAGCCAGGGAGTACACCACGTGGTGTCAAGGAAGATTTTTCATTATTTGCAAAATTAATTTTATACTTGAAAACAAATACTCTCACTTAACATTTATTGTGACGACAAAATAACAGCCGTCAGTGTAGCCAAGTATTACGGAACAAAGTTGGGCAAACTAATGTTCGCAGCTTAGTAAGTAGTTTGTTTACATCACAACACTTCCAGTTCTCCCGTGTGAGAATTATTTGCGCGACCATACAGTACATCTATGGTGCTTCAACGGGTTTTGTAGCGGGAAGGTATCACAAGATAACAGTGTCAAATCATTTCCGTGAAACTATAAAAATACTTGTTAATATTCTATGAAATAATTTTTAATTCGCAACAGTTCGCTATACTGCACAACAGAACGTCGGGAAACTTGTTCAATATGATTCGAGGAAGTAATTTCTATTTCGTTACCTTACTTAGCTTTCCGTGACGCTTTGACGTTATTAAATTTATTCGAAGCGAAGTAACAGTATTTCAATCCAGCAGTGGTATCAAGTTATTCAGAATCAATCAGGGTAATAACATTATATGCAGTTCTACGTAGTGTTGAGAGCGACGTTACAGAACCCAACGCGATTTGCTGTGATGACTATTAATTGCTTCGTGGTCTCTAGATACATAGTTGTGTCTATGATGGAACGCAGTGTATCATTAAGTGTGTCCGTACGCGAATGCGTTTGTATGAAACACCCTAACGGTACTTGGAAACCAATCTGAGCCTAATTCGGAGGTTTGAATAGCACTGTCATTTTAGAGGTGACAGAACGTCTCGGTAGAGAATGACAAGTCTAAACTACCGTAAATAAGTACATAAGTAAGTATGTAATTACCCAAAAACGTTGACATAATTCGGTAATATGCCCGAGCTGATAGTCACATTACCATTCCTGGTAATGTGCGCATGAAGCTGCTGGCACATTTGATCCGGCTTAGGTAATCGTCTCAGGCGGTTTTAATATGCATCACATTGCTGTCAAGATCGTTCCTCGTCGGACTGTTGACAAGAAGAAATTACCATCATCGTCTAAAAGGTATTCTTAAAGCTTCAAAAACTTCCGAAAACAATGTGGGGCACGGTGGAGATCGCTATTTTATTGCAGTAGGGGAGTACTTTCAATGGCATGAAAGACGGATTTAAATTAGTTTACAAGTAGTGTAAGAGTTTTATAAGAATAACTCGTTTCTTTTAACAGCATCTCGGAATTGTTCATTATTAAATATATGTTTGTTACTTAATTTTTATGTTAAAATATCGGCGTTATGGACAGTATTATGTTTTATGCACAAAATAGTACATAAATACCGGGTGGCCCATAAGTCAGTTGGCACTAGCAGTATGTAGACGCTCGATTGACTAGCATAGTAGTTACTTGACTTGACTAGAAAAGGATGGAGGCCACTTTGAGCATTTCTTGTAGGTCATGAGAACTATGCTATTAACTATCTGTATGCGTTATCTGTATCTGTATCCCTGCTGCACCTCTACAATGAAAGTGCTATTTGCAATTTTGCCAACTGACTTATGGGCCACCCTGTATATTAATATTATTTAATAATCATATTTAATAATAATGAATAATATAATAATATTAATAATAAATAATATTAACAAACATAAACCAGAAGGTATACACATAAACATATGTTAATAAACATAAACATCGTTTGGCTACAACTTAGAGGTTCCGTGTTCAATTTTCAGGCGCACAATGAAATCGAGATGGGTTTTTAACCCCCAGATCAGCTACCACTACTACTACTACTACTACTACTACTACTACTACTACTACTACTACTACTACTACTACTACTACTTCTTATACTACTACTACTTCTACTACTACTACTGCTGCTGCTACTACCACTACTACTACTTCTAAACAATAAAAAATTATATTAATAATATAATATAATTAATATTATTATTAATACTATTATTTTTATTATTATATGTTGAAGGTAACAAATACATAAGATATTTATAAAATAATGAGGACGCCGCTGTACAAATCGTAGCGTTTAGTGCTTACGGAGTCTTCGTTTTAAGTAACTCGAAACGTTCTCTCCATCCTAAGCGTCGACCTCGATTTATGTGTCCTCGTCTTCGTAACTCTGCCATTAACTGTCTCCCATTAACGTTATGTCATTAAATGAGAGCAAGCATGAAATAAAACTAAAGGAATTTGGTCATTCATCCGGCACATGAGAATTGCCGTTATCATGACTGACACAGCGGTAACGGTGGCCGGTGAACACGGGTGAGAAATGAAAGCGTCTCTGTACTTAAAATGAAATGTAAGTGACATTCTTTGTTGGACGGGAATGTATATTATAACGTGACGTTTCCCTCAACATAAAGATTGTCATGTAAAAATACTGAAGTACAAAACAAGAATAAAGTAATAAACCTATGTCATGAGAGATAAATAGTAATAAGTGATTTTTAGACCATTGTGAATAGAATAAGAAAAATAAAAGATCAAACATGTTTATATTAAACTTAATAATAACAATTCCAGTAAACTGCATAAGAAATAGTGTACAAAATAGGTAAAAACCTATAATGCAGAGCCTAGCTGGATAACCAGTAACTGGATACAACATACCATAACCTAAATAAAATGTAAGATGAAACTAGATTAAATAGTTATATCTGATTGTGAATGATAGGCACATAGCCAATGTAGATAGAGATTATTATGATATAAATGGGAGATAAAAGTTTTATTTTTGTATAAAAATGTTATAATATGTGGCAGGAAAGAAGGATTACTATTGTATGTTTAAAGAATGCTAAAGATGTAAAGAAGAATGTGATGTAAATAATTTAGTAATAGAAGGTGTAACAGATAAACTGAGTAGTAGATTATGAAATAAGAAATAACTATTGTTTGTTATGGACAAGATAATAATGTAGTTAGTAAGAGGTTAATGTTACACAAAATCTGCATCTACTTGGTAGGTAAAAAGAGACAATATTATGTATAAAAACTGTACTAGACAATGCCAGATATAATAAGAAACAGTGGAATTTATCAGAGTAAGATATAAGTAACCATAAGTGTTAGTAATGGACAAGTAATAATGTAATTAACAAGATGTTAACTTGGGCAAGAAACCTACATTTACTTTAGAAAGTAGACAGGGACATTACAATGTATAAATGTTATATTAGATCATGATATGTCCAGTAATAGATCATAGGGTTTATAATGAATAAAGTATAAATGTTAACTGGTATTAGAATTAAGCAATTTTACTGTAAGAAACAAATAATAGTCCAATGTACACAAGACATTATGAACAAGCCAATGTTTTTATAAAAAGTTAATGTTGTAGCGTGACAGATGTATGCATAATATTGAATGGCAATTGATCATTAGAATAATGAAGTTATAATGTTTAAATTTGGAAGAAAGCATTAAGTTTAATATAAATAAATTAATTCATAGCAACTGTGGAAAGAAATCATTATTATAAAGAAAATACAAGTTCAAGTAAAAAGAGTTACTAGTGATGAGTCATCCAAAACCAGTCTCATAACCAAAGGTTTTCAAGGTATAACCCAGGAAGGTAAAAAGTAAATAACCAAGCAGTACAGAATATGACCAAACCCACAACGAGGGAGAATAAATAGAATAGAAACCCTAAAATAAGCCAAGATCAAACAACACAGGTGGTGTATTTCTGAAATCAAGAAGAAGATGGAGAAGATCCCAAGAAACCTGATGGCAACAAGAAGAAGATGGAGAAGATACCAGTCCCAGAAGGCAGGAGAAAAGAAGACTGAAGAAAGAAGAAGAGGGCAGCATCCTGAAGAAGATGTCATGCTCTTATAAAAGACACCCAAATCCCTATATCCCCAAAATAAATATCTAAAAACAAAAGTATAACGAAATAAAAACCACATGTATACAAATTTAAGAGAGAGGAGTGTATAAAGTAAAAGTTTCCTGTGAACTAAGATGAAACGATAATATAGTACCCATGGAACAAATCTCCATTGAAAAAACGCTAACCAATTTATTATGTTAATAAGACTATACGACCATTTAGCATTAACATAATATATAAGTGCAAAGTGAACCAGTGATAGTTTTGGGTATTATAAAAAATGAACCTTGTGTTTCATTCTTGGCAATCACAAACATTGGATGCAATGAAATATGCATTTTTCAATGACTTAAAATGTGTACTGTGACAATATGTTGTTCATAAGACATGAATCTGTTTAAAATAACATTTTGTTTTACATGAAAAAAGAAAAACAGAGTTCATAATACCTTTTGAACAATTAATACTATTTATTTGTTAATGACAGGGTGCAATTCCCCAAAGACAAAGTATAAAAGACGGTATAAAAACTGTAGAATCCTACTTATAATAATAGTTAGAAATAAGAATATAAATATAAGGTTTTTATGTATATAGTATAGGAATGTTTAAAAATGTTTTAGATATAAGGCCATTTGTTTGGGTCTGAAACAACTAACATCAGAACTATAAAAATAGTTACCACTTGTAAATAGTAGAGAGTAATTAAGATGTTAGTTAGTAAAAAACCTTTTTTGCAAGCCATATTTCCATGTTTAGAAATAAGGATTTTGTTGCAAAATGTCTGACTTGAAGACAATCATTTATTTAAAAAAAATATTCTTTATTTGTTTTAACTATTATTTGTATTGTAACCAATACTAATTGTTTTTGTGCAATTTGAAAATATGTTTAATTTATAATACTATATGTAAAAGTCAGAGAGGGTATTACACATCATATATTGTTTGTAAAATATTTTGTAAGAAAAATTGTTAAAAAATCATAGGCCAAAAGAATGGAAACCAAACTTCATCAAAACAGAGAAATTAATCATTTAAATGCGAATAAACAAAAGGGGTTTAGACAAAATAAACTTGAGATCATGCCATATAATTGCACATACCATTTAGAGAGATTTTAATAAATATATTCAGAATTATAAATAAAAATGAAAATGACTAAACTCAGAAATTTGGACATGGGAGTCATATATTCCAGAATAATGTTTCAGAATACAACTAATTCAATTAATTACCAGAAGATAAGGGAATATGAACCTTTTAATACAATATAGGATTATTAATATTAAATATAACTGATAAAATGGCTGAATTTATATAATGACAGGAAGTAAATTTTGATGTTTTGACTTTTCAGAGTATACCAAACTGAAAGTGAAATTACTATTTTTTGGACAGAAAACACTATAAAATGGCATTATTTAATCTGAAAAATAACCAGAATGAACTGAAAGATTAATTTAAATCAAATCTAGTGAATAAAATTGACAAATAACCAAAGTTTAGGCATTCATATAGTGAAAATGTAAAAGTGTACACAGGATGTGAAAAATATTTGAACAATGTTAAGGATAATATTATATGGGCTAAGAGTTTAATTGAAACTGAAGGAAACAGTTAGTTGATTATTGGTATTTGAACGGATAACATAAACGAGAGTTTTGTGACGATCTAACCTATTTTTACAACATTAAAGATAAGTGGCGAACAGTACGTTACGGTAAAGTCGAGAGTGAATTATAAAATCTTTCCAGAACCTATACATTGTACAAAAACGATCAAGAAACACTAATTAACACTAAACAATACATTTCTACTCTGAAAAACACCACAAAACACCAGAAAACTGTATAATACCTTAACCAAATTAGTGTCGGAATTGGGAAAAGTGTTTTGACTTATAATTACACAGACATACTAAATACAACCCAGAATCACTACACCAGTCACTACACAACATTTAACAAGAGATTTGCAGACACAAGAACAGGAATTTTGCCAGAAAATACATTATTTGGAATGCAGCAGGAACGAGCAACATTTTGATCAACTTGACGGCGGCCATTTGCTTTGACGATCCCAGTGCCTTCTTCTTAGTTCAACTCAGCTGTTTGGTGAAAACAATTATTATATTTACAAATTATTATTCAATGTCTGTGTTTATTAATAACTATTAATTTGATTGTAACGTTATACTTTTTAAATATTAGCCCGATTTCTCTGACTTTGGTAATAACTGGCTGTTTAAAGAACCCTATATAATTTTTATAACATATACTTGTAACTTTTTTCGATATCCTGAGAATCGATACTAATCGATAAGAGTCAATATTGCTGTTACTTAATAAAACATTAATACTTTTCAATACTTAATAGCTCTTTATTTCTTCAATAATACTAATTACCAATAATATAATTCTAATTGATAATCTACAAGGACTTTACCACCTATAAGTGAAGATAACCTAAAAAATAAAAAGGTAAACAAGTATCGATTGGTTTGAAGAGTCTTATGAGTGGTGATAGCTTATTTAAAATATACTAAAATTTTAATAAAAATTTTCAGAAGAGCATTACACCGTTTAAAACTTCACAGCCCTATATTAATTAATTGATCCTAATTAATTAATTAATAAAATTAAAATTTTTTTTTTAAATTATTTTTTTTTATAAACATAAATTTTTTTTTTAAATTTCCTTCAAAACAATAAATTTTGTTTTGAAACTTTCGGCGAAGCTGAACATATATATTCCTTCATCAACTTTACGCTACTCGACCGGTCTTGCTACCATTGGGACTCGACCAGCTGGGAAACTTAAGGAAGTGTTTCAGGCCAGTAAGACGTCGAGGGCACACCAATCACACCAATTAAACATTACAACTTACAGTATCACATATCAATTATTTATTTTATTACAAATTGGCTAGCCCAAAGAGTGGGGCTTGATTACATCGGAGTCTCATACTCCACAATAGCTTATTATCATCAACACCTTAATATTTGTATATATATATATTATTACAATGTTCATAATTGTAATCACTAGTATTAAAAGACATTTTATTAGCATAAAATCATATGTACAGCCAAGAAAAATAATTATGTAACAAAAAAGATAACTTTTAAACATAATTTGTTAGAATAGGCCAAACCTTAAAATGTTATTTTTGGAATTACTGTGTAGAAACATATCTTGTGAGATCTAAAATGATCAGGAGAAAAAAGCAGTTCATTGGTAATAATATCTTTACAATTGTACATAGCATAAGAGAAATATGTTAAATTTAAGAATTTTTAGTAATTTTGATCTCAGAAAAGAGACGCCATCAACAACAATGATTAAGATTTCAACCAATGGGAATTTTTCACATTTTGTGTGTAGCAACCCAAAAAGTGACGCCAAACGAGTTAGTCTATTGTTGGAATTCGTACAGTAAAGAACGGCTCCTCTGCGACACCGATAGCCACGAAGTTACCATCAGAATCGAACCTCGGCTAGGTTAGGTGAAGAGAGAATAACATAACATAACCAAAAAGTGAGAAAAGTGTTGTGAATTGTTTATACAATCAGAAAGGAGTTATAGTGATTTAATAATATTAACAGTGAATAATAGTAAGAAAGTGTGTACAAAGTAAAGGAAAGTATAGTGATTACTTAAAATTTTAAACGACTTATAACTAATTATAATAATACTACAGTAACACTTTATGTATACTTGTGAAATATTTATTTCACTACCACTAAACAAGTACACTAACAATATTGTAATTTTTTTCACGTTTCAACAATTATTTCTTTGTGTTTAATGTTTAAAACAGTATAACCTAGACTAGGTTAACCTCAAAATAGGCACTGTTCGTCACATACGAACTATTCGTTATTTTTAAGATAAGATATTAATTTGTTACATTATAGTCAACTTTGTATTGTGATGTTTTGTACTTCGCAAAAGACATGTTCGTAATTAATTATTGTAGTCACAAGAACCCGAGTTTATATTTACAGAACTTAACCAGTAGACTAGGCCTGAAGAAGAAGATCATATTACCAACCGTTGAGCTATAAATTTAACTAGCCTGGACAATTAAAATTAAGGAAAAGGTTGTTCATTTTAATTTAAAAGGAAAAGAACAGAATTTGAAAAGAAATAAAAGAATATTGAAGAGAATTAATTGTGTATGAATTATTATTTTTAATACTTGACATTTTTGTCCGGTTCTGAATATTAGTGTTTTCATAAACATTCGAAGAATAAGTTGGTAGTACCTACTGCTTCTGTACCACGTGTGATTTGAATTGTATAAATAGGTAAGTGAATTCAAACGGAATAAAGGAAGGAATTAATTGAAATTAAAGAATTTTAAGTAGTCAAGACATTAAATATTTTAATTCATGAAACATAACCAAAAAACTGGATCAATATAGTTACCTAACAAGTACTGGTATAAATTTAAACACACCTCAAAACGAATACACAACTCAATTATCATTTAACAATTTACATAATCTGAAGTTTTACATATTAAATGAAATATAGGGGTACACCAAAACCAAAATAGATCGACAAACAAAAAAGATAATTACGTTTAAAGATATCAACGCAAATTGTGCATTACAATATTGTTACAACGGTACAGTGGAAAACAAAATGCAAGACACCAATGAAGTAACTAATCACCAGCTTTAATTAATCACAAATACTGTTTATGATCAACTTGTGCAATAATCCTAGCAAAATTTGTCCACGCGCAATAATAATGTCAACTAATAGAGACCCGCACAATTAGAACACAATAACACTTTGCCACAATACTTCGAACCTCACTTGAATAAATCACCACTTAAAAGCACCGAGTAATCGTCGACGTAAACTGACTGTCCGTAGCTGGATGCTTTATATTTATACTCCGATGAGATGCCAGAATAATCTGTCACTTGTTTGATGACGTGTTAAACAGGCGCTCTCGAATCCACTAGAAACAGTGTCACTGTCTGGCCTTGAACACAGTGCCCGACCGTTGCAGTCTGGAATAGCCTCGATTGTTGACACACGATTGTTTCGTCACGTAATTGTCTTTCATCACAAAGCAGCAATATGTACATACACAAACATTAGCTGGGCTCTGCTGGGATAGCCGAAAAACGCGTACAACCACACACTCCATTGTTCGAGAATGTTCCTAATTTCGTAACAATATTATGGCAAGAGGGCGGCCAACAAATATTGATTTCAGACTGTTTTATGTTAAACCAGGTTACTGGCCGGTTGTCCTTAATGAGGATAGCTCGAGATGCTTCGAAGATTTTCAAAGGAAAAGCAGGAACGAATGGCAAGTAAGATGTGGAAACCAGAAAGACATTGACGGTAAATGATGTTGAAGAGAATGTGAACATGATGAAGCCTGGAAGGTAAAGAAGGAACAGCAATCATTTATAGTTTGAGGAGGCCAACCTGTAGCTCGTAGAATGCGTACGTACACGTATGTGTGCGTGCGCGTGTGTGTAATGTTATTTAAAACATAAATATGTGTATTGTCACTGCTGTATATAATATAGCAGAACAGAGAATAAGTTCTTTGCTAAACCTTACCGACGTCTTTGATAATCAGCAAAAACGTTTAGGAATTTCCTTCGGCTCCTACCATTAAACTATCAAATCATTGGCCTTAACAACTAAACAAAACATGGTTAGAAATTAGACAAGTCATTTACTTCGTTGTATATATTTACTTACATTCGTTATTAAATAAATTTCGCGGTTAGTTACTTAAAAAGTTGATTCGATATGTAAAGCAATTAATACACATGCAAAAGCATGATTCCAGATATTAGAAATAAATCTACGGCTCGACACCCCACAATGTGTTGAGAAAATGATAGTACGTTGTATTTCTATAAACCTATCTGGACACCATTTGGCAATTTAGTTTGTAACTTCACTGGATTTGGGAGAAATGGTGAAGCAAAAGAAGTATCTTTTACGTGTAGTTTTGAAGGTGTCTTAACAATTCGCAAATTTGTTTGATAGTTTTTCACTATCTAGAAATGTGCCCAATAAATATCTCTTATATTTTTACATACAATATTTTGATTAATTTTTGAAGAGAGAATGGTGATTCTGAATGTTCTACTTTTTTATAGGTAAACATAACGCCTAGTGTTTAAAAATAAAAATTGACATTCAGTTAGTTACTTTTCATTAATCGATTGGTAATCGTTATGTAAATATTTTCTTGTAAACAAAAAATAAAGTAAATATTTCGTATTATGTTATTTATACGAATAAGTGTTTTATTTTACTAAAAATTGTGCTGAAAACTATGTTTCAAGTAACATGATGAAAATATAATCTAAAAATATAAAATTTCAACTCACGTTTTAACATCAATTATGCCTGGAAAATGTGATTACAATAAATATCAATAAATGTACAATTGATCTTAAATGGTTGGTATTTATCAATTCGTTTAAATTGTACACGTGACTTATTTATTTTTAAGCACTCTATGTATAATTTCAACGGTCTGAATTGTGTATTTATTTAATTTCATAATTTAGTAGAAATTATAAATTTTAACAAATTATAAACTATAAACTAATTTTAAAAACTATTACACTTATATTTATGTTTTTATAAGTACATGTGATTTGTGGCCTAGCGCTAAACGATAGAAACAGTGATTTAAACAGAAGTAAAAGAAGAACGGTGTCTTTTTGGACTTGTGTTTAATTTGATTGTTTAAATTACTTGTGTGTACAAATTTTTTTAAGAAATTTTATTTCAAAATGCTAGCCGAACAGCTGATTCTGTACGGGGTTTTGGCGTTTATGTGGCTTCATTATTTGTGGGAACTGTATTTGTGTGTTCGTCAGCATCGCGTCTGTACCACCGTGGTCCAGGTGCCGCGTGAACTGAGAGACGTGTTTCCTGCGGACGTGTGCGAGAAGGCACGGCTGTACGCAGTGGACAGAATTCGTTTCCTAATGTTTAAAAATTTGTATTTGAATCTTATAGGAACACTGTTGATTTGGTTCCAGGGTCTACTTTATTTCTGGAACGCCGGAACGACCGTCAATATGTTTGGCTTCTATGAAAGTGAAATCCTACAGAGTGTAGTGTTTGTGTTAGTAACGTATACTGTGTACACTTTGGTTAAAATACCACTTGATATTTACAGTACTTTCGTTTTGGAAGAAAAATATCGTTTCAACCAGCAAACTCTGCAATTCTTTGCTAAAGACAACCTGATCCATTTTCTATTGTTACAACTAATTTTAATACCGGTGTCAGTTGTTGTAGTGTGCATCATCAAGGCTGGAGGTAATTACTTGTCCGTGTATCTGTGGTTATTCTTGATGATTGCAATATTCTTCGGGCTCACAGTTTATCCGGACTATATAGCGCCATTGTTTGATAAATACACGCCTCTGCCGGACAGCGATCTGAAAACCGGCATAGAACAGCTTGCCGCCATCATTGGATTTCCGCTCTACAAAATCTATGTAGTCGAAGGCTCTAAACGTTCAAAGCACAGCAATGCCTATTTCTACGGATTCTACAAAAACAAGAGAATTGTTCTGTTCGACACTTTACTGAAAGATTACACGTCAACAACTGGTAGCAGCGTTGAGAATAAAGGTTGCGATGACGATGAAGTATTGGGAGTTCTGGCGCACGAACTGGGCCACTGGAAATTAAACCATGTATTAAAAAATATAGCTTTGTTGAAAGCGAACCTGTTGCTTATGTTTCTGATGTTTGGTCAGCTGTTCAGGTACAAAGCCTTGTACGTTGCTTTCGGCTTCAGAAACGAAGAACCGGTGCTTATTGGCCTTCTCATCGTGACGAGTTTTGTGTTGCTACCGTACAATTCTTTGATTACTTTTTGTACGAACTGTCTGAGCCGTCGGTTTGAATTCCAAGCAGACGCGTTTGCCAAGTCTTTAGGAATGGGCGCGCACTTACGCAGTGCTTTGACTAAGTTGGAGAAAAACAACCTTTGTTTCCCAGTTCACGACCGGTTGTACTCGATGTGGCATTATTCGCACCCGCCGTTGCTTGAACGTCTGACAGCTTTAGATAAAAGTGACTAGTTAGCACTTATCACAAGAAAGTTTTTAGTATTTTTATTCAGGACAATAAACAAAATAAATATTGATGTAAAATCTAAGAAACTGAAAACAGTATTCATACTGGATAAGCTTGTAAATAACATTTGATTTTTTCGCTGTTTCATAATCATTTAAAGACCAGCGTACAAAATACTGAAATGGTTTATATTAAATAAAATAAATGAAAAACGGTTTTTTTATTACAAAGCAAGTGCATCTCATTATTTATATACTATGTAGTTTAGGTAGACCGGCTTATTGTTTACTGTGGTAGTTTCCTTTCGTATGCATCTGTGCGTGTCTGTGTGTGTTTTAACGTTCAAGAATTTGCACTAAAAATACTTCTACTAACGACTAAAAAAAAAGGTTGTTCCAAGTATTGTCAACTAACAAAATAACAGAAAATTAATTGGAATCATCACTGAATACGTAAGCGGTGCCCAATAAGGTCCCTCACGTACGTGACAAAACTAAGAGGGTGTTGCAATTATTTTACTTATTTTTTAAATTACTTGAGCGAAGCTAAATCTTTAACTTGTATTTTTCTTACGTTTTATTTTTCTGTAAGAATATAAACTAGTAGATTCTGTTAATTTAAATTAATAGTATTTGTAACCATTAATTTTAAAATTTATTTTTTACCCTAAAAATAAATGTATCACATTCATATCATACAAGATTGTCTCATAAAAATAATGGAATATGGTTGACTTACTATTAAGTAAATTGCCGAAAAAATTTACAACTCGTGTCAGAATTATTCAAAGACTCGCATTTTATTTACTACTTAGGTGTTATTTAAATTTTGATTAAACACAACTTTTTCATTGTGCTGTATATTTTCGACTACTATGATTAGTGTTGTTATCAAATGCACACGTTTGTGTAGATAAGCCGTTTGACGATGTTTAATCCTTAATGTTGTAGGGTAGTGCGACAGCAGTGTAGTGGTATTAATGTGATACCACGGCACTCGCCATGGCACTCACTACACGTTATCATTTCTGATAAGCACAATTTTGTAATTAATTTCACAATGTGTACTATCTACACAAAATCCTTTAGACTGTGATAAGCCGTGCATGTCATTGGCACCGTGTTTTTAGTATTTGTGTGTACTTTCAGTAACGAACTGCTATTAATGAACTGTGACATCCACTCTGCTCTGCATGAACGAAAGCCACGGTGATGTGCAAATGTCATGACGCTGCCCATAACAATGAAAAAAAATGCTCAGCGAGATCAATGGGTCAAGCGGTAAAGAATATTGAGCGTCTTATTGGAAACGTCTATCGGTGTTTAGGGGATACAAAATATATTCGTCACTACCCATGACATGATCCACTTAAAGTAGTGCAATACGGTAAATCCATAATTATTTTCCTGCTTCAATATAAGGAAAATAAAATAGGCAATACAATAAATTTCGTCCAGTTTCGTCCAGCAACGAACAGAGCTTGGCTGCGATACTATTCACCCTTCAGCTACGGTGTTCATTTCAGTATATGCAGTCTGGTGTAGATGCTCTGTAATCACTGTCAATAGTCCTCTTTGCATTTTATAAAACTTTAACTATAAATTCAATTGAGTATTAGATGTTATCTGCGAGATTACAAATTAGCAGTGGCGTGCGGTCAAGGGAAGCAAGTGAAGCACTGCTTCACTAGTGATTGACGACACACTAATTGCAATTATTATTTAGATTAGACGTTATTATTTAATTGAATCTAATTTTAATTAATCAAAATAAAAATTCAAAACAGTTGTCTTCTCGGTGGTAATGGTTGGACTGCATGGTGTTGAATTTGTTGGCATCACTGTGCGTGTTACGTTTTATTTAGTACCATATGCGTTCTCCATTTTTCACATTTGAAATTATACCTTATTAAATAGTGCGTCTTATGTTTTATGTACTTTGCATTTAACGATGTACATTATATTTAAAGTTATAGTTTTATTAGTTTCAGTGTTGTTTTAAGTACTTTCTACAATGCCGGTTTGTATAATAGACGACCCTTGGCGAAATTTTATCTTCCTGGATATTTAACGAAAAAACTGACATTATAAAAACTAGTACCTCAACCCCGGATGTTTCAAACTTAACCAAAAAAATGCTAGTGGTTGGCTGGTAGAGCTGATCTAACTGCACTATGTTGCTTGTATTGTTTATTTTTTGGAAAGGACAGAAACACTACTAAGCCAAGGCTGGATTCAAATACTTAGAAAACCTAGTTAAATCTACTGCTGGCTATGAAATTACTGTGAATTATTTTTGTTTATCATTGAGTATTTCTGCCTTCGGTCATTATATAAATTGCTTTAGATGACCAATTTAAATCGGAGATATTGGCTCACAACCAGAAGGTTCGGCCCAATAGAGACATTCTTAGGAGACTAATTAATGATGTTTGTAGCGTAAAAATTAAGAGAAATTTTTAGGATTAGCCTGATTAGCGTGGTATCGACATACCCAGGCTATTGCAGAGCTCATTCACCAGTTGCTGATTGAATGAAAAACTAGTCACTCAATCGTACCATGGCGCAGCAACAATGGCAGAAAATGTAAATGAACTATATACCTAAGTACGGTATCGGATATAACTCAGCTTCACCAAAATGTTTACCCACCGCACGCCACTGCAAATTAGGTACTGGTTTTGTAAAAAAGAATTATTGTATCAGATCTGATCTGACAAAATAATAAGAGAACTGTGTATGGTTTACTCTCTCTTGCGTCAGTTTCTTTCTGCCACACTAATTTAGCACCTAACTAACATTACGCATGCGCAACTGTATTATATCGTCATGGTATGTTATTGAGTGTACTTCCTGGATATAACCTCTGTATCCACTTTCCTAATCCAAGTTTGACCCTCATTTCTACCACACTGCATAATATCCAGACGCTTTAATCTTCTCCCCTCTCTTGTTCATTCCTTCCAGTGTTCCCTGAAAAATTGCTGTTATGCCCAAGAAGCCAACACGTCCAATTTCTCTCAGGATATGTCTAATGTGTCTTCCCTTTTCATCTTTATGATCCACAGAAGCGTTCTTCTCACGTTGATGATTCTTTTGTATTTAATATACGCAGACACACGCATGAACGCACACACACACACACGTGTGTTCCTAAAATTGAAGGTATTAATCAAAATATCAACACTAATAACTTTCTATTTTATCAACACGGAGCCTCTGACGAAGCTTGTAATAAGCGAAAACTAGTTCAGGATACAAGGTAAAAGTTATACATTTTTACCAATAAAAATTTGGTTCCGAGTCAATAGTGATATATTTACAATTAAAAACAATATTTCTATAATGTTTTATAAATTTTTTAAGTTATTTCGTGTGTTACCAACGGCTTTTTTACAGTTCTGGCATACAGCCAATTATATTACTTAGCCTATACTTCTCTTTGTTATCTGCAGAGTTACGTTTGGTGTAACGCTCTACTTTCTGATAATTTTCTTTTGTCGAACGTTTCTTTGTACTTCAATATCTGGACTGAGTGTCTGCCAATACACCGACAGACACTAAATATTAAACTGATTTAATATTTTAATATTAAATAGATTGTCATATTTATGCCTCGAGCGTGACTACTTTATTAGACGTTTAGAATATACTTATTTTAAACGAATATATTATAATCTGCTTTGACAGGCGGAAGTGAAATGATTTGGTGTTAGGTTCGAATGCACGTCGCTTTGTTCAGATATGTACATTACGCATTCACAAACATAATTTCCCATGAAAAGTCACATCATTCAAGGACACATGAAAATTTTAGTCGGTTATTTTATGGCTTGAGGTTTTTAATTTTTATTGCTTTTATGTTTTAATTTTATTATTTAAGAGAAATTTTAAATAATTATATTGTATTTAATATTTTTCATCAAATTCCTCGAAAGCAGAATTCAATTTTAAATAAGTAGAATAATATTATGTTAAGATAATTTTACGCATAGAAAAAATCATATTATTTCTAAATAGCAGGACGTGAAATTGTATTAATATTAATATTTACTGAATGAGTCATATTACTGTGTTACTGAAAAATCTGTCACAACTCTAATATTTAGTTTTTTCTCTTCTCCCCTATCTTATAAAAAATATAATTTAATAAAAAAAGTCAAAAATGCATGTAACAATAAGTATTTTCTCAACAAAAATGCATGTAACTTAACAATAAATTTTCTCAACTTTTTTAAACATCTAAAACTGACAGAATCTTTTTTTCGAATATACCGATCACACAAAATGGATTTATGGAATTAGTGACTCTACCAAATTCACACACACACACACACACACACACACACACACACACACACACACACACACACACACACACACACACACACACACACACACACACACACACACAACGACATTTTCGTACAAACGTAAGAATGGAATTTGCAAAAAAAAACTATCTGTAAACAACCACTGGTTTAGATTTCACTGACAAATACAAAATACTGACATAGCAAAGCGACTAATACACACCACTGTGACAGTGTGCCGCATAATAGATCAAAAAGACATTACAAAATTGTATTAATTTTTTTGAATTTTATCACGATTTAAGTAATCACAGGATTTTTTAATGTCTGTGTACAAGATTTATGTGTTGTTTTGCAGGAATAATAAATGCTACTAAAAAGAATTACTATTAGATTTTTAATACCAGTAAAGTAGAACTAGTAATAAGGAATTCCACATGACCTTGAGCCGATACGCATATAGTAATGCTAAAGACATCTGCTCAGATCAACCGCAATTTTTTGTATGGTGTTTTTAACGACGTAATTGTAACATTCTTAAACGCTTCAATATATTTCATTTCTTAGTGCAAAGAATTCGCAATGCGTCAGAATACATTTCCAGAAGGCAATAACTAATTGAAAAAATGTGACCAGCGCAGGAATTAATTAAACGAAGTTTTTTGTTCATCGAAATTGCTACAGCGAGCGACGAATCGTTGAAGTCCGACGATTGCAAAAACTTTGATCAGACAGTGTTTGTACGAATAGGGTCGAAGAAGAAGGGTTGGTATTCGACAGTAACATTACACATTTATCTTCTAGCAAAAAAAAACTGGGCAGGCACCACCCACCCAGCTGTTCATTAATGCAATTTGCGTTGTTATTGTACTTTAACTTTTGAAAAAAAAGTAATTAAAACCAAAAAGTGATTAATTTTCAACATTTTTTTTCTCGTATCGTAAACGTATTGAGTTCTATTATCAACCTTTTAACTTTGATCCCCACATAACATATCACCGTGTCTCAGCTGTTGTTTCTTTAAAAGTACTACTCTCAATAAAAGCAAAAATATTAAAGACAATACATTTTTACGATATCGATTGTGCTACCCACCCTCTTTTGAATTCATGTGAAAGGTGAATAAAGTGCGTTCACTATCAACAATTTTATTCAGTTTTTATCAGAATTATGCAAGAAAATCACTAGCATGGAAACTTCTATAAATTGTCCGTTTTGAATGCATTTTAATAACAATTAAAGTATCTCAGTTTTGTTTACAAAACATATTCCCCCACTAGCCAGATAAACAGTAATCGGATCATGGAACGGATCACTGTCACATTTTAAATTTATAGCGTACAGCTTAACGAACGCATCCTGCTACTCGTTTAACAAAGCTTCACGGCTCGTTTGTTTAAGATTACCGGATTTCGTAATTATGTTATGTTTGGTAAATATTTGTAACCGGGTTTCAGTTTACTTGACACAGATGAGAATATAGTGCAACATTACAATTTAAATATTATGTATTTGAAGAGTACTCAATGTGACTATCGAATAACCTACCAGCTAGATAGTGGGATTTCTGTGTTCGTTGCGTTAAGTCCCTTTTGCTGCACAATAACTTTTGTGTGAGAAGAGAGGGGAAGATTTTGTGGCGTGGAATAAAGGCTAATAAAACATTGATTTATAAAAAACTTTTGTCTTTGTTTAGATATTAATTAATTACTTGTTACATATTAATTAACTAAGTAATTAATTTATTTGTTTATAGTTCGGTTATACTTTCACCTTTCACCTTCAAATTGTATCTATACTTGCTTCATTTTCCACGTCTTAAGATGAAATCATTTACTTTGCTGGTATGTATTGACAGTGTGCGAATTTTTATTAAGTAAACATATTTAATGATTTGTATTTTATGCCTGTCTGAACTGGAGCTCACTACCACAAGGTAAATACACTGTACACAAAGACACGATTGTTTTCTCCTTCGGTCAGGTGACAACACACACACACACACACACACACACACACACACACACACACACACACACACAATTTGCCACACCGAAGTAACCAACTAAATTATTGTTCAACACGGGTTATGGATTGTCCGATTCTTGTCTGTTCCCGTAAGCACAATTTAAAATTATTTACCAGTGTTTATTTTATATGTACAAATAAATTATTCTGGACGAATATGCAAATATGTATCGTTGCAATGGATAGAAGCTGCCAACAAAATTGTTTTTTAAAATCCAAATTGTGTGAACTAAATTTCGAGATATGATTCTGAGTCTCTATATTACAATTCCAATATGTGTCGTTACGTGTCCAATATTCTGCGTTAACTGTGTCCCCACAGTGTTTTCTCTACATACACCCGCATATTTAGCAAACCAACGTATCTGACAAATACTAGCCTCTATCACAGTATTTGATATACTGTGGTGCCGCGTAACTAATTCCACTTACCACTATGAAGAGTAAATATTGTAAGTATTCCAGAGGTATAAACAATTATGGAAGTACAACAGTTTTACTTAGTTTATATTAGTAACTCTTGAACACAACTCTGTCGCAGTAAAAATTGCATTGGGTAACACACATAAAGATACAGATTTGTTGACTGTGAATTCGAACACTTTTGCTATCAAACCATAATAATAATACACATTATTAGAATGCATTATGTAATATTGTACCTCTAACGTAGCTAACCAAAATATTTATAAATACAAATTTTCAAAACTCCTAGTCAGTGACCATACTGTGTTAATAAATTTCACGTTTGAACATCCACTGTTTTACCCGATCTTTAATTATTTTCACCAAAAGCCATGTTAAAAAATACTTTCTACAATTAAGTGCTATAATATTACAGCATGTGAATAGATACATATGGCATGAGTTAAGAGAAAACAGACAAACCATCGAAAGAAGTAGGTACCTGGTGAAAATTTGCTGTAAACTTATTATGTTTACGGTAATTTGTGCTAATATTTTATGTACTCATGTTGTAATGTTTATGTATTTTCTTTATTTTATTGGTTATTGGGTAGTCACAATAACTATATAGTTAATTACTCACAGTGGGAATACTGTTCTTTATCCGGGTTGTATATATCTTACAGCGTACAGAGTAAATTTCAAATTAATCGCTTCTTCAATTGTTTCATTTAAAAATCCGAAGTTATCACTTATCCTGCGGCATTAATAAGAGCGACGGTTAGTTGCCTGACATTCCGCTTCTACTGACTACGGAGTCATGTTTTTGTAGTTGGTTATTTCTGTTACTTGAGACATTGGTATTTACTGTCTCGTATTAGGCAGTTCCTCTTGTATTAATTTTATTGGGGTTTTCAATAGATTTCTCAAAATTGGTTTCGGCCAAATTTTTATTCCATTTTTTCTTAGTGGTTTTGAATGCTTACCATATAAAATAACAGGTCATAATGTTAGTTGAATATACAATTTGCTCCTGTTTTGGTGTCCACGATATTTTCTTGCACTAAGTGCTACATAAACGTTTTCGCCATCAAAATATGATTTTTACGAAAACTTTTTAATGAAGGTTTATTGTACCGGTTCTACCTGCTACGAAAACCAAAAACACATAGGTAAAATTTAATTAAAAATGTTATCTAAAAATACTGTTTCGAAGTAGAAAAAGTGCATTACGTAGGACAATTTACCTACATAATAGTAAGAATAGACCGTGCTCATTGTTTCGGTCCCTATGAGAAGGAAATCTGCGGTTCCTAAAGTCATTTGTGTTTTATTACTTTATTAACATTTGGTATATGTAATTATACTTATTTATATTTATATAAATTATATTTATATTATATTTACTATACTTATATGTAATTAACACTTCAAGATATGTAATTGATCCTCCCTTCTCTGTTATAGAGGTAACGGACTAGAATTATAAGCGTCTATATATAAATATTATATCATCGTTTATCACTATCAACACCATAATCATCATCATCATCACTCCAAGGATTAGGCCCTAGACCTGTTCCGGAACCCATATCCTTCTTGGTCTACCGACATCTGCTTTCCGAGTCTCGTAAAAGTTCTGTGAGTACATTCATTTTTTACTTAAGCAGGTTACTAGCCTGCTGTAAAACCCCTAACCTGGGGGAGGATCTTTGATTTGGGGCTGCTCTTCCCGTAGAGAGTTGCTTCTACCTCAGCTGATGAGCTTTCTCTGCCCGATTGCAGTAGACAGCCCATGTGTGCAGCCGTTGGCCTACTGAAGGCTCCTCCGCCTCCACACTAGATGCACACCCTGCTGCCAGGCCAGGACCCAGCACATGCTGCCCTGATAGAAACCCCCTCTCGTTTGCTTACCGATCCACTCCGCCGAAGGGATTGGTTACCACAACCTTGAAGTGCATTGCTCGGCGTAACAGGGCTCAGCAACGTGTAGGTGACAGTGGAATTGGTGTGGAGAAGCTAGTGCATTTGTCTTCAATGAAAGCATATGTTTGCGTCACACCCCCTTTTGGACCCCATATCCATATTATTTTTAATTTATTTATTAAACATTAAACATTCACTATCTTCATTTTGAGGTTTTAGAGATCACATAATTAAGCATTGACCTATACGTACTCTCATATAATCAAACACAATTTAAAAACATTAAGTTAAAAAACTGGGGAAATTTAGTAAAGGTTTAGAGTCTTACACGAACACAATGCACGCTCTTTTGAAGTACGCGTATACTGAAGCCTAGACTTGAGAAAAGAGGACAAGAGCGAAAAGACGTTAATGTAGTTTCGGCATTAATGTAGCGAGGTACGGTAATGGTCTGACGAAGGCGCTGAGTAGGCAGATTGACTACACGTGTGATACGCGTTGTAGTTCTAATGACTATACATTAGGCGCACATACGCTAGTCGACCACGTTAATGTTCTTCTCTAGCCTGGCTAGTAACTCCCATCATTTGATTCTGTCGCACTAAGTACATTACTTAACAAGACTGCGCTGGTCCATATTCTTTGTCTACTATTGTAACCCACATTAGCAATGAACAGACTGTTTGAAAAAACCCTTCTTTAATCAATGTAATGGCTCTCCGTTAGTGTTGCTACTGTAATTGTGTGTCTTGAGCATAACGCAGCGAACATAGCGGTAAATGTGTTTACTGATTCCGTAAAACAAAGTTACACAAAGGGAAATGTAAACCGATGAATTCCCCTAATAGGAAGGGCCGATTAGAGTATAGCAGGAACAACTTGCCTCTACACTTAAATTAAGTATAGTGGTAATTCCGAGTCGGGTAGGAGGCACTGTCACTTTGAGAGACAATTGATTACAGCAGAAACATCAGATACTAAATACCATTCATATGGATTTCTTTCAAAGCCAGGCAACGTGTAAATGACTAATTCTACTGTTACGAGAGACTGATTTAAAAGTTATTAAAACACAAATGAACTATATAACAAATATTAGGACAGAGATTACGCAATACTCGTTTTTATTTGGTATGTGGTAAATACTGTATATAACATTTCAACGTAGAATAAATGGAGGTTGAAATATTTGTGTTACCTTCAAATAAATATTTATAGTGTAAACAATATAATAAATTATAATATTTATTGATGGTTGCGATGTTACTTATTTTTACTGATATCTTAGAACAGTGCGCTTTCAGTTCGATTTACCACACTGCCGTCAATGCACAGTGCGTATGTCTCTGCCTAACAATGAAGAAGAGTATATAGGATGATAAATGAAGGAGGAATACAAATTTATCGTTTGTCGATAAACATAGAGAAGCAAATGCTATAACAAATGTAGCATTAAGTGAGACCAAATGAATCTCAAAATGTATTAATTGCCAGTATTTGGGAAAGATATTACCTTAGAAAAAAACAAATGAAATGGCAAACTACGTGAAGAAACACATGAAGGAACAAAGTTTCGGAATGAACAAACAAAGGCAAGGAAATAAGAAGCAAAGAAGAGTAGGTTAAGATTTAACACGATGTCAAAACACGCCCTTGTCGTCTAAGAAGATTGGGAAGATCAGAAAATCGAGAATTCCTGTTACCATTGCAAAAGTTTATTAGATATTCGGTTTAGAATTTTGGACTGTCACAGAAAGAGTCAGGAAGAAAGCCAAAGTCGTCGAGACGGTTGCACGACATAGGTACACGTCGCAAAAGAAAAGAAAACTAGAAAGAACCTTGTAGAGAAAACATGAAATTAGAACTTTAGAAAACGGAAGAGACGGTAGAGTACAAAGAACCAAGGCCTGAGGGACGTCAGTGGTTTGATCGTGTACAAACTGTGCCCAAAAGGCAGGAGGAAAAGTCGAAGATTTGAGCGAACGTAGATGTAAGGCTTCACAAGTTTATAAGTTCTAGAAATCTTAGAAAATATGACTATTTGGACAGAAGAATCATGATGACTATTGTACAACATTGTAAGAGGCAGACGAGTGTATGTTAGATGCGTGGTGTGCATGTGCTGATGGTGATTCGTCTTATCCACTTGTAGTAGATAGTACTTTTAACTACATTCTTCATATCCACTGTTCTTACTATTATCAACCACAACAAGTCGTTGGTATTCGTCGTATGCTATAAATAAATTCTCTTTTATAATAATTCACTCAGACGCATCACAGAAGTCTGAAAAAGGCGTACAGATATTTTATTTCGTTGCATAGTGTTTTATTTCCCTTACCTTCTTCTTTCACTTGTCAATTACTATTTTTTAGTGTTGTGTCATTATTTGTGAAAAGTTGTCGAACTTTTTGTCCATAACGTTCTTCCGAAATGAAGTAAAGAAGCCTTGAAATAATAATAAACTAATATGTTATAATAAGTGTTAAAGTTCAGCTGGATGCAGCAGTTTTGTATAATAATATGTTAATTATAATAAAATTATTATGTTCAAAACAGAAATTAAGGAGAGTTAAATCAATGTTAAAAAATGTTAAAATATACTCTGCAAAATGTAGCAAAAGACGTATGAAAACAATGCAATATTTAAGCTAGGCTTTCCTTAAGATAGATTTAATGAATGAAAGATATATCCAAACTGGCCTCAATTCATATCAAAATAACCAAAAAGAAATGAGCAACACAATGCTAGCAATAGAATACAATTTGAAATTGATATAACTAAGATATAAAAGTCAATATGAGAAATTTTGTGAATTTTGGATGGTTACGAGTAATAATAACAATAATAACACCCACGCTTAAAAACAATTATGTAAGGGGCTAAAAATAGAATGACCGCATCATGACGTCATTTTTAGCCAATCACAAAATTACTTCCAAAATTAATTGTCGCGACCTAGCGTCGGTTTCAGAAGACTATATACACAATTGTTCGAGCGAAGAGAAACACATTTTGTCAAATTCCATTGCAACAACTACTACAGGACTACAGATCAAAATTATCAACAAATCTAATTAAACAACAAGTGAAGAAGTAAATATTATAAAAGTTCATCGCAACAAGCAGTATTCATTTTTACTAGTTGTGCGGTATAAAAGAACAAGGTTAGGTGAAGTACCTAACCCAATAATCAGTTTGAATAAATAATAATCGTTAATACGAGTGAAAGTGAAGTGTACGATCAGTGTACCCGATCGTAAAGTGCAATTGAAAAATAATCCAAGCGATTATAATACAGGGAGTACCGTACAATATATCAATACAGTGTACGAATAATATGAGATTAGTATAATAAATAATACACTCTTGTACTGACAAAAAAACATTAATACCATAAATAATAAGCACTGTATATACTTTTTCTGTAGGAATTAAATGATCCCGATATAATAATTCATGTATTAGGCTTGCCGTAATTAACCTCAAACTGTATAGAGATTAGACGAACATTTCGTCAATCAATCTAAATATTTTAAAAGTGTCTAACATTCTAAAATCAAATCTTGTAAAACATCGTACATCAAGGCATAGGGATTTTATTCTGTAGTCTAAAAGAATTCACCCCTTGAGATATAAATATTTTGGTAAATAAACAAACCAAAACCAATAGTCATCATTGCCAACCTTCTGGGTTAGGAATAATGAAGCTAGGTAGTTTGTAATCAATTATTATTGTTAATTCGAATGTATGAAGCTAAAGTAAGCACCTTGTGAGTAATAAACAAGTAAATTGTCAAATAACAAACTTTGTAAACAATTATTGAAACAGGTATTAATTATTTTTCTCAATTAACAGAGTTGCGATTTAAAGGCACTCAAACAATCAATTTGTTTTAGTTCACACGGCCTGAACGTGTGAAGCGCCAACAGTTTAAAAAACAAAACAAACCGTAAGGAAAATAGTTAAAGAAATTCTTTTAAATACTCAATCAGAGAAATAAATTAACCTCAATTAAATTTATTTATTTTTTTATTCTTTGAATAAATTCTTTTTATGGAACAAGAACTTGTGATTCCATATGCCGCCCAAGTAAAATCATTTTAGCTCACTTACTAACAAGCAGTACAATTATACTGTTTTGACAAACCAACAGTATAATAAAATACTGAGATCATCTGACGACCAGTACAGACAGAACTAAACTACTAGTACTACACCACAGGTACGTGAAGGTTTTAAACACTTACTATTCTTGTCAAACAACACATTACTGTACACAGACGATCTAGATCTACAGAAGTGCTACTGAACTTCTAGTGAACTCGGAAGTGAACCACATTCGAATAACAGTGATTACAATACATAATTAATTAACTAAATAAAAAATTAATTAAAACAAATAGACAAATCAAACCAATTAAATAATAATTAAAAATTATTGATCTTAAAAAAAAAACATAGTGAACGTGACAAATTATTTAAAACAGGTACGTAAGTAATTAGTTACAATATAAATACAGTAGTGATATAGACCAGAGTTAGATACTTGTTTTATAGCGATTAAGTCATGCATAGATATTATCGCAAAGCTATATTACCTGCTTCTTTGTTTCTAATTGGTATTAAATAAATTCTGAGATTTTATAAATCGTTTTGTGTATTATAAACAGTTCAAAACAGTTTACTTTTAGAATAAATGGTTAATTTAAATAAAATTTGAATGAAAATATTTAATGAAAAATGTGTGTATTTACTTGAGTTTAATTAAACCACAATAAATATGGTAATAAGAACATTATCACACGCTGCTTATGTGCGTTTTGTATTAAAGCCAGGTTAATACAATTTTAAAATAAATGCAACATAATTACAAAATATTACATTATTATTAGTGCTGATATTAGAAATACTTTATACGTGTTATTAATAAAAGAATAATCTCGACCATTCATATCTACCATACGGGTTTTAAGTAATATGAATTAAATACTAAATTAAATATTATAAAATTTAACAATATTTTAATCATTCAGTAAAAAATGCGTGGTTTGACTTTTATTAGTCGAAGTGTGTTTTGTTGAATTCACACTTTTTTTATTAACACGACTGCTAAAACACATGTATGTAAGTTTGGTTTGTTACATGACAGCCAACTATAGTGTCGTGCCACTGCCTGCGGTTGGAAATGTCACCATAGCCGGCTGTCACAGCGCGACGTGACAGTTGGCACAGCTGCGTGGCAGTTGCGTCACATCCATCAAAACACACACACACACACACACACACACACAGTATGTACCGCGTGTACCTAACAAAACCGCTTCCGGCGACAAAACAGATTTCATTTGCTGCGTTCATGGTCAAATAAACACATATGCTTTTTTTTTTAACATTCCCAGACTATTTTTACGTTTCCTGTTTATAAACTTTATATTTATAACATATAGAGTTTTACGTTTCCTGTCATTGATCAGTAAATAGATCTTGCATACTTGCCACTCACATTGTGTCGTTTATTACGAATTATTTTACAATATTTCAATTAACAGTTATTCACAAAATTATTCGATTACGATCCGCTGTATAAACTAAGCATCTAGGACTTTCAATTATATATTTTTTAACCTTATAGTGCAGTGTTGCTTCTTTTAAATTTGGCTTTTACTAAAATTTTAATTATTCTTTAAACGGAAAGAATCTACAACCATCATCATCATCACCACCACCACCATCCTTGTCAAGGGGTAAGTCATTTCTGGCTTATACACTTACATTTTATATTTTGTCATTCCAGAGTTCATCTATGAGCAACTAGCGCCTCTTTTATCGATAGCTTGTTTTTGTTTACCTAAAAGTCTTGATATTATAATATTTTAAGAACTCCATTCTGCGATTGTCACTCTTTTCGTATTGATCTGTAATACTATGCAGTTCTTGTGCTCATAAACTAAATTTGTAACCTTATAAAATTTTAACAATATGTTTCTCGTAATAGTCTCAAAGTTTGATTTCGTCGTACCACAATAAATAAATGTTTCTTTGAAAAAACTTATAACTTTCTGATTTTTTGTCCTGATACGATCGTTACTATTATACATAATATATTACACGTATCATCTGCTTGTTTTTGTGCAATTATTTTTCGTGTAGAATCACCAGGACACCGTTTCTCCTTAAACCTCGGTTGACTTCTTCATTGAAACAGAAGGCTTGTTACCCATATAATCATCGCTCCAAAAAACATGTGTGATAGTGTGTTAACTAAGCATGTGTTAGAGATAATATTGTATTGGGTAGCCAATACAATACTTTTACTTACTTGGTTGCACAAATTACGGTGTAAGAGTTTCCCTCTCGGATGTGGTATTGACATACTTTTCCAGTTGACCCAGTCCCCAAACGTCATAAAATCAGTGGAGAAACACGAAAATAAGTGTAAACAAGATCGTATATAAAATTTTGTACAAACCGTATTTTAATTTAAATGAAGCGTTTTACAGTTGTACGTAATAATGTATAATAATATAGATTAATGGATGTATTATTAATATATAATAATATATGTAACCATTTACAGAATACTGTAAGTTATCGTTTAAAAGTCTTCTATATTGTAAACATAAAATATAATTTTATGCGTTTTTAAGTACATAAAATGTATGTCAATCATTATTCTGACAATCAACATATTACAAAAATTAATTCCTGTTTTCCTGTTTGGGAAGAGTAATTATATTTCGTTGTGATACTTTATTGCCATCTAATGTGTTGTGATAATTGAAGACGCTTATATAACTAACGATGCACAGTATATTACAGTTATAAGAGCAAGGTCTTATATCTAACTAAATATCTTACACATGCAAAACTCAGTAAGTATAAAGTTAAATTTATATATAAAACTCAAAGTCTGAGCATTTATGGGTACTGAATACAAATCCACACCATTATACCGAATGCCATCAAATTTTGCACAGGTAACCTTTGACACAAGGCGAAAAATACTGTCTAACTTGGAATTTGATATTTTGCCCCGTTCGCATGCTTTAGGCTCTTTTAATTATGCCTTTTCGTTGACGAGTATAAAGACGTCAACAGCACCATGGAGACCAGAATTAATTACCATAGTAACAAGTAAATAAACAAAAGCTATTTAGCGACATCGGAACTGTACATTTATCCATTCCTGCAGTACATGGTCGATGTTTTATATAGCCTAATATGCAATTGTAAAATTTAAATTAAATTGTAAAATTGTAAATTTAAAATTGTAACAATTTTAAAAGCGTTACTGAAAACATCATATGAACTTACATCAATAAAAGTTTGAATAGATGAGATTAACTGAGTAAGAAATTTCTCTGAAGGGAATCGTACCAACAGAATGGTGAAGATAGGGATATGGGATGGACAGCTAGAGGAAGTTACAAAAACACTGTATATTTACTAACACGATATCGGCCATCCATATAAAACATTGCAACAACGGCCGTGATCGTTATCGTTTAATACATATTTTGTTCCCAATGCTGCTCGTTCTCGTTCGCCTCTTGTCAATGCTTGCAATTTAAGAAACTATTTACAAAACTTTTAACGTGTATTATTCCATTTTTTTAATAATCTGGTAACACTAAACGATTAAATTGTTTAGTAACCATCAGACGTCAATAACACTTATAATTTTGATGCATTCAGCCAGATAGTTACTACCAGAGTCAGGCACTCTGCTTCTGTCCCTTTTTACACCTGAACGCAACCGATATGAGTCATTAACACTTCCTTCCAAGCACTTAAATTTAAAAGTCCCACACAATTGGGCAAAATTCAAGAGGTTTACAATTCGCATTACGTTTTTCCAAGCAAGACATTCTTGAATTAAATCGATCTGAAGATAACAAAAGCTAGCATGCAGACAGTATTATTGTGCACATGCGTGCCTCGTTTACCTAGCTGCCCGTTAGTAACTCAGATCACCCGTTAACGCAAGATTCGTGCCGTTTACATGTTCCCGCTAACAGAAGAGTTGGGTTGAAATAAATACACAGCAACAGAAAACACAAACCACGTCAGTAGAGCTTTAATTATTGATCGTATACATCACACTTGCCATGTTTGCAGTGTCATTTTCTTTCCACATCTCCCAGCAAACGCAACCTCTGTGATTTGATAAATTTCACTATGTCTTTTCCATGTATGAGAGCCTTTAGTTCATTGTTAATGCGTATTATTCAGGTGCCTTCTTTTCTTACTGGGCCATCAATTTTACGCAATATGTTGCGCTCAAACGATTTTAAAGCAGTTTTGTCATTCTCTGTCAAACTCCACACCAAAGATCCATATGTAACAACTGGCCGCACAAGAGTATATTAGTGTCATTGTTTGGGATGTAAAAATAAGTCGTTCCAAATAAAATAACCTTTCGCATGTAGTTCAAAGTTCACATAGTCGGTCCCAGATAGCGCCTCTTTAGGTTCAGAAGAAATCTTCGCCTGGCGTAATGTTGATGTAATGTTGCCGCGGTTACTACGTTCAGAAGTAAAGTTGAGCATAGGAAATACGTCTTAGAAACACGAAACGCATTACATTGGATAACTTAATGACCCGAAACTGTTGACAGATACAATCCATCACACGTTGTTAGGTATATTGAGTATCGGTCTCTGAAATAGTGTTTGAATAGGAAATATGTAAACAATGTTATGATTATTTCATTACTTTGTTCAGAATAGTACTGTCATAAGCTTATGATAGTAGTTGTAATTAGTAATATAACAATAATTATAATAGCTCTTTTAGGCCCAACGGGATGAATTATCAATAAATACAGCTTGAAATTCTGCAAAAACGTACACGCGGCTCTCTAATTGCAACACAGTCGTGTATGTCTAACTGCATTCATGCGCCTGATACATCATTATGGGTTTGCGCATATCAGAGCTTTTAGCATAAGCGTCTGTTTCTGCCTAGTCAAGATTGCATGCCTGTCGAAATGCATGCGTGCTTGTGTGTGTGTGTGTGTGTGATTTCAAAAGACTTCAGATCCGCGATGGGTTTCTTCTTGCGTCAATTCTGGTTAACTTGAGCGAACACTGTCCCTTTGTGTCAATACTGTAAATAAATCATACAACTTTTATGGACTCACTTTCTTTTCTCCTTTTATGTTTTGAAAGAACAAATTATGTCTATGTTCTTTTTTATCGCGACAACCTCTTTATAACAATCGTGCGCAAAACCGGAGCACACGTAATTACCACGTGTTCAATTCGGTTCTTTTTTTTCAACTAGTGTTCTTTGTAGACACCAATAGTTAAGTAAAACGTCCAGTAGTTGTAATGTTAAACTATTTTCTCTCATGCCACTGGCCTTTACAACTCCAAAATATCGTCGGCACTTCCTCCAGCACCGAGTGATACAGAAGTATCAATTCAGATTCACTACGAAACAAATTTTCGCTTTTAATACAAGGTAAAATTCTTTGTAAACTGTAGATGAAAATGCACCTTCGTGTGAAAGTGCCAGATTTAGAACAGGATCCCAAGTAACGAAAGAGCAACGGTAACCATTTCCATTGAAGATGGACCATACCATTCAATATATATATATATATATATATTGTAACATGACATTTAGAACAACATAATATCGTACCTGACTTAATGAAGACTTTGATTAAGAAGCTGACAAGGAGAACAATATCTTCAAAGATGATAGTGAAGAAGAACGACTAACAATTTTAGACTGACTAGTAAGACAACTGACCGTACCCAAATTAATGATTTAGGCTAAGTGATGCAGATATCTTCAAACCCCAACTATGACATGAATATTCGGTATTGACCAAACAAAGAATTGTAAAGACAAACAGCTTATGAACCAGGACTATAAAGAAACAAATGGTTTCAATTGATGTATCATTAAATCCAGACAATCAAAATACAAAGTGAGGGATAATAAACCCAATCATAATATTATGAAAGAGAAATATTGTTAAATAATTAAGTTAATCAATGTAACAAAAATATAAATACACCTGGTTATAGATACAAGAACCATACAAAAAATTGTCACATATAGAGTTCATAGGGTTGTCCAGTAAACAACAAATTATAACATGGTCACAATAACATTTATAACAAGAATAAAACACAGATAAACAGTAAATGTAACAAGGTTATTAGAACTGTGTATGAGGTAGAGCAACAGTGTTCACTTTATTGTAATTTTTGTAAGTCAAACATCAGCAAGTATACGGATGTTTAAACCCATATAAAGAGTAAATATGACATAGACAGTGTCAGAATAATGAGTAAATTAGCTGACAAAGGACTAACTAATTAGTATAGGATTTGTTTTGTAAAATGTGCATGTTTTATGTTATAGCACAGTGTTTTATATAATAGTATTTGTGTTGTGTTTTTTGTATGTAACAGAGGATACAGTTAGTTTAAAGGAATGCCAATTTTATGATATTAATTCCATTTTTTGTTTATGTTGTGTTAACAAATATAACAATAGAGCTGATATTAAACCATGGTAAATTGATTAATTGACCAAGCAGAATGGACAATACAAAAATGTTTTGTTAAATGTCAAACACCTATACAGTTTGAGTAGAAAACAACTATTGTGCAAGGAATTGGTATAATCATAGCCATGTGGACATGAATTTAACTATTAGAATAATATATACTTTGTGTTGTTAAAATAACGTTATATGTTAAACCATTTTGATGAATGTTAGAAGTTAATTTAATTGTTAGAGATGTTAAAACATGATGATGAAAATAATACTATTACATAGGCCAGGTGAAACCAAATTTAGTAAATTTTGAACAATTATATTAGAAATTTTGTAAAGCAAATGTGGAAAGGTAGATGTATTTATAGGTAATAATGTATACAAGGAATATAGAAACAAAATAACACATATCAAGTTATTTAAGAAAATTCCAAATAACAAAATTGTAACATCCATAGTTCTTAAGCAAAAATAGGCATGTTTGGTGTCTAAATATAACACATGTGAAGATCAAAATAATGCTGATAATGGTTTTAAACTCCCATTAAGTATAGAAAAGTTACGTTAGTTTAAAGATTTTGAACAAATTTAGATTCTGAAATAATAAAAGTATATGACAATGTCTACCCGAATTGACCAACCAGGTTCCAAGTTTACCCATAGCAACCAGAAATTTCGGATAAATAAAAAGGGACTTCTTTGACAACGATCTTAGCGAATAGACGCGTTTTTAAATCGTCTTACATTTTGTGTTATAAAGTGTGAAAAAACAATACAACTAAATAAATACTATTAGAAGTACACTACACAAACTTTTTGTAATAACTGAAGACTACCCATTATATGGTTTAGAAGAAATAACAATCAGGAAGAAGATTTGAAGTGGACGAGGGACGAGAAAGAAGATCTGACGTGTACGTGGGCCCTATCTTCACCCAAAAAGAGTACAAGAAGAGGATTTGGTGAATCTGACATCTCATTATATCGTACTTTAACACACACATTTGGATACACGAATTTTAAGTAATAATCAATTAAACTACAGACACCATATAACACGAACACTAGAAACAACCACTAATAACACCATATAAGATTAACACCTTTTTAAACACAACAAGAACTATTAATTTACATAATAACTATCAAAGCCTGAAATAGGCATAACCTTATAAAACTGGTGACCACTATACAATTTCTGTGTGCACATAACACTCTAACGTTGTAATATCCCATAATTGTAAACTTGTATTTTGATTAATAGTGTAATATTTTGTATAATCATAAATCCCCGAACCATATACGCCCTGAGATAATTGATATATTTTAATTTAAAAACGTTAACAAAAACCATTGTTTTGATCTGGAAGGAATACTGAACAGCTACTGCTGCCAACTGGTAAAGAAGACTTATATTTTGTACTACAATTGCGATTATTCTGTTTAAAAATTATTAAAACAAGTTAACCAGTGTTTTTTCCGAATAAAGGATTCCACAAGGATATATGTTTGATGATAATTGTGAGTCGTTATTATTGCCGTTACATTTAGTAAATAGAATTCACAGGTTGTAGCTGACCCGATAGTTGGCATCGGTGAGTGACGTCACGGAAAAGAAGCAGCGTAGTGGGAGTAAGCGGCAATTTACAAAATCATTCGCCGTTCAACATAACACATTTATTACACATCGACGACTCCAGTGCGAGTTTGTCGCTACATTGTTTATATACATATTACGAGTTCACACTTCCTACGGGTGGTGTAATCCAAGTGCACACGACATATTTACAAGTAACTGATTTATAATAACATTGTATGTAACGAAATATTCTCTGGTTACAAATAGACGAACCCGAGGTGAGGCTACATCTCGATCGTAAGTAACCCGATTACGAACAACTAAACCCCCATTATTATCGTTACAGAATTGGCGCACCAACGTGTGAGGCGTGTAATTTAATATAAATTAAATTATAAATAAACCAAAATAAACAAGATGAGGAAGCGAGAGACATCGCGAAAACGAGCGGCCGAAGCCGAGAAGGTAGACGAGTTAGATATGGAAGACAAAGAAGCAACACCGGTCGAAGAAGTAGAAGTAATAATAAGAGAGGACCGAGGAGATAAACAAGAACCGGACAAAGTCACAGAGAGCGTTGACCTGAAGAGCCTTATGGAATGTATAAAACAGTATTATGAGAATATCAATAAGACATTGGACGAGAGCATTAAGAAAAGGGAAGAAATGATGGACGAAATGAGAAAAGAATTGAAGGAAGATTTGGGTAAGAAGATGGAGGAATTAAAAACGGACGTTAAGGAAATGAGAAAGGAAATGAAGGAAAACTTCAGTAAGAACTTAGAAAAATCGCAGGAAGATTTGAGTAAGAAGACGGAAGAAATAATAAATGATAATAAACTGTGGAGGGAAGGATTAAGAAATGAGAGAACCGAAGAAATAAAAAATGATAGCAAACCAGAAACAGAAGAAAAACCAAACGCCAAAACAGAGGATCCAGTAGTAGTATTACCTGAAAAGAAAACTAACGGAAACAAAGAAAATACTAAAGATAAGGAAGTGGAACCAATGAAGATTAGAAGAACACATCCAAAGAAATTAATGAAAACAAAGGAAGAAATGGAGATGATGAACCAGGGTTTATTTGATGATGATAATATCCATATTACCAACCATGAAGAAATCGTGAGTTCCGGGAATAATGGAAGTAGATTAAGGGTAATCTCAGAGATGGTTTACCAGCAGACAGTAGTTTACCACTGGGAAAGGACCAGAGGTAAACTGATTAAAACATGGGGACTAGATCAGTTTCAGCGCAGGACTGGACAGTGTATTCCAGAAAGATGGAAGTATGACATCTCACCAGACTGGGATGACGGCACAGATGAATCACCAGAATGTGTGCCATTAGAGGACCATCCAGGACAGTTCCAGTGTACAGGTGCACTAAAATGTATTCCTTCAGGATGGATGTGTGATGGTGAACCAGATTATGGGGCTTCAGATAAGCAAATAATTAAGAATTCAGATGAAGATCCTCACAGATATTTTTCATGCAATACCACATATGGACCAGAGACGTACTGGTGTATAAAACACTATGATAGAGGGAGCCGAATAAGCTTAGCAGCCAACAAAGGAATAGCGGCTAGAAAAATGAAATACAAGACAAAGGCCAGAGATGTCACTAGTACCGGAACGATGATGAAGACTATGGTCATCCGGACAATGAGAGCAAATGAAGTGACAGACTACGGTTAAGTCTAATACCATACACCTCCACAAAAAGGGACTGATGTTATGATAACCGACAACGGCGAAAAACCATGTCAAAGAAAAAGAAATTAGGAGCAACTGACCGACATAACGAAAATTACCAAAAGATCATCAATGCTGGGTACAGAAGGACATATGACAATAAGCACTATAATAAGAAGTGTAGAAGTTGATAAAACCACAAAATTCTAAAAATAGTAAGATCAACTTACAACTAATTATTTATGAGAATTCATTTGGAATTGAAGAATTTATTATTATAAAACCACCAAATTCTTAAAATATAGTAAGAACAACTTACAACTAATTATTTATGAGAATTAATTTGGAAGTGAAGAATTTATTATTATAAAACCACAAAATTCTAAAGAAATAGTAAGAACAACTTACAACTAATGATTTATGAGAATTAATTTGGAATTGAAGAATTTATTATTATAAAACCACAAAATTCTAAAAATATAGTAAGAACAACTTACAACTAATGATTTATGAGAATTAATTTGGAATTGAAGAATTTATTATTATAAAACCACAAAATTCTAAAAATATAGTAAGAACAACTTACAACTAATTATTTATGAGAATTAATTTGGAATTGAAGAATTTATTATGATAAAACCTCAAAACACAAAGAACATAGCAAGCTCATCGAACCAACTTTGATAATCCAAAATATAACTTTAAATCAAGCCAAATAAACAAATTTGAATATATCAGAATTCAAATGAATAGTAAGGACAACTTACAGTACAGTTTGATAATGTTATAATGAATCAAGCAGATAAACAACTGGGAATAAATTTCCAAATTCTAAACAAAACAAGCACCTCTTATTAAACACAGATATGAACTCATTATTGGAATATAAAAGAAGGATGCAACATCCATAAATTAGAAGAAACCATAGTACTATAAAATGAATAAAAAAGGACAAGTGTAGACAGTCGACGATGAAAATAAGACAAGACTAGAAACAAATTTACTACAAATAACCTATCATGATTGTGAGAGGATCAACAACAAATGAAGATACAAATACTTGTTATGTTTTAATTTAAATGAAGACAGTGAATGAAAAATGAAGATTAAGCAGTACTGATAAAGAAGGAAGGAAGATAATACCAATAGAAAATAAAAAATGTTATTAATATCGCCACAAGAAAATAAACACCTGAAAGAATCAATGGAAAGAAATATTTAGATCTGAGAAGTTAGACTGAGTGAACAATCCCAAGAATATATTATATTATTTTATTTATTTTAGTCGTGAATAGACTAGTGATTATTAAATGTGATTGACTGACGAGATAGCTCCAGCAATCGATATTATTTATGTATTATGTATTGTAAGGACAGCGGGGTATTAGGTCAAGAGAGCCCCCCGACTGATTCCAGAATATATGGTGATTAATTTGTTAGGGAAGTAACATGTTCCAGGGATAGAACACTTATAATTAAAGACAAGTATACCAGATCATAATAAGAATAACAAATGATAATATGAAAAAGAAGGTAATTGATAATTTCAACAAAAACAATATTTTATTAAAATGATCAAATTTGGTGGCAGGGTAATATGTAACATGACATTTAGAACAACATAATATCGTACCTGACTTAATGAAGACTTTGATTAAGAAGCTGACAAGGAGAACAATATCTTCAAAGATGATAGTGAAGAAGAACGACTAACAATTTTAGACTGACTAGTAAGACAACTGACCGTACCCAAATTAATGATTTAGGCTAAGTGATGCAGATATCTTCAAACCCCAACTATGACATGAATTTTCGGTATTGACCAAACAAAGAATTGTAAAGACAAACAGCTTATGAACCAGGACTATAAAGAAACAAATGGTTTCAATTGATGTATCATTAAATCCAGACAATCAAAATACAAAGTGAGGGATAATAAACCCAAACATATAATATTATGAAAGAGAAATATTGTTAAATAATTAAGTTAATCAATGTAACAAAAATATAAATACACCTGGTTATAGATACAAGAACCATACAAAAAATTGTCACATATAGAGTTCATAGGGTTGTCCAGTAAACAACAAATTATAACATGGTCACAATAACATTTATAACAAGAATAAAACACAGATAAACAGTAAATGTAACAAGGTTATTAGAACTGTGTATGAGGTAGAGCAACAGTGTTCACTTTATTGTAATTTTTGTAAGTCAAACATCAGCAAGTATACGGATGTTTAAACCCATATAAAGAGTAAATATGACATAGACAGTGTCAGAATAATGAGTAAATTAGCTGACAAAGGACTAACTAATTAGTATAGGATTTGTTTTGTAAAATGTGCATGTTTTATGTTATAGCACAGTGTTTTATATAATAGTATTTGTGTTGTGTTTTTTGTATGTAACAGAGGATACAGTTAGTTTAAAGGAATGCCAATTTTATGATATTAATTCCATTTTTTGTTTATGTTGTGTTAACAAATATAACAATAGAGCTGATATTAAACCATGGTAAATTGATTAATTGACCAAGCAGAATGGACAATACAAAAATGTTTTGTTAAATGTCAAACACCTATACAGTTTGAGTAGAAAACAACTATTGTGCAAGGAATTGGTATAATCATAGCCATGTGGACATGAATTTAACTATTAGAATAATATATACTTTGTGTTGTTAAAATAACGTTATATGTTAAACCATTTTGATGAATGTTAGAAGTTAATTTAATTGTTAGAGATGTTAAAACATGATGATGAAAATAATACTATTACATAGGCCAGGTGAAACCAAATTTAGTAAATTTTGAACAATTATATTAGAAATTTTGTAAAGCAAATGTGGAAAGGTAGATGTATTTATAGGTAATAATGTATACAAGGAATATAGAAACAAAATAACACATATCAAGTTATTTAAGAAAATTCCAAATAACAAAATTGTAACATCCATAGTTCTTAAGCAAAAATAGGCATGTTTGGTGTCTAAATATAACACATGTGAAGATCAAAATAATGCTGATAATGGTTTTAAACTCCCATTAAGTATAGAAAAGTTACGTTAGTTTAAAGATTTTGAACAAATTTAGATTCTGAAATAATAAAAGTATATGACAATGTCTACCCGAATTGACCAACCAGGTTCCAAGTTTACCCATAGCAACCAGAAATTTCGGATAAATAAAAAGGGACTTCTTTGACAACGATCTTAGCGAATAGACGCGTTTTTAAATCGTCTTACATTTTGTGTTATAAAGTGTGAAAAAACAATACAACTAAATAAATACTATTAGAAGTACACTACACAAACTTTTTGTAATAACTGAAGACTACCCATTATATGGTTTAGAAGAAATAACAATCAGGAAGAAGATTTGAAGTGGACGAGGGACGAGAAAGAAGATCTGACGTGTACGTGGGCCCTATCTTCACCCAAAAAGAGTACAAGAAGAGGATTTGGTGAATCTGACATCTCATTATATCGTACTTTAACACACACATTTGGATACACGAATTTTAAGTAATAATCAATTAAACTACAGACACCATATAACACGAACACTAGAAACAACCACTAATAACACCATATAAGATTAACACCTTTTTAAACACAACAAGAACTATTAATTTACATAATAACTATCAAAGCCTGAAATAGGCATAACCTTATAAAACTGGTGACCACTATACAATTTCTGTGTGCACATAACACTCTAACGTTGTAATATCCCATAATTGTAAACTTGTATTTTGATTAATAGTGTAATATTTTGTATAATCATAAATCCCCGAACCATATACGCCCTGAGATAATTGATATATTTTAATTTAAAAACGTTAACAAAAACCATTGTTTTGATCTGGAAGGAATACTGAACAGCTACTGCTGCCAACTGGTAAAGAAGACTTATATTTTGTACTACAATTGCGATTATTCTGTTTAAAAATTATTAAAACAAGTTAACCAGTGTTTTTTCCGAATAAAGGATTCCACAAGGATATATGTTTGATGATAATTGTGAGTCGTTATTATTGCCGTTACATTTAGTAAATAGAATTCACAGGTTGTAGCTGACCCGATAGTTGGCATCGGTGAGTGACGTCACGGAAAAGAAGCAGCGTAGTGGGAGTAAGCGGCAATTTACAAAATCATTCGCCGTTCAACATAACACATTTATTACACATCGACGACTCCAGTGCGAGTTTGTCGCTACATTGTTTATATACATATTACGAGTTCACACTTCCTACGGGTGGTGTAATCCAAGTGCACACGACATATTTACAAGTAACTGATTTATAATAACATTGTATGTAACGAAATATTCTCTGGTTACAAATAGACGAACCCGAGGTGAGGCTACATCTCGATCGTAAGTAACCCGATTACGAACAACTAAACCCCCATTATTATCGTTACAATATATATATATATATATATATAATTCGGTTCATAACGTTATCCTACGTCTTCCGATCCCTAGTCTCGATTGGTCTCGATCCAACCAAGATTCTTCTTCCAATTCCCGGTCTCTCATTGCCCGATTGATGCCTTCTCTCCAACCCAACCTAGGTCTTTCTTTTCGTCTACGACCATACGTCTCTTCGTGTCCATCCCAAAATTTGCTTGGGGAGTCGATTATCCGGCATTCTTTGCACATGTCCAAACCATCTTAGCTGTTTTATTCTTATGTCGTCAACAATAGAGCACTGTACCTCCATTATCTCCCGGATTCTGACGTTTCTTACTTTTTCCAGTTTTGACCTCCCTGCCGCTCTTCGCCAATAATCCATCTCAGTAGCCTCCAACAACTTTTCTGTTCTTTGTGTTATTGGCTATATTTCACACCCGTATGACGTAATTGGTTTCACAATTGCATTGTATATACGATGTTTATTTTGTTTTGAAATTTGTTGGTCCCACAATATGTTGTTCAGCAATGCTATTGATTTTCTTCCCAAGTTATTTCTTTCTCTTATCGCTTTATCTAGACTATCATCTTGTGTAACTGCTGTTCCTAGATATTTATAGCTACTGCAATTTATTATTTCTTGTTCGTCTTCTAAAATTAAATTCTTCTGTTCCCTACCAATGCACATATACTCCGTTTTCTTTGTGTTTACTTCAAGGCCCCATAGATTATATTCCTCTATAAGTTTTCGTGTCATGTATTCCATGTCGTGATAATCCTGCGCTACCACGACTTGGTCGTCAGCGAAACACAGTGTGTACACTGTGTTGTCAATTAGAGGTATCCTCATTTTGTGGCATTTCTTTTTCCAGGTTTTGAGGGCTTGTTCCAAGTATATCTTAAAAAGCGTCGGTGAGAGACATCATCCCTGCTTCAGGCCCTTACTAACATTAAATCCTTTTGAGACTTTACTTCCAATATGGACCATTCAATGCCGTGTCTAAAGTTGTAAACGAGGTCATCAAGGATGTCAATGTTATTTCGGCTAAAGCTTTCTGGAATAGCTTATGAAGCTACTTGATAATATTCTCGTACACTCTGACTGGTACTGTGACTGTATAATTTTGGTGTGAAAAAGCAGAAACTTTATCGATTCCCAGAAAGATTTCTTTAAAAAATGTAAGAATTTTACTTTGTCTAGACCAACTCGGATCTTTTCAACATGGTCTATGCAGTCTGATTTATGACTTATGTTATTTGCACTGATTACTGTGATATAATCTTTCCACGTAGTACAGCCACTTCCCCTTCAATATTAATAACTTAGTTTAGTCGATTGCGGTGTTTTATTGAGTTATCCTTTTCCCATTTTCTTCTTCAATTTTTTCTTTTCCATTTCCTATTTCCACTACAATCTCACTCCTTCCTTGTGTCCTTAACTATTCTTTGCTAGTTCTTTTTGTGCACGTAACTGCCATCGGTTGCCTACTTTTAAAAAAAATGTCACAGTCGTATCTTATATTACGCGTTCAAGTGACTAATTCCCCCCTAATTATAATATACTTTTTTTTAAATATTAAGCTTACATTCACCACATACATTATTTTCGGAATGTTCTTGTGCTTTCAACACTCAATTAAGTTTAGTGAAAAATAATTCTATTCTATTAAATTTGTTTGAAAACATTGATATGTAACAATAATATTATGTTGTGTTATCTACTAATATTCTAATAGCCTTTACTTATAATAAGGTGAAAATAAATTTATAAATGAAAATAATGAATGGATTTGTTAATAGGCCTACTAGGCTTGTAAATTAATTGTGTTTGAAACGTAAGCCTGAAGAAGTTTCTAATAAGTCAATTAGAATTAAACAGTTTTCGTCAGTCATGGTTGTAATAAAATTACATATTTAGGTTACTAGATTGATTTTAAGTTTAGCAGGAATGTTAGTGTGTTTTGTATGAAAAAATAAACCATCTTTTTAGGTAATTTTAATAAAGGCGGCGTCAATACAAACATTTAAATCCAAAAATAGTTTTGTCATGTCTACGACTTTTGAATTAAACGCACTTGCGTGAAATGCGTTACCGTGAAAAACTAACGCAATAATTTACATTCGATTGCACGAGAAACAGATGCTCCCACTCTGAAATCAGGAAACATGCGATACTAAATGGTAAAGGGAGCATTACGTGGAAAAGGCTGGTAGTTGAAAGAAAATGGAACATAATTGCCTAACTGAGTGGAAATATATGGCCACAAGCATTAGAACATTGAACACTACCTACGCACATACACATTACGGTTTAATGTATTTGATGTCAAACTGGAATGACGAGTTACACAGCTGTATAGTGCTTCTGATGACGTATATAAACAAGTGTAGCTCAAGCGTGAATTAAACCCCGTAACGCATCGTGATCCGCTAATTTATATGTTTTGAACCACATATGGAAAGCACACAATAAACTATTAAAAGTATTACCAATTACTTTGGTTTTATAATTTTTAATTTTAATCGATATCTACGTGTAACGTCAACACACAGGATTAGCGGAATTATACCAAAGAACAACATCACGACTAACTTCAGTTTACATAAAATTGTTGGATCGTTGCTAGAAAATCCTAAAGACAAAATCCCCTAGTAAAACAAGGGAGATACCTTGTCTGACTGCAACCGCTCATGAATCTCCCAATCGAAGGATCACGTAAGTCAGCACGTCAGAGGACACAGACTAAGGCCTGAAACTTCAGTATTGTCCCAAACACACAACTGAGACTAGGCATAACATTGATTTCGATACGATGAAACTACCAGCTGTCGCGGAAGTGGTGCAGAAAACTCATCTTAAGAAAGGCGATTTGAATTGAAGAAATCGGCCGTTGTTAGCAAACGGTACGATGGCGTGCGACTTCATCCTGCTTAGCACCCGGTACTTCACAGTTTCAACAAATCAGAAGACTAGTCTGGTTCTTAAGAGATACGAGTTCGGCCGGCCTAGGTAGAAAATGTTATGTAGGCCCGGCTTAGATAAAAAATCATTACATCCTAAGTTATAGATGACGAATCTGCGTGAAGATGGCAGAGCAAAACACAAGGCGCGATTCAACCCAGAAAAAGAACACTTATCACACACGCGAAACTGAGAATTATCTTACGTTATAATTCTAACGTTATAACGTTATCTTATTGTAACGTGATAACAATATACATAGAATATTCTCGATGTTAATACAGATTTATAAGCTACAGTCGTATGCGCGCACGCTCACACACACACACATTTACACAAATACGCAGACATGCATATTACGACATATTTTTATACATTACATTAAGTAGTTATATGTGTATTAAACAAAACCACACACTGACTGAAATTTACGCAGAAAGTTTGAACCCTTGTTTATACGAAAATATATCATCACAGGGCAAAGACACCTTGAAGTTTTACAAAATATATTTTTCCTTTATATACAAGTAGTTAGAAGTATTTCCTTTATTATATTGGATCCTTTACAGAGGATTGGTATTTAGGGGTGAAAATTACCGCCAATGGGAAGCGAGACAAAGAAATACAATCCAGAATTAATTTGGGAAAGATAGCTACATCAACATTAAATGGAGTCCTGTGGAATAAGCAAATTACAGCAGAAACTAAAACCAAACTATTTAAAACCATTGATAGAAGTAACATGACTTACGGCTCAGAAGTTTGGACTACCAATAGACACACAAGAACAAAATTAATGACAGCAGAGACGGACTTTTGGAGACGTTCGGAATAGTATCCAGATGTGAAAAAATTAGGAATGAAATTATTAAAGACAGAATGAATGTAAAAATGCAATTGTTGATTTTATTCAAACAAAAACAAATTCAATGGCATGGACACACAAAAGAATGACACAGGAAAGATTGCCAAGGAGAGTTATGGAATGCACCCCACGAGGAAAAAGGAAAAGAGAAAGACCACCTATCATCTGGATAGAAGATACTGTATTCAGAATATATTAAAGGAAAGAGAAATTGAAGATCTTTGGATGGACAAGCTGCAGTGAGAGATGAGAATTCAATCAATTCTGTAATCTGTGGTTCCGGAAAATGTGTAAACATTGTACAGCCGGAATAATAATAATAATAATAATATATTTCCTTTAATAAAATATTTAGAAACAATTTTATAATATTTAACTACTTTGTAAATAAAACAATTGACTTTTGTGTTTGATTTAGCATAGTAACATTTTCTGCCAACTTAATTTTTAATTGAAATCAAATTTCTCAATTCGTGTTTGTTTCTGACAGTGTTCACATCAAAGTTTTCATAATTAAATTCTCTGTAAGATTTTATTTGAAAATTTGTATTTTTTATTACCAATTTAACAATACTATTTACACCAAGTCTGAAATTTATATTTTTTTGAACTCGAGTTTTATTCTCTTTAGCAACTTAAGGCAAACCTTTGAAACAAAAGACGAAATTTTTACCTAGCGTGACTCGAAAACAAAGCGTTACGGATCTATGTTTGTAGACCCGATAATCAAGAAATTGTTCTTGGTTTTAGCTCTAGAATTACATTCAAGAAGAGTTCCTTCCCGGAACTCACTGTGTGATCGAGGGGGGTTCACACGCTCACGTTTGATTGGGGATTTCATTTTTTAACTTTGAGGCAAAAGCTATTGGTGACATCTGACAGTGACTCAAACAATAGCAATCATATATAAGATATTACTTATTTCAGTAAATAATTAACATATAATTATAAGCAAAAATATACTGAATAAAGAAATGAAAGTGCAGAATAAAAAATGAATCGAGAACATTATGTAAAACATGGCTCGGACATGGCTGAAAGCATTTAGAACGTAAACAATACAATACCGACGACGCCATTGAATGGTTGATTAATAAGTAGGCGAAAGACACAATAGGGAGTGAATAGGTTATATCAGTAATTTGGCTCGGCTAATCTAATGTAGGACAATGGGTGCGCGCCTGCTGGCTCCTCTGTGTACACCTGTGACTTAACCTGTCTTTATTGTTCTAACGCGCACAAAGAAACACAATGGCGTTAACACAAAAGGGTATTTGTTCAGCAGCCCCTCTCACTGGATTCGCTGTATCAGCAACCCTCTCCGCACTAATGTATTCATTGGAGTTTGTTTGAGGTTATTTTTATGCATACTTAAAACACTTATGTAGAAAGAAATTATAATTTCTTAAAATATCAAAATTTGTTATTTTTCACGAAATATGTGCACAGTAGGTCAGGTTAAATTTAAATTACCTCAGTAACTGTGTGTATCTAAACACAGACTTCAAGGATATATTAAATTAAGAAAGGTTGAACTTAATTGCTGTAAATCTGAATTCCTGTAACTTTATATGCCCTCAATTGATGAAGCTGTACAGAACGATGAAGACTGAATTAAGGATTCATACAAGTTAGGTTAGGTGAGATAGTTAACGAAAGCACAATATGTTCTTATTGATCATACTGACCAATTCCAAGCGTTCGAATTTTAAAATTATGAATTAATGTATATTTTAATTAGAAATGTTATTACTAATGCATTGTAATGTAGGATTGTTATTATAATATTATCAGAAAGGTACAAAAGTTTTCTTTTCTTTTTAATGATAATTATTTTTTATAATTGTTATCATTTTTAACTTCTAATTTCGTAGGTACGTAGATGATTATTCCATATAATTAAATTGTAGATTGTGAATTTCTTTTTCTCTACTTCTTAGCTATTCAATTGCTAAAATAATTCCAACGGCAACACTCTATAGTGCTGGGATGTAACAATTTTAGGTAAGCGTGACAAAATACCGAACGATCCATATTTATGCAGTGTACCATTAATTGTCCGAGTTACTATTATTGATGCATGGCAATGAGGGCGAGTAAACTAGAGGTTAATTAAAATTATAGATTAGTGCATAACTGTTGTATTGGAGTGTTTCACTCGAAGACTCGCTTGGTCGAAATTTTCCTACTCGCTTAACTACTTTCCTATTTTATGGCGATTTTCCTAGTCACTATGATGTACTTGCTTTACAAGCCTTACTTCTCTTTCTTCCCTTCCCTTTCTCTTATATTTACTGTCTTACTCTAGCTTTCTCTCTCTCTCTGTCTCTCTCTAAATATATATATTTCACTCCCCCTTTCACACACACACACACACACACACACACACACACCAAACATTAGTTTCTGTTATAAACTGGTACGTAACTGTAACGGATTATTTTCAATATTACTGTAACATTAATTTAATTTGTTTGTAAAAATTTTTAATCATTTAAAAACGTTAGCATTTTTTACCCTCGTCGAGTCATTGCTTCTGCAATAGAAGGAACAGCAGCTGACGTTATTAGAGTAAGTTAATAGAAGTGTGTTGTCGACAGCTGGTTGTTACTTTGTGACACGTCAAGGATTCTGTGTCAACGACACCAACGACCACAAACGTTACTCGACTTTGTAATTAACAAATTTTTTTGCTTCGTTTACAGCGGCTAACCGTCTTCTTCGCAAGTCGTCTTGTAGTTTTTTAATTATTGAATAAATTATATTTTTCTTCAAAGCAAGCGGTTAAGATTTATACAAGTACCGCGAGGATAGGCGTAATTAAAATAATTCCCAGGAATCTAAAATCTAGGCGTAATTAATAGTTTTAATACTAATTAATAGCAAATCGATTATTTAACATGCATATTGTTATTGGTATCCAAGTCACTTTGTCATTTATAAATTAATAAATTATCTTAGATTTGTCGCGTGACTTAGTTTTATATTTAAAATGACGTGTTTCGGAACATGCGTATGTTCCATCGTGACATTAATTTACTCAGTTGAGATCGTTAAATGTTAAAATCACATTACTTTGTACTTACACACGTCAGTATGAGCGCGCACCCTTTGAAGGCTGACCGGACAAGCTATTTAATGGCTAAAATAATTCCAACGGCAACATTCTATAGTGTTGGGATGTAACAATTTTAGGTAAGCGTGATAAATACCATACGGTCCATATATATGCAGTGTACCATAAAATGTCCGAGGCACTATTATTGATGCATGCCAATGGGGTCGAGTAAACTACGAGGTTAATTAAAATTATAGATTAGTCCATAACTGTTGGTATTGGAGTATGTTCACTCGAAAACTCACGTGGTTGGAATTTTGATAACACTTTCTTGGTTCACAACCAGGTTTTATGGATATTATTGTTAACACAAACCCTTCGCCTATTCCGTGGCGTGGGATTCTTAGTGTTAAAGCTGAGGTCGAGTTTCTCGATTCAACCACTGAGGAAACGAAATCACAGAATGGGCGAAACGTTTGGTGTTATTAATAATATCAGTGATAACGGTTATCACACAAAAAGAATTGTTATCTGTACTGGATTATTAGATAATGTGTAAAACTACAGGCTAGCGATTAGATTATTTCTAGTTAGTAAATAGAGGAGAGGTTGACGCATACATGTTTCAAGCACTTTATTAAAAGTAAGATATACTTTTTTCCTTAAATAAATGTTACTTAACATGAATAAGAGCACGTTTTATAGATGACTTACAGTTATGATTTTTATTTTACAGTATAGTTTCAGCAGCTGATGAGCCTATGTTGACTTGGAAAGATCAGCAGTTTGTTGCACACGTGAAAAGGATATATACTGGATTCAATCCTTCAACGTATTTCACTCCACTATCTGGCCTTAAATCAATTACACTTGCTTCTTCCTCAATTTGTATAACATTGTTGAACTATTACTAAATTATAATAACAAATAATCGTATTTTCAAAGCTCTTTTTTTGACTATTTATTCAGATTTAGATGTTTGATTACAATAAATCAATATTTTAAATTTTATTAGCTCTTATCCACAAGTACATTACAAAATTTGTATCTTGAAACTCAGTTGCTACTGGTGAGGCTAATTTTTACTACGACTTACTTTCAATTGAATTATTACAACTTTCAACTAAATATAGGCCTATATGAATTATATTTACTAATATTTACTGTAATATTGTGCAGCGTTTAGACTAATTTCAAGTAAAGAAACATATTTTTCAGCATTCCAGTAATTTGTAAAGAGATGTCTCCGACACGAATTTTGGTATTAAATATAGCGGTATACATAGACCAGCGATAAATTTTTATTTAAGACTTGATAGGGAATTTCGCTGTACTTTATGTTTGCTGTTTAAACACCAAAATACCATTCAGATGCAAATTAATTTGCAAGCGTTTTACCATGTAAATAAATAAATATTGTTACGACAGTCTCACTGATCGTCGTATGGTACAGTGGGAACAAATATAGAAACCAATGAAGTCACTAATTACCAGCTTTAATTAATCAAAAATAACAGTTTGTGATCAGCAAGTTATTCAATAAGATTATACTCGTACAATAATTTAAGTTAAATTTGTCCACACACAATAATAAAATTTGTCAAATAATAGCATTCCGCACAATCATCACTTTTCACTAATAACCACTTGAGTCGCACTGAATAAATCGCCCAACGTAAAACTGACTCCTTAGCGGAAGCTGTCGCCTATATATAGCTTGCAGGGTTCCAGACTAATGTTCCACAATATGCATAATATTCCATAATGTTCCATAAGCACTAGAAAATTCTAGACGGTACTTGAGTGCAGTCTTGGCAGAAACATGCATCTGCTCGGCTGGCCGAGAAACGTGTAGAACGACACTCTCCATTGTTCCGTCGTTGCAGTATCAAATACTCCCTTGATTTGTAACAGTAACTAATAATTAATTTTATTAGTTCTAAATGAATATTTTATAAAGATATTACGCATAATATATAAAAAATTTATATTTATAATATAAATTATGTATATATGTCTGATCGTTTCTTAATAATTTATGGTTATTATTTCTAACTTTTAGGCATTAAAAATTATGATTTTGTTACTTAGTTTGTAACGAAGGATTGTTACTATAAGATTCGACATTTCCACTTAGATGTATATGTGTCAGACGCAATGATCGTATTATGACATATATATTTTAGTTAAAAGATTTTATTATATAGTTCTCTGACTATGTAAAATAACTCTACCAGGAAGCTTTATTTGCCTGTCATAACAAACAGTAAAAATGCAATTGTACCGTATTTCAAGCAGTCACGTAATAACTTTAATGACTAATTGAACATAAACAAATTAACCGTACGAAGCACGCAATTACGTGAATAAGGCCATTACTGAATGTTGCTGTTCGCTTTTACCCTCATAAATGTATACGTATATCTTGATCGTTATGAAAACGACTTTCCGTATTTCGAAGTAATTCATTATAATTATCCCTACAGTCTAAGTAGAGAGAGAGAGAGAGAGAGAGAGAGAGAGAGAGAGAGAGAGAGAGAGAGAGAGAGAGAGAGAGAGAGAGAGAGAGAGAGAGAGAGAGAGAGAGAGAGAGAGAGAGAGAGAGAGAGAGAGAGAGAGAGAGAGAAGGAACGTAGCGTAATTGAGGTTGAAACTAAGCAGAAGAAAAGTTTTTTCTAAACGTAAATGCCAGGGCTTTTTAACTGATCTGTATGTTCCATGTTAACAGTTTGGATCATTATTTCTCCTTTCTCCTTTGTAACTAACGTTTATTAATAAAACTTAACGTAGGAAATGACCTTTATATACAGCATTACTTTTAACGTCTCTCAAAATAAAAATATTAACGAAACAAACAAAATATTCTGGAATCTTCGTCAATGGCATCTTGTACATGTTGAGTCTTTAAGTATTTCGTGGTATGATCTTTTTATCTATAATAAGAACAGTTTAATAATATTTGATCAAGACGTTGAAGGATACTTGTAACTAGTGTATATGTACGTAAAATCTGTATGTTACATGAACAAGTGTTTAATTTTAAAATACAATTCTAACTTACGCATACAGAAAAGACACTTAAGAGATGATACCAAATCCTTAAATTATATCGAATGGATAACTATTAAATTTCAATTTTAACTTTAATATACAGAGTGTAATAACCTTAAACTGGCGTTTTATTGGCTATAACAAATGTGTCAGAATATGATCTTAAAGTGTATAACATTAGAGTTTTGAGGTCAAAAGCAGTTATCTACAACGAGTTAATTGAGCAAGTTTTCTAATTTTGCTTTCTTGGATTGTGAAACGTATTATGTCGTGGTGTATATTGCAACGATACAGATTTAATTATCGCAAAGGATATAGTGTGTGTGTGTGTGTGTGTGTGTGTGTGTGTGCAGAAATTACAAACGATTCTATAATGGAGATGATGAAAAATTATTTATTATACACAAGACATAATTGGTTTTATGATATACGAGGGCAATTTTTTTTTCAACCTCTGGTAAGTTGGCAAACCTGGTTCTGTTGTCATAGCAACAATCTGATTGTTGATTAATGTTTTTGAGGCTTTGTTCTATCCTATAATCCTTTGGGTTTAAAGTTATTTTGTCTATTACTGTGCTGACGACGGTTTAAATATCCCAATGACAATTGAAATTCCCTCCAAGTGTGAGATTCGGTCTGTTATTAGATTTCTTCAAGCTGAAGGTCATAGTGCTGCAGAAATTATCAAAGGTTGTGTAATGTGTATGGAGAAAATGTCGTGAGTTCAGTTCGGGAATGGTGTCGAAAACTTAAAGAAGTGCGACCTGATGTTCATGATGAAGGAGGGCAAGGAAGAAAGTCCGTGGCTACTGATGATGTTGTTGAAAGGGTAGACAGGATGGTTCGAGAGCGCTATCGTTTCACAATTACTAAACTTTCTGATGAATTTTCTGAAATTTCTAGGTCTGCTCTTTATGATATTCTTACTCGGAAGCTTGGGTATAGGAAACTCTGTACTCGGTGGGTTCCCAAACAACTCACAGATGTCCACACAAAACCTGCTTCATGAATTTGGTTGGGAAGTCCTTGATCACCCACCTTATAGCACAGACTTGGCACCAAGTGACTACCATTTTTTCACTGACTTGAAGAAGTGGTTAGGTGGGCAGCGGTTTGACTCCAATGATGAGTTAAAGTCCAGTGTGGCAGATTGGGTGACTACTCAGGAGCGAACATTCTACAACATGGGCATAGAAAAGTTGGTGCCTCGCTATGATAAGTGCCTCAACAATGGTGGTGACTATGTAGAAAAGTAGTTTACATATATATGAAACTTTTGTATATAATAAAATTATTAATGTCATACATGTGTCTGTTTCTTGGTCCTATCGGAGGTTGAAAAAAAATATCCCTCGTATATTATATTACAAATTGTCATGCATTTTATATTTTGAAATAATAATTTATATAGTTCGATTTTATATCGATTTTACTTGTTTGATGATATCCGTTTACTTGCTGATACGTCCTCCGTATGTGCGACCCCTCCTCTTCTTATCGTCGCTCCCCGTCCTGGCGTCTTCTTCGGCGTCGCTCTCTTTCCTGGCGTCCTCTTCGTCCTGGCGTCCTCTTCGTCCTGGCGTGCTCTTCGTCGGCGGGTTGCTCCAGCGGCGATACTTCTATACGGCTCGTTGACGGTCCCGTCTAACTGCTAACACCAATTAGACTTTTCACAAAGTTGTTACGCTCACAATAATGATCGTTCTTACTCGAAACAGCTATTATTTATTTACACGTTCATTTTATTAATCTCAGGGTGATTACGGGTAGTTATTAGAAAAGCGGTGTATTTGGCGTACACCTTCCGAGAAAGCTTGAAGTGTTTTTAATAATTCCTTATTCGGGACTATCTTACACTAACGCGAAAAGCACTTTAATCTAATATAATTTTTACTTAGGTTGTTAACCCGCTTGGTCTTTACGCTAAGCTTCGCAAAAAGTTCCAAGTTTTATTGTAAGTTAAGATTTTTATATGTTCGTACGAGCAAAACTCTGGACGACAGACACACTTCACTCTGCAACTGCAATCGAAGAACTGTCCCGATCCTTACCTTACAGTACGAATATTAATGAAATTAGTGTCTTCCGATTGGTTAAACCCAAGTCACATGGTTGATGATTGCATAATATATAAGTTTAGTTATTTTGCGTCGACGTTTCGACAATATTTATTGTCATCTTCAGGACCTGTATATGAAATACAATAGAAATATCAAACATAACGAAACAATTAAATATTTGGGTGAACGTGTTGGTGATGTGAGTGTGTGCGTGTGTATGTATGTATCATTTTTTATGTGAAGACTTATGATAGTATGTTTACATCTTCAAATTATCTTTAAGAAAGCGAGCAAATTATAGTATGAGATAACTTAATTTATACAGTATTACAATTTAAATTACTAAATATAATGTTATTTTAATTAATTAAACAAACAGTAACCAACAATTGGATATTATAGTAGATTGGTACATAAATTGTTTATACCTACAACAGTCAACATATAGCAAAGTAATATATTACCTATAACTAAAACAGATTAGGGGATGTTCACTAGGTAATTATTAAAAGTTATTTTTACCATGTTTCACTCCCTACTGGTGTTAGCAAACAATCATAATTTAGAAACATACAATTTACACAATATTGTAAAACATTACGACTTAAATCAGATAGTTGACAAAGGTTACAAACAAAAATTTCTGGTAAATTTTACTAACAGGTAAACTTGGATAATACGGTAATTGTAATCATATTGTAAAATATAGTCAAGAGTACTATAGAATATGTAATTTATGTGTGTGTCCACAATCACCCTTCTCTTTCACCCATGCTCCCCCCGCCAGTCCTCACAGCCTCTCACTCTAACCTGAAATCGATCTATCACTCACTATCACCCCACTCACTCTCTCTCTCTCTCTCTCTCTCTCTCTCTCTCTCTCTCTCTCTCTTCTACATCTCACTCACTGTCTCCCTTCTTCCCTCTCTCACTCTTCCACCCTTCGCTCTCACACTCTCTCTCTCTCTCCCTCTCATTATCTCTCTTCATTCTCTCTCTCTCTCACTCTCTCTCTCTCTCTCTCTCTCTCTCTCTCTCTCTCTCTCTCTCTCTCTCTCTATCTCTCTCTCTCTCTTCTACATCTCACTCACTGTCTCCCTTCTTCCCTCTCTCACTCTTCCACCCTTCGCTCTCACACTCTCTCTCTCTCCCTCTCATTATCTCTCTTCATTCACTCTCTCTCTCTCTCTCTCTTTCTCTCTCTCTCTCTCTCTCTCTCTCTCTCTCTCTCTCTCTCTCTCTCTCTCTCTCTCTCCCTCTCATTTGTCATTGTCCATGATTGGCACTCTAAAACACTCACCATTTTTATTACACTATCATCCTCATATAAATAGAGAATTTATGCACACGATAACAGAAATGATTTACCAACTTGTATTAAAGGGTTACAGACTTTATAACACAACATTATAGATAACAGATCTATTATATGAAAATGGTTATTACTTAATATTTACATTTTGGTCAATGTTATTTACCTGGAACTTGGTCTATACAGAGTACCATAGTCAATGTAGTTCAAATATAGGTCGGTCATAATCTCTCTCACATGCTCCCTCAATCTCTCTCTCTCTCTCTCTCTCTCTCTCTCTCTCTCTCTCTCTCTCTCTCTCTCTCACTCTATTCTAAACAGATATATACCACAAATCTAACATGCAGACGTGTACACACACACACACACACACAACAAAACAACCTCACAAGTCAACTACACATTCGAGAATCCATACATAAATATAACACTATTTTATTCACTTATTTTTATCATCTAAGTGTAAATTATGCACAACGGAGATGCCCACTGTACTGAGTTTAAAACTGATCGACTATGTGTCTATAAGAAATGTTATATGTTTCTTAGCTAATACTAAATAATATGATCAGTGAGACACTTACAATTGTTGCTGACGCCAAACACACAACTGTAAATTTTCCCTAACCAACACCTTATTATAAAGCAGAACAGATGACCCTTGTACATTTGTAGGAAATTAAGTAACATGTGTTCAGAAGACAGTTGAGAAAGGTTTGCACTAGGGGGGAGTGTGACACTAATTAATATCTAACGACAAGCTGGCCACTAATGACCAACACATCCTGTAGGGAGACTACTGATTATTTCTTCAAATTTCATGTCTTGACGGTGTGTATAAGTTGAGCATAACTGGACGAGAGGTTTTGAGTATCAGTCCGAAAATTAATGGAGTGAGGGTCACTTTTAATTTGAATCATTTCCAGTACGCACCTTTTGAAATAATTATTTTCGTAATATTTAATTTGGGTGTTGTTGAAGTCAAATTCATGACCGGTGTTTAAATGGTGAGATACTAAAGCATTGGGGTTATCATTATGGGTTTTTTTATGGCAATCATACCTATGTTGATAAATTCTCTTATGTAAATATTGGGACGTAATACCAGTGTATGTGGCTGGACAGTCATTGCATTGGATAGTGTATACGACATTAGATCGTTTATCTTTGGATGTCGGGTCTTTGAGGCTTGAGAAGAGAGATCGAACAGTATGTTGGTTTTTGAATGCTAAAGTTTTTTGAATTTTTGATAGGCATTTTTTAAGTTTTTCAGAAAGCCCTTTAACACCATTTAAACACCGGTCATGAATTTGACTTCAACAACACCCAAATTAAATATTACGAAAATAATTATTTCAAAAGGTGCGTACTGGAAATGATTCAAATTAAAAGTGACCCTCACTCCATTAATTTTCGGACTGATACTCAAAACCTCTCGTCCAGTTATGCTCAACTTATACACACCGTCAAGACATGAAATTTGAAGAAATAATCAGTAGTCTCCCTACAGGATGTGTTGGTCATTAGTGGCCAGCTTGTCGTTAGATATTAATTAGTGTCACACTCCCCCCTAGTGCAAACCTTTCTCAACTGTCTTCTGAACACATGTTACTTAATTTCCTACAAATGTACAAGGGTCATCTGTTCTGCTTTATAATAAGGTGTTGGTTAGGGAAAATTTACAGTTGTGTGTTTGGCGTCAGCAACAATTGTAAGTGTCTCACTGATCATATTATTTAGTATTAGCTAAGAAACATATAACATTTCTTATAGACACATAGTCGATCAGTTTTAAACTCAGTACAGTGGGCATCTCCGTTGTGCATAATTTACACTTAGACGATAAAAATAAGTGAATAAAATAGTGTTATATTTATGTATGGATTCTCGAATGTGTAGTTGACTTGTGAGGTTGTTTTGTTGTGTGTGTGTGTGTGTGTGTGTGTGTGTGTGTGTGTGTGTGTGTGTGTGTGTGTGTGTGTGTGTGTGTGTGTGTGTACACGTCTGCATGTTAGATTTGTGGTATATATCTGTTTAGAATAGAGTGAGAGAGAGAGAGAGAGAGAGAGAGATTGAGGGAGCATGTGAGAGAGATTATGACCGACCTATATTTGAACTACATTGACTATGGTACTCTGTATAGACCAAGTTCCAGGTAAATAACATTGACCAAAATGTAAATATTAAGTAATAAACATTTTCATATAATAGATCTGTTATCTATAATGTTGTGTTATAAAGTCTGTAACCCTTTAATACAAGTTGGTAAATCATTTCTGTTATCGTGTGCATAAATTCTCTATTTATATGAGGATGATAGTGTAATAAAAATGGTGAGTGTTTTAGAGTGCCAATCATGGACAATGACAAATGAGAGGGAGAGAGAGAGAGAGAGAGAGAGAGAGAGAGAGAGAGAGAGAGAGAGAGAGAGAGAGAGAGAGAGAGAGAGAGAGTGAATGAAGAGAGATAATGAGAGGGAGAGAGAGAGAGTGTGAGAGCAAAGGGTGGAAGAGTGAGAGAGGGAAGAAGGGAGACAGTGAGTGAGATGTAGAAGAGAGAGAGAGAGAGAGAGAGAGAGAGAGAGAATGAAGAGAGATAATGAGAGGGAGAGAGAGAGTGTGAGAGCGAAGGGTGGAAGAGTGAGAGAGGGAAGAAGGGAGACAGTGAGTGAGATGTAGAAGAGAGAGAGAGAGAGAGAGAGAGAGAGAGAGAGAGAGAGAGAGAGAGAGAGAGTGAGTGGGGTGATAGTGAGTGATAGATCGATTTCAGGTTAGAGTGAGAGGCTGTGAGGACTGGCGGGGGGAGCATGGGTGAAAGAGAAACGGTGATTGTGGACACACACATAAATTACATATTCTATAGTACTCTTGACTATATTTTACAATATGATTACAATTACCGTATTATCCAAGTTTACCTGTTAGTAAAATTTACCAGAAATTTTTGTTTGTAACCTTTGTCAACTATCTGATTTAAGTCGTAATGTTTTACAATATTGTGTAAATTGTATGTTTCTAAATTATGATTGTTTGCTAACACCAGTAGGGAGTGAAACATGGTAAAAATAACTTTTAATAATTACCTAGTGAACATCCCCTAATCTGTTTTAGTTATAGGTAATATATTACTTTGCTATATGTTGACTGTTGTAGGTATAAACAATTTATGTACCAATCTACTATAATATCCAATTGTTGGTTACTGTTTGTTTAATTAATTAAAATAACATTATATTTAGTAATTTAAATTGTAATACTGTATAAATTAAGTTATCTCATACTATAATTTGCTCGCTTTCTTAAAGATAATTTGAAGATGTAAACATACTATCATAAGTCTTCACATAAAAAATGATACATACATACACACGCACACACTCACATCACCAACACGTTCACCCAAATATTTAATTGTTTCGTTATGTTTGATATTTCTATTGTATTTCATATACAGGTCCTGAAGATGACAATAAATATTGTCGAAACGTCGACGCAAAATAACTAAAGTTGTATTATTGACCGATCCTCACTAACCATCCACTAAAACATTCACTGATTGACGGTCACTAAAAATTTAAGGATTTAATTAAGAACTGAGGTTATTCAACAACAAACATGGGATTCTACAGAGAAATATCGGACACATACGGACAACCAGCTTGCCGACTCCTAAAATTATGGGCCAGTGATAACAGGAAACTCGCTTCTCTCATTAACCAACGTATTTTTCTGCTGAAGTGTCGACAGTTCAAAGTATTTCCTGCGCATATAGAAGCAATGTTCAACTTTAAACGTCGCACCATGGAACAACAAATGTACAATAGTGTTGTGAACAGTGCAAATAGATTTAAAAGAGACTATCTTAATAGTGAAATTAAAAATTCCATAAAAAATCTTAATTACACAAAAAATAGGATACATCAAACCAAACTCAATAGTTATCAACACTTACCAGCTTCCATAATAAACGAATTTTCAAATAAACAAAAGAGTGCGTTTCAACACATGGTAGAAAAAATTCGAAACAAGCAAATCGCGAAACTAAACCGGATAAAACAACAAAAGGACAACCTTCCAAAATTCAATCCGGACTGGCTGATAAATCTCACTGACATCGACATTCCTCTCGATATAAAAACATTACTTTCCCTAGGACCAAAATTTGCCCTCCCGGATAATGATAATCGCATCCCCACCGAGAAAATTATCACCGAAGTAGAACACGTTCTTCACAACCTACCTGAAGATAAAAATCCAGAAATTGTCAGGAGTGAATGTATTAATATTATTACTAATCACATTAACAAAAATAAATCAAATAAAAATAAAAAACACCAAAACAACCAGCTGGCTACTGTTTGTAAAGCCACCAAACACTTCTTATCAGACAATAAAGACATTTTAGTACTGCAAGCAGATAAATCTAACAAGACAGTTATCATGTATAAAACTGAGTATTTCAATAGAATGAATTCATTAGTAGGTGATTGTGAAACATATGTTAAGCTTAATAGGGACCCCACTACTTCTTTAAACAACTCAACTGTGACAATACTCAAAGAGGCTTTCAAAAACGGACAAATTGGCAACAATACCTATAAACGCTTAGTTCCCCATGCCCCAACTCCACCTAAAATTTACGGCTTAGTAAAAACTCATAAACCTGACAACCCTCTTAGACCTATTATCTCATTTATAAACTCCCCTACATATGAAACATCAAAATGGCTAGCAAATATTCTAAAAAATGCGTCTTCTGAAAAGTACAACATTAGTGATAGCTTTACCTTTGTTGAAACTATAAAGAAACACACAATCCCTCCCAATCATGTTTTAATTTCACTAGACGTTTCCTCCTTATTCACTAATGTAAATATCCAAACAGTGATCAACATTTTAAACAAAAATTGGAACTGCATCTCCACACATACAACATTAGATAAGGATAGTTTCCTTAAACTTCTGTTGCATTGTTGCAATAATGGTTATTTCACATTTCAGGGACAATTTTTTAAACAAACTTACGGCACTGCTATGGGTAGCAGTCTTGGGCCCATCTTAGCTGACATTACCATGAACCAGTTTCTTGACATAGTTATCCCTACGCTACCATTTAATCTCCCCTTCCTATATAAATACGTGGACGATATTATAACACGTATTCCATATGACCAACACGACACAATCTTATCTCTGTTCAATTCCAAACTAATGGGCTTTGAACGAATACAGTTCACAATAGAGCACGAACAGAATAGTTCCATTTCATTTCTTGATACCAAGGTTATTAGACAGACAGATGGTACTATAGTCACTGATTGGTTCATAAAACCCAACAGCTCCGGTAGATATTTGCATTTTAATTCCAACCATCCCATACATCTAAAAACTAACTTAATCCACTCGGTATATAAGAGAGCCACCGGTCTAAGTGATCAATCATTTCATAAAAAAAACACGGAATTAGTATTTAAGATTTTCAAAAACAATGGTTACCCACACCACATAATCAAACAGGTAATTCATAAACATCGCGCAAATCAGCTGAGCCCCAATCTTACATCTGCCCAGTCTAATAGTCCTGAGCCCAACGCTGGCTCGTACTTTTCTACAACTTATGTTAAAGGGCTTTCTGAAAAACTTAAAAAATGCCTATCAAAAATTCAAAAAACTTTAGCATTCAAAAACCAACATACTGTTCGATCTCTCTTCTCAAGCCCAAAGACCCGACATCCAAAGATAAACGATCTAATGTCGTATACACTATCCAATGCAATGACTGTCCAGCCACATACACTGGTATTACGTCCCAATATTTACATAAGAGAATTTATCAACATAGGTATGATTGCCATAAAAAAACCCATAATGATAACCCCAATGCTTTAGTATCTCACCATTTGAACACCGGTCATGAATTTGACTTCAACAACACCCAAATTAAATATTACGAAAATAATTATTTCAAAAGGTGCGTACTGGAAATGATTCAAATTAAAAGTGACCCTCACTCCATTAATTTTCGGACTGATACTCAAAACCTCTCGTCCAGTTATGCTCAACTTATACACACCGTCAAGACATGAAATTTGAAGAAATAATCAGTAGTCTCCCTACAGGATGTGTTGGTCATTAGTGGCCAGCTTGTCGTTAGATATTAATTAGTGTCACACTCCCCCCTAGTGCAAACCTTTCTCAACTGTCTTCTGAACACATGTTACTTAATTTCCTACAAATGTACAAGGGTCATCTGTTCTGCTTTATAATAAGGTGTTGGTTAGGGAAAATTTACAGTTGTGTGTTTGGCGTCAGCAACAATTGTAAGTGTCTCACTGATCATATTATTTAGTATTAGCTAAGAAACATATAACATTTCTTATAGACACATAGTCGATCAGTTTTAAACTCAGTACAGTGGGCATCTCCGTTGTGCATAATTTACACTTAGACGATAAAAATAAGTGAATAAAATAGTGTTATATTTATGTATGGATTCTCGAATGTGTAGTTGACTTGTGAGGTTGTTTTGTTGTGTGTGTGTGTGTGTGTGTGTGTGTGTGTGTGTGTGTGTGTGTGTGTGTGTGTGTGTGTGTGTGTGTGTGTACACGTCTGCATGTTAGATTTGTGGTATATATCTGTTTAGAATAGAGTGAGAGAGAGAGAGAGAGAGAGAGAGAGAGAGAGATTGAGGGAGCATGTGAGAGAGATTATGACCGACCTATATTTGAACTATTTGAAGTCTGTAACCCTTTAATACAAGTTGGTAAATCATTTCTGTTATCGTGTGCATAAATTCTCTATTTATATGAGGATGATAGTGTAATAAAAATGGTGAGTGTTTTAGAGTGCCAATCATGGACAATGACAAATGAGAGGGAGAGAGAGAGAGAGAGAGAGAGAGAGTGAGAGAGAGAGAGAGAGAGAGAGTGAATGAAGAGAGATAATGAGAGGGAGAGAGAGAGAGTGTGAGAGCGAAGGGTGGAAGAGAGAGAGAGGGAAGAAGGGAGACAGTGAGTGAGATGTAGAAGAGAGAGAGAGAGAGAGAGAGAGAGAGAGAGAGAGAGAGAATGAAGAGGGATAATGAGAGGGAGAGAGAGAGAGTGTGTGTGAGAGCGAAGGGTGGAAGAGTGAGAGAGGGAAGAAGGGAGACAGTGAGTGAGATGTAGAAGAGAGAGAGAGAGAGAGAGAGAGAGTGAGAGAGAGAGTGGGGTGATAGTGAGTGATAGATCGATTTCAGGTTAGAGTGAGAGGCTGTGATGACTGGCGGGGGGAGCATGGGTGAAAGAGAAGGGTGATTGTGGACACACACATAAATTACATATTCTATAGTACTCTTGACTATATTTTACAATATGATTACAATTACCGTATTATCCAAGCTTACCTGTTAGTAAAATTTACCAGAAATTTTTGTTTGTAACCTTTGTCAACTATCTGATTTAAGTCGTAATGTTTTACAATATTGTGTAAATTGTATGTTTCTAAATTATGATTGTTTGCTAACACCAGTAGGGAGTGAAACATGGTAAAAATAACTTTTAATAATTACCTAGTGAACATCCCCTAATCTGTTTTAGTTATAGGTAATATATTACTTTGCTATATGTTGACTGTTGTAGGTATAAACAATTTATGTACCAATCTACTATAATATCCAATTGTTGGTTACTGTTTGTTTAATTAATTAAAATAACATTATATTTAGTAATTTAAATTGTAATACTGTATAAATTAAGTTATCTCATACTATAATTTGCTCGCTTTCTTAAAGATAATTTGAAGATGTAAACATACTATCATAAGTCTTCACATAAAAAATGATACATACATACACACGCACACACTCACATCACCAACACGTTCACCCAAATATTTAATTGTTTCGTTATGTTTGATATTTCTATTGTATTTCATATACAGGTCCTGAAGATGACAATAAATATTGTCGAAACGTCGACGCAAAATAACTAAAGTTGTATTATTGACCGATCCTCACTAACCATCCACTAAAACATTCACTGATTGACGGTCACTAAAAATTTAAGGATATAATATATAAGGTTTTCCTGCAACAGTTTGTATAAATCCGCATAAGCTTGCATTGATTTTATCTACGAATTTTATTACCCTATTAATGATAAGCGTTACAAATTGAGTTTTTCCCTACTAAAAAAACCATATTTATAAAATAGTTGTAAACCTCAGAGTAAATAAGAAAATAAGAATTGTAGCTGTTTACAAAAACAATCCACTCTCAAAGTTTCACGTCGATGGGTTGGTTACCGCGGAAGAAATAGAAGAACACAAGTTATCACACGCGCACACGCGCACAAATTCACACAAAAAGTACATGACAATAAAGAACACATTTTTATGAAGAATTTGATATAACCTACATTCTTATCCATTGCTAAATACAAAACTTACGGCTAAAAGACAAAAAATTGCGTAAAACCATTTAAACCTGAAAATGTTCGTCATCCATGCTTAGATACGGTTAAGATCGCTTATCATCATGTGTTCTGCTGCAGGATTAACCCCCCCCCCCATGTGTAAAAAAATGTGTTACATGGAATACAAATTTTTTTTCTCTACCAAACCTAAATGAAATAAACTTCTCTCAATAATAATAATCCAAATAATAATATAATAAATCCAAAATCAAACTAAATAAATAGCTTCTTTCAAACAACATTCCTCAACTGTCACTTTGACATTAATGACCTAAACAAACGCACGTGGTTGTATATCGACCCACATTCCAAAACACAGATAAGCTTATCAACACTTCTGACGTCGCTTTTGCTAATTTATACGTATACCTCAGTTCGTTCAACGTTTATCCAACATGATCACAATTATTCTTAAACTTTACACATATTTTCATATAATTTCATAACATTCATACTCCTATATCCTGGCATATTAGGTTCAATTTTCTTTAACATAATATTTTCTTAATGATGATGCATGGAACTTTCCTATCACCCGGTTAGAATTTGGGTTTGTGACAATGTATGTGTTTTTACTCACTTGTTCCGATAAAATATATGGACCATTGTATAATCTAAAGAATTTGGCTGCGGTGTTTAGCCTCTCTGTGCCCTACATTTAAAGCCCGCAAGAATACCTTCTCGCCAGTTTTGAAAGTTACCAGCTTGTGATTAGCATTAAATTTCTCAGTCCGTTCTTCGGCACATTTTTTAATGCGTCTCCTGCCTTCTATCCTTTTTACTATATTTGGAATAGGCAAATTCTGCGTTGCAATCCTCCTAATACAACCTAATTCCAGACACGTTTTTGCATATTTGCTTTATTTTTGTCAGACATTTTCTGCATATTAGCTAGGATTGCCGCTAAAGTATTCTGTAATTCGAGTCCTTCGGCCATATTGATTATTTATTTTATAAATGTAATAAATATTATAGTTTTTATTTACCGAGACGGCACTATTATTAATACTTATTATTACGAATATCGGTCAGTTTATATGTTGTTAATTTTTACAGTCAAGTATCTCAATCTAATGTACGCAAAACTTAACTTAACACAAGTACAAATAATAATTCAACCTCCACATAAATACAATTACTACTATTGTTCAAAAAATTTGATAACAGAGAATATTCAAAATTTTATATACACTCCCTGCATACAAATATAACACATATAAATAGTTCAATGAATTTAGTCTATACACACTCAAAATAATATTTTTTTTTTAACTACTACCAAAATCGAGCCCAACGTTGGCCAGCGCCAAATATCCTTATGCAACGATGCAGATTTAATTATCGCGAAGGATATAGTGTGTGTGCAGAAATTACAAACGAGTCTATAATGGAGGTGATGAAAAATTATTTATTATACACAAGACATAATTGGTTTTATGATGTATATTATATTACAAATTGTCATGCATTTTATATTTTAAAATAATAGTTTATATAGTTTGATTTTATATCGATTTTACTTGTTTGATGATATCCGTTTACATGCTGATACGTCCTCCATATGTGCGTCCCTCCTCTTCTTATCGTCGCTTCCGTCCTGGCGTCCTCTTCTTCGGCGTCGCTCTCCTTCCTGGCGTCCTCTTCGTCGGCGGGTTGCTCCAGCGGCGATACTTCGATACGGCTCGTTGACGGTCCCGTCTAACTGCTAACACCAATTAGACTTTTCACAAAGTTGTTACGCTCACAATAATGATCGTTCTTACTCGAAACAGTTATTATTTATTTACACGTTCATTTTATTAATCTCAGGGTGATTACGGGTAGTTATTAGAAAAGCGGTGTACTTGGCGTACACCTTCCGAGAAAGCTTGAAGTGTTTTTAATAATTCCTTATGCGGACTATCTTACACTAACGCGAAAAGCACTTTAATCTAATATAATTTTTACTTAGGTTGTTAACCCGCCTGGTTCTTTACGATAAGCTTCGCAAAAAGTTCCAAGTTTTATTGTAAGTTAAGATTTTTATATGTTCGTACGAGCAAAACTGGACGACAGACACACTTCACTCTGCAACTGCAATCGAAGAACTGTCCCGATCCTTACCTTACAGAGTACGAATATTAATGAAATTAGTGTCTTCCGATTGGTTAAACACAAGTCACATGGTTGATGATTGCATAATATATAAGGTTTTCCTGCAAAAGTTTGTATAAATCCCCATAAGCTTGCATTGATTTTGTCTACGAATTTTATGACCCTATTAATGATAAGCGTTACAAATTGAGTTTTTCCCTACTAAAAAAACCATATTTATAAAATAGTTGTAAACCTCAGAGTAAATAAGAATTGTAGCTGTTTACAAAAACAATCCACTGTCGATGTTTCAAATTTCCAATTCAAGTTTCACGTCGATGGGTTGATTACCGCGGAAGATATAGCGAACACAAGTTATCACACGTGCACACGCGCACAAATTCACACAAAAGTACATGACAATAAAGAACACATTTTTATGAAGAATTTGATATAACCTACATTCTTATCCATTGTTAAATACAAAACGTACGGCTAAAAGACAAAAAATTGCATAAAACCATTTTAAACCTGAAAATGTTTGTCATCCATGCTTAGATACGGTTAACATCGCTTATCATCCTGTGTTCTGCTGCAATATACTAATATACATAATATGTTCCACGTGATATGTGGTACGATGAACAAAACGTCGGACACGAAAATTAAGACTTGTAAAATTGTGGCTGCACCCGTTCTTATGTTTGGTAGCGGAAGTTGAATGATGCCAATAAAATACAGTCAGAAGAAATAAGCATTCCCAATATAAACCGTGAGGAAAGAGACTAAGGAGACAACGTTAGCCTGTGGTTGGCTAAACACTTTAAGAAGTGGCAACAGGTAATGGCCTGACTTGATAACGGCAAACTTTAAAATGCGAAATTTAAATTCTATCATATTAGCTTTTGCACGCCACAAGTATGACTCCTGTATATGTAATTGAGATGGAACGTAAAAAAGGTGGATAAGTTGATACAATGGTTGGATTTACAGTCTGCTAATGATATTTACGTTGTGTTTGGCTATAACTTGCTTAAACATTATATGAGTTTGTCCACGTTCGTAAGAAAATCCGGTTTTACTTAGGTCTTCTCTTATTTTAATGATATATTTTACGAGAACGTTTTATGGGTTTCCAAAACGACATCACGCCCCATTTACTCCCTTTATTTAAAAATTTCTGTTCTCGAATTGACGTAAATTTAAAATGTTGATGGTATCGTCCGATTCAAGCTTTCATAAAATTTTAGTACATTGGTCGGTTACAAGCCTGTTTAGTCAACGATTACTGCTGCCAGCACAAAAAAAAAACGCTTTCACAAAATAACCGAATCACCGTCTGTTGCAGAAAAAGATCATTAAAAGCGCACAGTATGCCATGTTGCTCCTTATACATATTCTGCTATATACGGTAAAATGACTACTCGTCGGAACAATGCACTAAAAGAATAATAGGAGCGATTTAAGAAATACAAAAGAACTGATGAGATTTCTGAATAAATGAAGAGTTAAATAAATGAAGAGAAAAAACAAGAAAAACACGTTAACCTAGTTTTTACATTTTCTAATAGTCAATAGCTAACATTAGTTTAAAACGTATACTTAATGTTAAACATTGCTCTTGTACAGTAAAACTTACGGAAAAGACATCTAGTTGGTTCTTCTGTCGTTAGATTTTGTGGTGTTTGTCTCACAGAAGCGTGCTGTTTAAGGGAACACCGAGTTCGCGTTTATACCTTTATCCTTTCATGGACTTTATTTTTATTATAACGTTTTTGAAACGTTTAAATTTTTACCATTTAAATTTATATTAAACAGAAGTTATCTTGAACATCCAAGCACATCTTGAAATATTACGCCTTGACTAAGCTTATTTGAACCTAGCCGTTTCTGGTAATAAATAACCATAACGAACAAGTCTGAGAACCAAACTGAGAAATTACTCAGCACAAGAAACGGTTGGATACAAAACTGACGAGATCATGACAAACTCGCGGAGACAGGTTAAGAGAAAAACGTCTTGAAAAATAATGAAATAAGAAAGAAAAAATTTACATTTTAAAATGTATTCATTGAAGAGCGCTGTAATTCCAAAGGTGAGCTCGAGATGGAAGACGACAATCCATTATATCGTGACAAATTAGTGTACGACGGGCAAGTTGTTCGCTAACGAAGTGCCATTTTTCATTACAGCCGTCTGGATTTCGTTTCAGTTCTGTCTGCATCAGACGACTGTGACAACGGTTTCCGTCGGGAGCTTTCGCTTTCTTGATCCGACGTTTCTAAAGTTTTTGTTTGCAAAGAAATTCAATGAAGTAATTAGTTTTACAGATATTTGCTTTCAGATCTTTCTCTTTGAAAAAGATTAATTCATAAATTAATTATTCGTTGCTAAAGAATGAGGGTTTGACTTAAAAATGTAATTTCCGTTTACCACATCTATTTTAAAAGTTTAGTTTGTTTATCTATATACTAGCCGTGTTCAATGTTAAGTATTCTGTTTAAGCTAAGCATAACGATTAGTTATTATAGTACTACACATAGTAATACAATAAGTACAACGACTTCCTGTTAACAATTTAGTAAATATTTCTTCCTACGAGGTCAGTGTCCTTATTAAGAGTTGTAACCACTTGGTCAAATATTTTTACTTCATTTGAGACACGAAATAATTTTAATGCTTTAATGTTTGTCTAATTAACCAGTTTATTCCTTGACAAATGTTTAGGGTATGTCCCTGTATGTCTGAACGCGTCGCCCAGAAATTTCATAAGTACTTTATATTTTTTTTTTAAACTTCGACATTAAAATTTCTTTCTATCCGTCTTATCTTTATTATCTTTGCTCATATCGACAACTCCTCCGCTCCACCCCAGCCTTCTTCATAAGAACAGGACAGGAATACAACAAATAAAGAATAAATCAGGACAAATACATCAAACATTGAATACTTCTTCTTCCTCTTTTCTTTTTCTTCTTCTATTTTCACAAGCTTCATTTTTATAAAGCAAGGCGCTCTAAACAAAATCTGCAAAAATCATTTGAAAAGGACTTCGCACTTTGTAAATACATTTGATTATTTATTGAAATAAATATATGACAATTTATTTATATTTATATATGATTATTTATACAGATTCCTCTTTATATTGAAAACTTGCTTAGCACATACACCCTTTCTTTCTACTTCTGATGTACATCTGTTGTCTTTCTGCAGCAAATTTACCACACTTGTTCAGTTTCTTGAATATCAAATTCTACTATCGATCTTTTTCCCTAATATCCTTTACCTATAATTATCATTTCGTAGGCTGTTTTGTGTTAAAATTTATAACTCCTAGTTTGAGCAAAACTGATTATGTGAAACTAGTTTGAGCATTTGACTTATTATGTGAATTTCACTAGGCATAAAATTTGATGTGAATAGTTGATACATGGATTAAATGTTTATGTTATTTGACAATTGAGAGTCAATTGATTAAAAAAAATAAATTGCATATATAAGGTGTCTCACATTATTTAACGATTTCAGTTCACCATACAATATTATTAAGTAATCGATCCCCCCCCATCGAATTCACCGGACACGAATTCATTCTGTAAGTCGGTCGCAGGCAACAGCTGTTGTATTCAATATACGCCTCTGATTACCAATAAAATGCGACGATGTCGCACCGTCTTGGTACGGACCGATTTGTTTTCAAAGATGGCGCAGAACGTGATCAATTTATTACGTTGGTGATTAGTTTTTAAAGAATTGGAATCAGCGCAGTGACGACTGTAAATCCTCTGAACTGACAAAGTTTTGATATAAAATTTATACTCGTAAGTATGCCGGTAACGTAACAGCAGGGTCGACGCCGTCGTAGCTATTAAAGAAGTAACTCAACGTCACGAAGAGGGCGCAGCCCCGATCCTAAGATGGATAACTTCAATAACGAGTCTCGGATCTGTTGAACCGATGTAGTTTGTAACGAGCGTCAGAAAACTTTAAGACTTTTTACAAGTAATTTGAAAAAGCAGTTACTTGTTTGAAACAACGATAAAACTATATGTACAAAAATGGTCCTCTTGCATAGAAATTTATTGCATACAATTACTGCACCAATTTTCCCTTTTTATTGTTTTGTAAAAATTAATATGAAAGCTACGTAATTGTACAGCGCTAAAGTAAAATTTCTGAAAAGCGGGGTGTAATGAATTTAAAAAAGTTTATATATTTTTATAAAAAACCGAACATTAAATTGAAGATTAACAGACGGAATTACGGTTTCAAGATGAACCCGTAATGTTCATGTGATTCGATATTACTGCACACAAATCTTGAATATTACGGCTCGGAAGCTGCAGCTTACGTCACGAACTCCTGTGACGTCAATATTTTACTTCACTGAATTGAAGTGTGACTTAGTGGGGTTGTAGACAACGTTTCGAACTCTGATCTCACCCGGATTGGGTCATCAGTTAAGACAGATAAAAGCGGTGTAGGATTTGCGTTTAGGCAACACTTTCTTCTCGTTTAATTGTGGTGACAAGGACTGTAGTAATTACATATCAGTGACAAAGTAGAAACTTTCACAAGAATTCCAATTTTATATCTACCGTTTTGGCAAACAGAAATAACACTGTTGCATACCACTATAGAAACTTTTTTCAGATTAGCGCTTTTAAGCTTCACAGCTCTTTATCCGATATTTTTGATATATCTCATATCTGATATTTCCGAATCATATTGTGACGATACATATCATCACCATGCATATAAGAACTGTTAAGGTAAAGAAACCATAGTTAACTAGTACTAGTGTAAATTATAAATTTTAGGAAACTTACAAGTAAGTGTGTATTAAGCAGAGTATTCTGGTTCCATGCTAAAACAAAACAATGGATGAAGAAAAATAAATGTTAAAGAAATGTAATATCGTAATTATGATGAAAATTAGAAGAAGAGAACTTAATAACGTGATAAATCTAATTGATATGGTAAGTGAGAGGTATAAACAAGTGTAACGACGAAATAACTAATTAAATTAAAGACATCCAATAAGCAACAAGACAGTGAAGACCACATTAATTACAAAATAACATAAATGCATGAAGAACTGAAAACAAAAGTAACAAAAGAAACTAAACTAAAAACATGTTAATAACCAGGTAAAAAATAAAAAAAACTCCATAAGTTAATAATAATTAAAGAGAAAAGATCAGACAGTAGGTAAAGTTATAGAAAATGAAATGCAATGGTATAAATAAGAGTAAAAAATATGCATTAGTCTAAGGAAAAATTGTAAAAACTTATATTATAAGGGAGTGAAGTGATAAGTGTACAAAGAAGGAAATAATGATGATCAAAGATCATGTTATAAACCAGTGGGGAAAGGAGAAAGTGAAGTAATGGTCTTATGTATAAACTAATACATACATATTAAGAACCAGTGAATAGAAGTAGTATGTGTATAAAGGGTTTTGTATACCCAGGATTTATTATGTTATAATTAGTTGTGTAAAGGGTTTTGTATACCCATGGGATGTTATGTTATAATTAGTTGTTAAAAGGGCTCTATATACCCAGGATTTTATTATGTTAGAATTACTTGTTAAAAGATTTGTTAATTTTTCAAGAACAGTAGTTGTAAAAGCTGTTCAGATATGTCAATATCAGGTACATGGTGAAACATCATATTATGTAAAAAATCATTGTAAAGGAATGGCAAAATCCTAAGCCTATAGGCCAAAAGAGATGAGCTGAACTTAAACAACACTAAAATATCCAGAATAATCCTAACCAAACCAAATAAAATTAAACAGAAGCCTGACCTTAATGAAACAGGGAAGGTATTGGTAAAATTATATGTCAAAACTCACAATAGCAATAACCAGATGGATAGAGAAAGTATGAGTAGCACATCAGGCAAGCCATTGAAGCTGACATGTTGCCATTATTATTGTTATTATAAGAAACTTATACATAGGTATTTAAAACTGTAATGTTATATATAATGTAGAAGTATCAGACATTATTGTTAGTAATAAGAACAAACCTATTAGAACATATTAAAGTAGAAAAAACAAACAATAAGAAATGTTAAGAAAAATAGGTCAAAGCCTAAAAAACTCAAAATTATAAAGGTGATAAAACATTTAATGATGGGCCGAAATGGGCCACATTCGGTATCAAAATACTTCTATTTTCCCAAACAACAACATCGTATAATCCAAATTTAAATTAATCTAGAAACAAATAGGGAATAATTTGAGGTGACAGAAATAAGCTTCATAAATTTCAAATAATTACGCTCACGTGACCGGGATCAAGAAAAAATGGACCAATCAGAGATCACAAAAGCTAGGTCTTCATCGTTAGCTAAACGGATTTTTTGAATTACTCTATTGTTAACTAGCGAACAGAATACGTCAACTGCATGTAGCAGAGAGTCACATTTTGATAAAAAAGAAAAAAGAAAATACCAGGAGACGTAAAAAATGCAATAGGAATTCCAGGAGAACCATTCAAAATAACCCTGGAAAACATAATAACAGAAGAAAAGAAATTTGAATGAAAAAAGGACGATCTATTTAAACTAACGTTTCCCAAGTTCAACAAACATGACATCGAGGTGATAGACGAGGAAGAGTAGAACCACGACGAGAGTGAAGAACTCAGAGAATTTTGGAGACGAAGCCGGCTAGCTAACCTATAAGACCGATTCGAATCAGGAATTGATTGTGAAAAAACAACACAATCGGTTTCACTTTAAAAAGATTAATTAATTTTGGCGACAATTCAAACCGTACGGCTACGAACACCACTCTCGTATCAGTGAAGTCGTTGACGACTGGGTATCACCGAGGCACTTTTACTAAATAAAATAAACAAAATAAAGAATTAAATATTTAAATAATAATAATAAATAATTTTATATTTCCAAAATAACAGGAAGAAAAAACCCATCTCTCGTCTCTTCTTCCTTTTCAAATTGGCACCAACAACTTGGGGCTTAATTGAAGACAAATCGGGATATATTACAAATTGGCGCACCAACTGGTGGGGCTTTCACTGGACACAAAAACAAGATATTACAATATATAAATATAAAACAATTTTCTATAATGGTGTGCAACAGTGTTATTTATGTTTGTGATTATTACCACTAACACAACTTTATTAATTAAAACTATCGTTTTGAATTATATATCAAGCTCTTTTAATAGCCTTAGCTAAAAACGAAACACATTATAAATGTATTTATATTGTTACGACGGTCTCACAGATCGTCGTATGGTACAGTGGAAACAAACTACAGACACCAATGAAATCACTAATCATCACATTTAATTAATCACAATTAACATTTTGTAAGTTGTTAAGAAAGTTGTGTTAGTGGTTGTAATCACAAACAGGATAAACACTGTTGCACACCACTATAGAAAAGTTTTTTCGATTCACAGCTCATCATCAGATTGGAAATTTTCGATCTGATGATGAGCTGTGAAGCCTGAAAGCGTTAATCGGAATAATTTTTCTATAGTGGTGTGCAACAGTGTTTATTCTGTTTGTAACAGTTTGTAATCAACGAGTTATCCAACAAGATTATACTCGTACAATAATTCAAGTCCACACGCAATAACAATGTCAAGTAACAGAGTTCCACACTAATTATAACTCAGTAAAGACTTTTCACTAAGCCTTAATAATAGGAAAATCACTCAACGTACTGACAAAGCACATCGCTCAACGCACCTCTGTCCCTTTTATAGGTAGCGAACGTGTTCCAGAATAATGTTCCATCCTTACTGCAGCGTGTCAGCATAACGCTATTTCAAGTGCTCTCCAGAGCACTCTGGACCGTACTTGAGCGCGGCCTTGGCTGAGGCTACACCTGCTAGACTAATGAAGAAACGCCTGGAAGGATACTCTCGGCTCTCGGCGAGAGGGTTCCATCGTTTCAATACTCTGCATCCTAAATTATGTAATCGTTTGCCTAAACAAAAAATAAACAAATTAAAACAATATACCTTAAACATGTGAGATCTTGGTTAATAAATTTTAAAAAATCAGTTAAATACCTTTATTATCCTCCATACCCTTAAAAACAATTAACCACAAGAGAATTTATTAGGTGTGAACATGTGCTGGCATTAGTAGAAGAAAATTTAATTTGTGCCATAAAATACAAATATGTTTCAGATTTTAAACAGAGACAAATTCCGTATCTACTAATACAATTGTAATCTCCTTATCTATGCTAAGTAAGGCGAGGACGTCTGCTAGCGGTTATCAGCGTTGGTCAGCATCGATTTTTACTAATCGTTTATAAACATTAGTTAATCGTGTATGCTATTGTAAAGTAATTGATTAAGCAAAAGTTGATCGACTTAAAAGTATGCTGCCGAAAAAGTATTTGTGTTGGATTTATATCTTAATATGTGTAGTATCAACTAAAAAAATATATATTAATTTTATCGACTCTTAATGTAGACATGATTACTCTTGAAGTTTGGTTCAGTGTTTTTATTTTTAAAGATAGGGCACTTCTTTGGACGAACCTGGGAGTCAACACGAGTGCTATGATTTCTAGTGCTAGGGACAATGCTTTTGTGAGACCGACTGTAATCAAAATCAGCATTTACACAAATCTGCTCTGAAAAAGAACAGAAAATATAAACAGTTTTAATTAAAATTGTAATAGGAAATAATAGTATCGTACAAACAAAATACGACAGGCAAGAAGATAATTAATTATACAAAACACATTTAGTTTCCGTTTGGTACCGTAATCTGTGCAAAGCTCGACAACGCTTTTTCCTTCCTTCATCCTTTTCTTCTTCTTTTTCTTCTTACATTTTCCGCTCCGAAAGAATAACGAGCCGTAACGACGTAAAACATTTATCACAGAACAGACAAGGAGATCAATAACGCAGCGGCCGCCCTCCATCATCATTGTAACAAGATTGATTCAATATCATATTCACTGCACCGCCGTATTATTGATTAACATCAAAGGTTTTTCTAGTTATTTGTACAACGGTATCACACAGGCACTGAAGTGATTCTGTCCGTTACTCCCTCCCTTTCCGCTTAGCTGTAGGTAACTGCTTTTTTTAGTAAAAGATGTAAAGAGATAAGGGAGTAGATGTTTAGATTGTATACTAGATGGAGAGTAAGTACGAAGTTGTTAAATCGTAACCCTAGTGTCTTTACTATTTTGTTAAAATAACGTTCAAAGTCTTCTCGCATTCTTTTTCCTCATTTCACACATTGATACATTACCCACACATATATGTCATCAATGTACACATATATTTAGTTATAAGTGAGATAGGAGACAGGAGCTCAGTAGACCAGTGGTTATGACGGCTACTGGTTATCTAAAGGGTTCGGCTTCGATCGCCGGCATAAACATCGTAAAACGGTTTTCAAAACCCCGTATCGACTCGGCTTGTAAAAACGTGTGTCTAAAGTATTTGAAGGAGACGGAAACATGATACTGAAACCATGGTAAAGACCATCAAAACCGATTCAACACCTGCTTTGCCGTCTCGGCTGGGCTAAAACACAGAGCGTGGGAAACTGCCATCCGCCCTGTAGTGACAACCTATCGTTACGGACGACTCGCCTACAGCCGGTCGAGCCTATCGACCACACCAGCGCGCCTGTAAGCTCTTGCGGGAGAAGCCTTAAGGGGGGGGGGGCACGAAGGCGCGCCTCAGGCCTGGCGACTGACTGGAGCAATTGACTCAAGAGGTGTCCCCATGTCATACACACACATCGTGTATTAGTGGACCGCACATTAAGACCTTGAGCCGACCAAACGACGAGCTTTGCCATCCTGGCTTTCATAGGGCTTCGCCCTGTACAACGCAAATAAATCAAGGCACGAGACGCACCGTGCATCTTCTGTCTGTCTGTGTGAAAACCGAAACATGGTATTGAACGAAACTATGCCAGCGCGGCTCTACCTCCTGAGGGTAAATACTTAAGGAAGACACCGCATGCTTACTTCCATGGCCTATCGTGCAAATGGAACCGTATCTTAACGTCCTTATGCTGCACACATATGATTGTGCTACAACGCAAGAAACTGGAGTTCATCGGACTGCGACCCGGACAGCAGAGGGCACTAAGACGTCGCGCGCAACTTCTGTACAAAATGGAGTCTACTGTAGTTAAGTTAAGCAGATGACACGTAACTCCAAAGTATATACTGAATATCACAAACGTGCGTTCTTAGTCTACTTTCTTTAGTATCTTCAGGCAATATTTAAAATCTTCATACGATTATCAGCGCCGTTCTTTCTAAAATTTCAAACGAAATATAATGTGCAATTAAAAAAAATTTCTCTAAAACACTTTAACATCAAGCAAATCTGAAATCAAGCGGTTCTCAGTCGGCGGACGAGAATGGTCAAAGTTTTAATAGGAATACCATTTTAATATTCAATTTTATTGGAATCTACTTAATTAATTTGAACTCTAATTTAAGAATAAATTGTAAACGTATGTATTAACAGTTTTTAAGGACACAATAGTTAAGCCTTAACTAATTAATCCCAGTTGTTAAAACAGTGGCAGGAAATAAATTACCAGCTACAAATCTGGGTAATCTTCCTTATGCATACCACCTGTTCCAGAATATAAAGAAAACGTTAAGTTTGTTTAGCTTTACTTAGATACTATATCAGAATTACTTTAATATAACATTTTCTATTCTTCAGACCTCAGTGACTGTCAGAACATTCAAAGAATTGAGCATTATATCGCTCTAAAAAGCGCTTGGAAATGGAAATTTTAGTTTGTCTGGAGAACATCGTCGTCGTCATCGTCATAATCATTATAGATCGGTTTACAATCTACCGACGTTTTGGTTTCCAATAACCATCTCTCTTTGACGCTCCATTCTCAACGACTCTCTTCATCACAGCTCTGGTTATGCTTTTCTCCAACTTTTACTTCTCGTACTGTCTTCTTTTGTCTTTCGATTTCAAATTAAATTCTTGTTTTCAATTTCTGTGTTTTGAAATTCGATAAACGAATCAGGTAGAAACTGTTCCCCTGAAAGTTTCTGGGTAAGACATACCTATAATAACAATGGTTAGACGTAGTGTTTTCTACTAGTGCTAAGAAAGCGTACATTAGAAACTTCTAAAAACCTCCCAGTAATACAACTTACGCGAAAATGAATTTTCCGCTTCGATAGTATCATGCACTAACGAATTCATAAAGTAGAAAGTAATAAAGTTGCTTTTAGTAATAAAGTTTTCTTTTTTCTTTAAAATAAGCGTACCGACTGCACTTGAAAATTAAAAAATGAATGAATAGAAATTAATTTTATTTACGTTGATTACCAGTAAAAATTAAAAAATATGTTTAAGATAGTTTTTTATCTCTATACTCACATAGTCAGCATGTTCTATACAATTCCACACGTCTTTTTTTTTGTAAGTAATTCTTGTTCGTATTCGTATGTTCGTATGTTATATATATATATATATATTGTAATAAATCTCTCAATTTAAGGTGTGTTAAGATGCGACGATGATGCCTCACGTTGCGAGCGTCAATTTGTAAAGAAACTAATATGTGCCGGTACTAGCGAGAATGTCCGTCTTATTCAAACCCCACTGTTGTAATCAATTTAGTAACGAACTGCTTGTTAATTACGTGAGGACGTATGTTATAATGTATGATACCAGCTGGAGACGTCAAATTATAAAGAAATCTTGTCTATGAGTGTAATTAGTTATAAGATACTCCGGTGTAACAAACGCCAAGTAATACGTTGTAGGTGGCGATCGTAACAATTAAAGTGCTGTTACCTGGTTTAATTAATATGTTATTAACTAATATACCTTGCGGTTGTGACCAGTGAAACCCTCAGAACACAGATTATTAAGTCCACCAACTTAGAATTATATTCCTGAATTTATAATGGTAGTATTCTGTAGACTTAATTTAATTCTCAGTGGTTGTTTAATATGAGCAATATATATGGAGTATTTACTGAATGTAAGTGGTTTTTGTCTCAACCCTAGTCCCTCAACGATAAAAATTTCATTCAAATTTAGTATGGCAAAACCCGTTAGTTCAGCAATCTCCCGTCTCACCAGCTGCAAACTTGGAGCGCTGTTATTAGAAATAAGTATATTTATAGGTTAGTTACTCGGAGTTTTTGTATCAATCTGTTAATAAATTATTACACCAACTACATATAGTATTTTCTCTGCAATGATTAAAACGTTATCTAATACAACAAATGTACTTTATTTATTTTTCTCTGGTATTTAACAAGTTACGTTGTCTCAGACAAACAATAAGACGATCCAATCGACTATCCCAACATATATCGATTCTTAATTATTCGAACTCTAAAAAAAAAAATATATACTTTGAAAATAATGACAAATAATTCTTATACCAGGGTTCGTGTAGTTCTTTGAACCATTAGTAAGGCCAGGTAAAACGCATAATTAAGGTTGTTCAATTTACAAAAGGAATAAAATTATTTACTTAAAATACAATGATATGAAAATAATTTGTTTTTTTACCCAAGCGGCGAAAGCTTCATTAGGCGGTGAATGTTTGTCAACAACGGTCAAAATGCAGTTTATATCGTCTTCACCCAGTAAAACTGCTCTGGTCTTCAATGAATGGATGATGATAATTCCACAGGAACTCTTGTGCTTCGATTCTTCTTTTGCGTCTTCACAATTCTTGGTCCCAACGAACTGGAATCAGGATCTCAGCTTACGCTGTCAATGAAGGTTATTTCGTCAACCGAATCTTCTGTATTTCCAAATATTTCCGTTAATTCAAGCTTCAACTCTTTATTGGTCTTCAATTTATAGCATGAATTGGTTTGATACCAAATTCAGGGGAATTATTTAGTGAATGAGGTGAGACGCTTTCAGTTCTTTTTTATTGTATTCATTGATAATTTAGAGGGTTATTTAATTTGTATGATTCATTGACATTTCAGTATAATTGTTTTGCAAAAATGCTTTTTCAATTTGGATATATATTTTCTTTATATTTATTCATATATTTTAAATATATCGGTTCATCTCAACCTAATAGCTTGTAACAATCAGTACCATCTATTCAAAATCAACAACTTACTAAAAATCAGTTGCCTTAACAACCATGTTTTCTATATATCCTTGAGCCGGCATTATAGAATATTACTACTCCTTTCCAATAAAATACTCCATGCTTGGATTAATATTGAATCACATAAAATTCTCCCCTAACCTTCCTTATTAAACAGTAAATGTTTTACTAGAGTTTCGTTGGACTGGGTTTACTAAAAAGGTATTAATTTCCTTTCACTAATATGGAATTTAGGCCTATAGATTCATTTACAACCATTATAACATTATTTGGTTTTTAACTTAATTTTCTTTTTACCTGACCTACTGTACAATTAATTATTGGTTACATAGTTAATTACATGAATTTTAATTTACTGGTGGTTATTTGTTTTTTATATTAATTAACTGGTCCTGGAACCCTTTATTAATTTATGATATAATTGTCAGAACTACTTGTTAGACTTGAAACACTGGTCACACTCCTGATCCAGTTTATAAACATTAATTAGAACAACAGTATCTTTCAATTTTATACAATACTGACAACTTAGTACAGTGCCTAACATTGGTAACTATACTGTGCTGTATAAAAACAAATCTAATATAAAATATAAACATAATTATTGAGTAAGTATTATTATCAAACAACATCATTTCATTTTTAACACATTCAACATACAATATAAATATTCTGTAGACCTTAACATGTCACAGTACAAAACAAATATTTCATTACATCCAATCATTCATTGGTCTGGCTCTTTTACATTTAATATTAGTCATTGCCTCCTTTTTACTTGAGGTCCTTCTCAAACATATGAACTATCGAACAACCTTAAGTCAGGGTATGGTCTTTGACCATATTTCATTCAGTCTTTTATGTAACGTTGGGGAACCTCAACTATGTTGCGTTACATAACACCCCCCCTTCGAAATAAGTTTATTTTGGTATAAACAAAGTTTAGCAAGAAATAAACTTCTAATTTGTATCTGGCCAATTGGTTTCCTATTTATAGTACTTTTATATTTCCCAATTATTCGTTATTTTATTATCATTTCTTCGTTCCTTCTTAAAGTCAATTATTTCCCAAGTTTAAATCGTATTTCTATAATCATTCTTGTGACATTCTTCATTAATTATACATTTTGGATCTGGTTTTATTTAATTCTCTATATTTATTTGTGAGTTTTCCCTCTAATATTTAATTTTCCTAAACCTCCCTAACATTATAACTGGAATCGAATCGGTGGTGCTCTATCGGCTAACCAATTACCGTCGTCCGTTACATACTTTCTGGGATCAGAGGAACATCATCTGTGCCCAGTTAAATGATTGCTGGAATATTCTACAGTCAATCTTCATTAATAAACCTCGTAAGGTAGTCATCATGTGACCTTCAATAAAATAATAAATAATAATCATATTCTAGGGATTATTCACTGTACTTTAACTCAGATCATATTATTTCTTCATATTAATTTTTCCTTCTATTATACACTTTTTCTCTCCAATACTTGGCTATTTTATTGACATTTATTAATTGGGTTTTGTCTTCGGATAATTCTGAACCATTTGTTTTTTCTTTTCTGGTGATCCTTTTGATGGTTCCATTTTGGCTTCTTCATTCTCTTGTCTTCATTGGCTCATATTCCTTTGTGATCAATACAGCTGGTTATGAGATTTTGGTCAGTACTATACATTACATTATGTAGCTATATTCTTCTGGCACAATCATTATTATTTCTTTTACATTCTAAATTACATTTCTCACTATTATGTTACATTAGATAAACTCATTTCGTCTTCTGGTTTTGATGATTTTTATTAGGTTGAATTAGTGTAAAATTTTTTTCTTATTTCATATCAGTTTAAAGCAATTTCTTCTAAATTGTATAGTAAGGTGTTCTTACTTATTTTTCGACTTTGGTTGTTCTTTTTATCTTCAAAATTCTCTTTCTTATATAACTCATAAAATGTTTTCTTAGATACTTGTTTGTAAGTTGAGCTTACTTCATTTTTTGAATTTTGGGGTATTTATTCTCTTTATTTTAAATCATACTGTTTCTGGATAATTATGAGTAAGTTGTTCTTACATCCTTTGGAATTTTGGGTTTTAGTTTCTTCATTTTAAATTATATTGTTCGAAATAAGTTGAGTAAGTTGTCCTTACGTCTTTTGGAATTTTGGGTTTTATTTACAATGGGTTGCTTGGTCCTGTATCCATAAAATCCGTCCCTTTTCATTATATTCTGTTTGGAATCTGTTTAACCGTGGTCCATTATTTCCTCTATACTGGTTGTTCGGGTCTCTCTAGTGTATAGAGTTATTTCTGTCCTTGTGACATATCTCATTATTGTGCAGTTCTTGCCTCTTGTCACTATAAAATTGTCATTTATAGTCAAGCTCATCATCGTCCTTTGAACTGATTCTTCTGTACTGTCTCTTAATTGTTCTGATGGTTCATACATAATTTCCACAAGTCCTCCATGCTCCTTATTTAGTTTTGGCCTTTTTGGTCCTTCTAGTCCATCTGGGAATTCAAGTGTGGTTCGTTTAAAGTTTCTCACTTGCCTTACTTCTCTGTTTTCCGTAATTGGTCTATTATGTAGCTGAACCAATCCCCTTTTAATCATTTCCAATTCTTCCCGTGTATTTATTAATTTCCGTTTACACATTTGTCTTATTCTCACTATCTTCATTTCATCATGAATCCGTTCTATTCTTCCGGTTCTATCAATTGGTATCTTGTCAAATTTTTCTTGGGTCTTCGCTTGTATGTTTCCTATTTGAGTAATTTTGGTCTCTACTTCTACCCTGAGTTGCATGATGGGTTCATCTGTCTTTTCCAGATCCACCGTAATTTCATTTATTTGCTGTCTTACGTTCACTTCACAGCTATCAACTCCTTTGTTCCATGTTTCATTGACAATTATAATACTTCCATTGATGACTTCCCTCAATGCTAGGCCTTGTTCATTGATGATTTGCCGCAACTCCTTATTATGGTTTTCAATTTTCTCATCCATTCGTTTGGTATTCTCCAGAATCTGCCTCAAACTCTCATCATTCCTGTCAAACCTTTTATTCATTTGCTTGATTAAATTTTCGCTCAAAATTTCGTTTTGTTTTCTTGAGTTCTCATTAATACTGTCTATTTTATTTTCCAGCTTCTCATTGATTTGTCTAAAATCGGCCTTCAACTGTTCATTATTTTCATTTATGGTTTGTCTCAAAAGTTCACTAGTACTTTCCTTAATACTGTCTATTTTATTTTCCAGCTTTTCTGACCTTTCGTTTATACTGTCTATTTTTTCATTAGTTTGTCTATTATCTTCTTGGATCTTGTTATTCCCTTCCATTATAATTCTTAACATCTCCTGCATACTCATGTCTTCCTTTCGGGCAGATTTATCTGGTTGATCCCCTTGAGCATCTTCTTCCACTATTTCCGTTTCCGTATCCATAACTATTTCGGTTTCTTCTGTATCACCTGTCTGTTGATCCATTTCAGTATCTGTATCTACCTCTGTTTCTTTCTCCCTCCTATCTTCTTCTGTTTCTTGTTCCTTCTCCATTCTTTTCGTAACACCTCTCGTATGCATTCCTGTACCTCTAATGGTTGCCTGCTCAAGTTAAGTAACAAATAATATGATTTTTTACTTAACTAAAGCCCCACGTTGGGCGCCAATTTGTAATAAATCTCTCAATTTAAGGTGTGTTAAGATGTGACGATGATGCCTCACGTTGCGAGCGTCAATTTGTAAAGAAACTAATATGTGCCGGTACTAGCGAGAATGTCCGTCTTATTCAAACCCCACTGTTGTAATCAATTTAGTAACGAACTGCTTGTTAATTACGTGAGGACGTATGTTATAATGTATGATACCAGCTGGAGACGTCAAATTATAAAGAAATCTTGTCTATGAGTGTAATTAGTTATAAGATACTCCGGTGTAACAAACGCCAAGTAATACGTTGTAGGTGGCGATTCGTAACAATTAAAGTGCTGTTACCTGGTTTAATTAATATGTTATTAACTAATATACCTTGCGGTTGTGACCAGTGAAACCCTCAGAACACAGATTATTAAGTCCACCAACTTAGAATTATATTCCTGAATTTATAATGGTAGTATTCTGTAGACTTAATTTAATTCTCAGTGGTTGTTTAATATGAGCAATATATATGGAGTATTTACTGAATGTAAGTGGTTTTTGTCTCAACCCTAGTCCCTCAACGATAAAAATTTCATTCAAATTTAGTATGGCAAAACCCGTTAGTTCAGCAATCTCCCGTCTCACCAGCTGCAAACTTGGAGCGCTGTTATTAGAAATAAGTATACTTATAGGTTAGTTACTCGGAGTTTTTGTATCAATCTGTTAATAAATTATTACACCAACTACATATAGTATTTTCTCTGCAATGATTAAAACGTTATCTAATACAACAAATGTACTTTATTTATTTTTCTCTGGTATTTAACAAGTTACGTTGTCTCAGACAAACAATAAGACGATCCAATCGACTATCCCAACATATATCGATTCTTAATTATTCGAACTCTAAAAAAAAAAAACATATATACTTTGAAAATAATGACAAATAATTCTTATACCAGGGTTCGTGTAGTTCTTTGAACCATTAGTAAGGCCAGGTAAAACGCATAATTAAGGTTGTTCAATTTACAAAAGGAATAAAATTATTTACTTAAAATACAATGATATGAAAATAATTTGTTTTTTTACCCAAGCGGCGAAAGCTTCATTAGGCGGTGAATGTTTGTCAACAACGGTCAAAATGCAGTTTATATCGTCTTCACCCAGTAAAACTGCTCTGGTCTTCAATGAATGGATGATGATAATTCCACAGGAACTCTTGTGCTTCGATTCTTCTTTTGCGTCTTCACAATTCTTGGTCCCAACGAACTGGAATCAGGATCTCAGCTTACGCTGTCAATGAAGGTTATTTCGTCAACCGAATCTTCTGTATTTCCAAATATTTCCGTTAATTCAAGCTTCAACTCTTTATTGGTCTTCAATTTATAGCATGAATTGGTTTGATACCAAATTCAGCGGAATTATTTAGTGAATGAGGTGAGACGCTTTCAGTTCTTTTTTATTGTATTCATTGATAATTTAGAGGGTTATTTAATTTGTATGATTCATTGACATTCCAGTATAATTGTTTTGCAAAAATGCTTTTTCAATTTGGATATATATTTTCTTTATATTTATTCATATATTTTAAATATATCGGTTCATCTCAACCTAATAGCTTGTAACAATCAGTACCATCTATTCAAAATCAACAACTTACTAAAAATCAGTTGCCTTAACAACCATGTTTTCTATATATCCTTGAGCCGGCATTATAGAATATTACTACTCCTTTCCAATAAAATACTCCATGCTTGGATTAATATTGAATCACATAAAATTCTCCCCTAACCTTCCTTATTAAACAGTAAATGTTTTACTAGAGTTTCGTTGGACTGGGTTTACTAAAAAGGTATTAATTTCCTTTCACTAATATGGAATTTAGGCCTATAGATTCATTTACAACCATTATAACATTATTTGGTTTTTAACTTAATTTTCTTTTTACCTGACCTACTGTACAATTAATTATTGGTTACATAGTTAATTACATGAATTTTAATTTACTGGTGGTTATTTGTTTTTTATATTAATTAACTGGTCCTGGAACCCTTTATTAATTTATGATATAATTGTCAGAACTACTTGTTAGACTTGAAACACTGGTCACACTCCTGATCCAGTTTATAAACATTAATTAGAACAACAGTATCTTTCAATTTTATACAATACTGACAACTTAGTACAGTGCCTAACATTGGTAACTATACTGTGCTGTATAAAAACAAATCTAATATAAAATATAAACATAATTATTGAGTAAGTATTATTATCAAACAACATCATTTCATTTTTAACACATTCAACATACAATATAAATATTCTGTAGACCTTAACATGTCACAGTACAAAACAAATATTTCATTACATCCAATCATTCATTGGTCTGGCTCTTTTACATTTAATATTAGTCATTGCCTCCTTTTTACTTGAGGTCCTTCTCAAACATATGAACTATCGAACAACCTTAAGTCAGGGTATGGTCTTTGACCATATTTCATTCAGTCTTTTATGTAACGTTGGGGAACCTCAACTATGTTGCGTTACATAACACCCCCCCTTCGAAATAAGTTTATTTTGGTATAAACAAAGTTTAGCAAGAAATAAACTTCTAATTTGTATCTGGCCAATTGGTTTCCTATTTATAGTACTTTTATATTTCCCAATTATTCTTTATTTTATTATCATTTCTTCGTTCCTTCTTAAAGTCAATAATTTCCCAAGTTTAAATCTTATTTCTATAATCATTCTTGTGACATTCTTCATTAATTATACATTTTGGATCTGGTTTTATTTAATTCTCTATATTTATTTGTGAGTTTTCCCTCTAATATTTAATTTTCCTAAACCTCCCTAACATTATAACTGGAATCGAATCGGTGGTGCTCTATCGGCTAACCAATTACCGTCGTCCGTTACATACTTTCTGGGATCAGAGGAACATCATCTGTGCCCAGTTAAATGATTGCTGGAATATTCTACAGTCAATCTTCATTAATAAACCTCGTAAGGTAGTCATCATGTGACCTTCAATAAAATAATAAATAATAATCATATTCTAGGGATTATTCACTGTACTTTAACTCAGATCATATTATTTCTTCATATTAATTCTTCCTTCTATTATACACTTTTTCTCTCCAATACTTGGCTATTTTATTGACATTTATTAATTGGGTTTTGTCTTCGGATAATTCTGAACCATTTGTTTTTTCTTTTCTGGTGATCCTTTTGATGGTTCCATTTTGGCTTCTTCATTCTCTTGTCTTCATTGGCTCATATTCCTTTGTGATCAATACAGCTGGTTATGAGATTTTGGTCAGTACTATACATTACATTATGTAGCTATATTCTTCTGGCACAATCATTATTATTTCTTTTACATTCTAAATTACATTTCTCACTATTATGTTACATTAGATAAACTCATTTCGTCTTCTGGTTTTGATGATTTTTATTAGGTTGAATTAGTGTAAAAATTTTTTCTTCTTTCATATCAGTTTAAAGCAATTTCTTCTAAATTGTATAGTAAGGTGTTCTTACTTATTTTTCGACTTTGGTTGTTCTTTTTATCTTCAAAATTCTCTTTCTTATATAACTCATAAATTTTTTTCTTAGATACTTGTTTGTAAGTTGAGCTTGCTTCATTTTTTGAATTTTGGGGTATTTATTCTCTTTATTTTAAATCATACTGTTTCTGGATAATTATGAGTAAGTTGTTCTTACATCCTTTGGAATTTTGGGTTTTAGTTTCTTCATTTTAAATTATATTGTTCGAAATAAGTTAAGTAAGTTGTCCTTACGTCTTTTGGAATTTTGGGTTTTATTTACAATGGGTTGCTTGGTCCTGTATCCATAAAATCCGTCCCTTTTCATTATATTCTGTTTGGAATCTGTTTAACCGTGGTCCATTATTTCCTCTATACTGGTTGTTCGGGTCTCTCTAGTGTATAGAGTTATTTCTGTCCTTGTGACATATCTCATTATTGTGCAGTTCTTGCCTCTTGTCACTATAAAATTGTCATTTATAGTCAAGCTCATCATCGTCCTTTGAACTGATTCTTCTGTACTGTCTCTTAATTGTTCTGATGGTTCATACATAAATTCCACAAGTCCTCCATGCTCCTTATTTAGTTTTGGCTTTTTTGGTCCTTCTAGTCCATCTGGGAATTCAAGTGTGGTTCGTTTAAAGTTTCTCACTTGCCTTACTTCTCTGTTTTCCGTAATTGGTCTATTATGTAGCTGAACCAATCCCCTTTTAATCATTTCCAATTCTTCCCGTGTATTTATTAATTTCCGTTTACACATTTGTCTTATTCTCACTATCTTCATTTCATCATGAATCCGTTCTATTCTTCCGGTTCTATCAATTGGTATCTTGTCAAATTTTTCTTGGGTCTTCGCTTGTATGTTTCCTATTTGAGTAATTTTGGTCTCTACTTCTACCCTGAGTTGCATGATGGGTTCATCTGTCTTTTCCAGATCCACCGTAATTTCATTTATTTGCTGTCTTACGTCCACTTCACAGCTATCAACTCCTTTGTTCCATGTTTCATTGACAATTATAATACTTCCATTGATGACTTCCCTCAATGCTAGGCCTTGTTCATTGATGATTTGCCGCAACTCCTTATTATGGTTTTCAATTTTCTCATCCATTCGTTTGGTATTCTCCAGAATCTGCCTCAAACTCTCATCATTCCTGTCAAACCTTTTATTCATTTGCTTGATTAAATTTTCGCTCAAAATTTCGTTTTGTTTTCTTGAGTTCTCATTAATACTGTCTATTTTATTTTCCAGCTTCTCATTGATTTGTCTAAAATCGGCCTTCAACTGTTCATTATTTTCATTTATGGTTTGTCTCAAAAGTTCACTAGTACTTTCCTTAATACTGTCTATTTTATTTTCCAGCTTTTCTGACCTTTCGTTTATACTGTCTATTTTTTCATTAGTTTGTCTATTATCTTCTTGGATCTTGTTATTCCCTTCCATTATAATTCTTAACATCTCCTGCATACTCATGTCTTCCTTTCGGGCAGATTTATCTGGTTGATCCCCTTGAGCATCTTCTTCCACTATTTCCGTTTCCGTATCCATAACTATTTCGGTTTCTTCTGTATCACCTGTCTGTTGATCCATTTCAGTATCTGTATCTACCTCTGTTTCTTTCTCCCTCCTATCTTCTTCTGTTTCTTGTTCCTTCTCCATTCTTTTCGTAACACCTCTCGTATGCATTCCTGTACCTCTAATGGTTGCCTGCTCAAGTTAAGTAACAAATAATATGATTTTTTACTTAACTAAAGCCCCACGTTGGGCGCCAATTTGTAATAAATCTCTCAATTTAAGGTGTGTTAAGATGCGACGATGATGCCTCACGTTGCGAGCGTCAATTTGTAAAGAAACTAATATGTGCCGGTACTAGCGAGAATGTCCGTCTTATTCAAACCCCACTGTTGTAATCAATTTAGTAACGAACTGCTTGTTAATTACGTGAGGACGTATGTTATAATGTATGATACCAGCTGGAGACGTCAAATTATAAAGAAATCTTGTCTATGAGTGTAATTAGTTATAAGATACTCCGGTGTAACAAACGCCAAGTAATACGTTGTAGGTGGCGATTCGTAACAATTAAAGTGCTGTTACCTGGTTTAATTAATATGTTATTAACTAATATACCTTGCGGTTGTGACCAGTGAAACCCTCAGAACACAGATTATTAAGTCCACCAACTTAGAATTATATTCCTGAATTTATAATGGTAGTATTCTGTAGACTTAATTTAATTCTCAGTGGTTGTTTAATATGAGCAATATATATGGAGTATTTACTGAATGTAAGTGGTTTTTGTCTCAACCCTAGTCCCTCAACGATAAAAATTTCATTCAAATTTAGTATGGCAAAACCCGTTAGTTCAGCAATCTCCCGTCTCACCAGCTGCAAACTTGGAGCGCTGTTATTAGAAATAAGTATACTTATAGGTTAGTTACTCGGAGTTTTTGTATCAATCTGTTAATAAATTATTACACCAACTACATATAGTATTTTCTCTGCAATGATTAAAACGTTATCTAATACAACAAATGTACTTTATTTATTTTTCTCTGGTATTTAACAAGTTACGTTGTCTCAGACAAACAATAAGACGATCCAATCGACTATCCCAACATATATCGATTCTTAATTATTCGAACTCTAAAAAAAAAAAACATATATACTTTGAAAATAATGACAAATAATTCTTATACCAGGGTTCGTGTAGTTCTTTGAACCATTAGTAAGGCCAGGTAAAACGCATAATTAAGGTTGTTCAATTTACAAAAGGAATAAAATTATTTACTTAAAATACAATGATATGAAAATAATTTGTTTTTTTACCCAAGCGGCGAAAGCTTCATTAGGCGGTGAATGTTTGTCAACAACGGTCAAAATGCAGTTTATATCGTCTTCACCCAGTAAAACTGCTCTGGTCTTCAATGAATGGATGATGATAATTCCACAGGAACTCTTGTGCTTCGATTCTTCTTTTGCGTCTTCACAATTCTTGGTCCCAACGAACTGGAATCAGGATCTCAGCTTACGCTGTCAATGAAGGTTATTTCGTCAACCGAATCTTCTGTATTTCCAAATATTTCCGTTAATTCAAGCTTCAACTCTTTATTGGTCTTCAATTTATAGCATGAATTGGTTTGATACCAAATTCAGCGGAATTATTTAGTGAATGAGGTGAGACGCTTTCAGTTCTTTTTTATTGTATTCATTGATAATTTAGAGGGTTATTTAATTTGTATGATTCATTGACATTCCAGTATAATTGTTTTGCAAAAATGCTTTTTCAATTTGGATATATATTTTCTTTATATTTATTCATATATTTTAAATATATCGGTTCATCTCAACCTAATAGCTTGTAACAATCAGTACCATCTATTCAAAATCAACAACTTACTAAAAATCAGTTGCCTTAACAACCATGTTTTCTATATATCCTTGAGCCGGCATTATAGAATATTACTACTCCTTTCCAATAAAATACTCCATGCTTGGATTAATATTGAATCACATAAAATTCTCCCCTAACCTTCCTTATTAAACAGTAAATGTTTTACTAGAGTTTCGTTGGACTGGGTTTACTAAAAAGGTATTAATTTCCTTTCACTAATATGGAATTTAGGCCTATAGATTCATTTACAACCATTATAACATTATTTGGTTTTTAACTTAATTTTCTTTTTACCTGACCTACTGTACAATTAATTATTGGTTACATAGTTAATTACATGAATTTTAATTTACTGGTGGTTATTTTGTTTTTTATATTAATTAACTGGTCCTGGAACCCTTTATTAATTTATGATATAATTGTCAGAACTACTTGTTAGACTTGAAACACTGGTCACACTCCTGATCCAGTTTATAAACATTAATTAGAACAACAGTATCTTTCAATTTTATACAATACTGACAACTTAGTACAGTGCCTAACATTGGTAACTATACTGTGCTGTATAAAAACAAATCTAATATAAAATATAAACATAATTATTGAGTAAGTATTATTATCAAACAACATCATTTCATTTTTAACACATTCAACATACAATATAAATATTCTGTAGACCTTAACATGTCACAGTACAAAACAAATATTTCATTACATCCAATCATTCATTGGTCTGGCTCTTTTACATTTAATATTAGTCATTGCCTCCTTTTTACTTGAGGTCCTTCTCAAACATATGAACTATCGAACAACCTTAAGTCAGGGTATGGTCTTTGACCATATTTCATTCAGTCTTTTATGAAACGTTGGGGAACCTCAACTATGTTGCGTTACATAACACCCCCCTTCGAAATAAGTTTATTTTGGTATAAACAAAGTTTAGCAAGAAATAAACTTCTAATTTGTATCTGGCCAATTGGTTTCCTATTTATAGTACTTTTATATTTCCCAATTATTCGTTATTTTATTATCATTTCTTCGTTCCTTCTTAAAGTCAATTATTTCCCAAGTTTAAATCTTATTTCTATAATCATTCTTGTGACATTCTTCATTAATTATACATTTTGGATCTGGTTTTATTTAATTCTCTATATTTATTTGTGAGTTTTCCCTCTAATATTTAATTTTCCTAAACCTCCCTAACATTATAACTGGAATCGAATCGGTGGTGCTCTATCGGCTAACCAATTACCGTCGTCCGTTACATACTTTCTGGGATCAGAGGAACATCATCTGTGCCCAGTTAAATGATTGCTGGAATATTCTACAGTCAATCTTCATTAATAAACCTCGTAAGGTAGTCATCATGTGACCTTCAATAAAATAATAAATAATAATCATATTCTAGGGATTATTCACTGTACTTTAACTCAGATCATATTATTTCTTCATATTAATTCTTCCTTCTATTATACACTTTTTCTCTCCAATACTTGGCTATTTTATTGACATTTATTAATTGGGTTTTGTCTTCGGATAATTCTGAACCATTTGTTTTTTCTTTTCTGGTGATCCTTTTGATGGTTCCATTTTGGCTTCTTCATTCTCTTGTCTTCATTGGCTCATATTCCTTTGTGATCAATACAGCGAGATTTTGGTCAGTACTATACATTACATTATGTAGCTATATTCTTCTGGCACAATCATTATTATTTCTTTTACATTCTAAATTACATTTCTCACTATTATGTTACATTAGATAAACTCATTTCGTCTTCTGGTTTTGATGATTTTTATTAGGTTGAATTAGTGTAAAATTTTTTTCTTCTTTCATATCAGTTTAAAGCAATTTCTTCTAAATTGTATAGTAAGGTGTTCTTACTTATTTTTCGACTTTGGTTGTTCTTTTTATCTTCAAAATTCTCTTTCTTATATAACTCATAAAATGTTTTCTTAGATACTTGTTTGTAAGTTGAGCTTACTTCATTTTTTGAATTTTGGGGTATTTATTCTCTTTATTTTAAATCATACTGTTTCTGGATAATTATGAGTAAGTTGTTCTTACATCCTTTGGAATTTTGGGTTTTAGTTTCTTCATTTTAAATTATATTGTTCGAAATAAGTTGAGTAAGTTGTCCTTACGTCTTTTGGAATTTTGGGTTTTATTTACAATGGGTTGCTTGGTCCTGTATCCATAAAATCCGTCCCTTTTCATTATATTCTGTTTGGAATCTGTTTAACCGTGGTCCATTATTTCCTCTAAACTGGTTGTTCGGGTCTCTCTAGTATATAGAGTTATTTCTGTCCTTGTGACATATCTCATTATTGTGCAGTTCTTGCCTCTTGTCACTATAAAATTGTCATTTATAGTCAAGCTCATCATCGTCCTTTGAACTGATTCTTCTGTACTGTCTCTTAATTGTTCTGATGGTTCATACATAAATTCCACAAGTCCTCCATGCTCCTTATTTAGTTTTGGCCTTTTTGGTCCTTCTAGTCCATCTGGGAATTCAAGTGTGGTTCGTTTAAAGTTTCTCACTTGCCTTACTTCTCTGTTTTCCGTAATTGGTCTATTATGTAGCTGAACCAATCCCCTTTTAATCATTTCCAATTCTTCCCGTGTATTTATTAATTTCCGTTTACACATTTGTCTTATTCTCACTATCTTCATTTCATCATGAATCCGTTCTATTCTTCCGGTTCTATCAATTGGTATCTTGTCAAATTTTTCTTGGGTCTTCGCTTGTATGTTTCCTATTTGAGTAATTTTGGTCTCTACTTCTACCCTGAGTTGCATGATGGGTTCATCTGTCTTTTCCAGATCCACCGTAATTTCATTTATTTGCTGTCTTACGTCCACTTCACAGCTATCAACTCCTTTGTTCCATGTTTCATTGACAATTATAATACTTCCATTGATGACTTCCCTCAATGCTAGGCCTTGTTCATTGATGATTTGCCGCAACTCCTTATTATGGTTTTCAATTTTCTCATCCATTCGTTTGGTATTCTCCAGAATCTGCCTCAAACTCTCATCATTCCTGTCAAACCTTTTATTCATTTGCTTGATTAAATTTTCGCTCAAAATTTCGTTTTGTTTTCTTGAGTTCTCATTAATACTGTCTATTTTATTTTCCAGCTTCTCATTGATTTGTCTAAAATCGGCCTTCAACTGTTCATTATTTTCATTTATGGTTTGTCTCAAAAGTTCACTAGTACTTTCCTTAATACTGTCTATTTTATTTTCCAGCTTTTCTGACCTTTCGTTTATACTGTCTATTTTTTCATTAGTTTGTCTATTATCTTCTTGGATCTTGTTATTCCCTTCCATTATAATTCTTAACATCTCCTGCATACTCATGTCTTCCTTTCGGGCAGATTTATCTGGTTGATCCCCTTGAGCATCTTCTTCCACTATTTCCGTTTCCGTATCCATAACTATTTCGGTTTCTTCTGTATCACCTGTCTGTTGATCCATTTCAGTATCTGTATCTACCTCTGTTTCTTTCTCCCTCCTATCTTCTTCTGTTTCTTGTTCCTTCTCCATTCTTTTCGTAACACCTCTCGTATGCATTCCTGTACCTCTAATGGTTGCCTGCTCAAGTTAAGTAACAAATAATATGATTTTTTACTTAACTAAAGCCCCACGTTGGGCGCCAATTTGTAATAAATCTCTCAATTTAAGGTGTGTTAAGATGCGACGATGATGCCTCACGTTGCGAGCGTCAATTTGTAAAGAAACTAATATGTGCCGGTACTAGCGAGAATGTCCGTCTTATTCAAACCCCACTGTTGTAATCAATTTAGTAACGAACTGCTTGTTAATTACGTGAGGACGTATGTTATAATGTATGATACCAGCTGGAGACGTCAAATTATAAAGAAATCTTGTCTATGAGTGTAATTAGTTATAAGATACTCCGGTGTAACAAACGCCAAGTAATACGTTGTAGGTGGCGATCGTAACAATTAAAGTGCTGTTACCTGGTTTAATTAATATGTTATTAACTAATATACCTTGCGGTTGTGACCAGTGAAACCCTCAGAACACAGATTATTAAGTCCACCAACTTACAATTATATTCCTGAATTTATAATGGTAGTATTCTGTAGACTTAATTTAATTCTCAGTGGTTGTTTAATATGAGCAATATATATGGAGTATTTACTGAATGTAAGTGGTTTTTGTCTCAACCCTAGTCCCTCAACGATAAAAATTTCATTCAAATTTAGTATGGCAAAACCCGTTAGTTCAGCAATCTCCCGTCTCACCAGCTGCAAACTTGGAGCGCTGTTATTAGAAATAAGTATACTTATAGGTTAGTTACTCGGAGTTTTTGTATCAATCTGTTAATAAATTATTACACCAACTACATATAGTATTTTCTCTGCAATGATTAAAACGTTATCTAATACAACAAATGTACTTTATTTATTTTTCTCTGGTATTTAACAAGTTACGTTGTCTCAGACAAACAATAAGACGATCCAATCGACTATCCCAACATATATCGATTCTTAATTATTCGAACTCTAAAAAAAAAAAAATATATACTTTGAAAATAATGACAAATAATTCTTATACCAGGGTTCGTGTAGTTCTTTGAACCATTAGTAAGGCCAGGTAAAACGCATAATTAAGGTTGTTCAATTTACAAAAGGAATAAAATTATTTACTTAAAATACAATGATATGAAAATAATTTGTTTTTTTACCCAAGCGGCGAAAGCTTCATTAGGCGGTGAATGTTTGTCTACAACGGTCAAAATGCAGTTTATATCGTCTTCACCCAGTAAAACTGCTCTGGTCTTCAATGAATGGATGATGATAATTCCACAGGAACTCTTGTGCTTCGATTCTTCTTTTGCGTCTTCACAATTCTTGGTCCCAACGAACTGGAATCAGGATCTCAGCTTACGCTGTCAATGAAGGTTATTTCGTCAACCGAATCTTCTGTATTTCCAAATATTTCCGTTAATTCAAGCTTCAACTCTTTATTGGTCTTCAATTTATAGCATGAATTGGTTTGATACCAAATTCAGCGGAATTATTTAGTGAATGAGGTGAGACGCTTTCAGTTCTTTTTTATTGTATTCATTGATAATTTAGAGGGTTATTTAATTTGTATGATTCATTGACATTCCAGTATAATTGTTTTGCAAAAATGCTTTTTCAATTTGGATATATATTTTCTTTATATTTATTCATATATTTTAAATATATCGGTTCATCTCAACCTAATAGCTTGTAACAATCAGTACCATCTATTCAAAATCAACAACTTACTAAAAATCAGTTGCCTTAACAACCATGTTTTCTATATATCCTTGAGCCGGCATTATAGAATATTACTACTCCTTTCCAATAAAATACTCCATGCTTGGATTAATATTGAATCACATAAAATTCTCCCCTAACCTTCCTTATTAAACAGTAAATGTTTTACTAGAGTTTCGTTGGACTGGGTTTACTAAAAAGGTATTAATTTCCTTTCACTAATATGGAATTTAGGCCTATAGATTCATTTACAACCATTATAACATTATTTGGTTTTTAACTTAATTTTCTTTTTACCTGACCTACTGTACAATTAATTATTGGTTACATAGTTAATTACATGAATTTTAATTTACTGGTGGTTATTTGTTTTTTATATTAATTAACTGGTCCTGGAACCCTTTATTAATTTATGATATAATTGTCAGAACTACTTGTTAGACTTGAAACACTGGTCACACTCCTGATCCAGTTTATAAACATTAATTAGAACAACAGTATCTTTCAATTTTATACAATACTGACAACTTAGTACAGTGCCTAACATTGGTAACTATACTGTGCTGTATAAAAACAAATCTAATATAAAATATAAACATAATTATTGAGTAAGTATTATTATCAAACAACATCATTTCATTTTTAACACATTCAACATACAATATAAATATTCTGTAGACCTTAACATGTCACAGTACAAAACAAATATTTCATTACATCCAATCATTCATTGGTCTGGCTCTTTTACATTTAATATTAGTCATTGCCTCCTTTTTACTTGAGGTCCTTCTCAAACATATGAACTATCGAACAACCTTAAGTCAGGGTATGGTCTTTGACCATATTTCATTCAGTCTTTTATGTAACGTTGGGGAACCTCAACTATGTTGCGTTACAATATATATATATATATATATATATATATATATATATTATCAAATAATAATTACTTCTGCAAGCTTATTTGTATCACTATATGTGTACTTATAATACCCAAAATACAGTAATAAAAAATAAGAAAAATACACTTTCAAGCGTAATTATTATTTAATAATATGTAATATGAAGCCATATATATGTGTAACTTACTTAAAATACTTTTCTTTTTGAAAGAAGGGTGCGTTGAGAGCCAGTCACCTGCCTCCCCATAGAACCTATTATCTCTTCTAATTACATTCCCTTCTCTGGTGACGGATATATATTTCCTTAGTGGTCGTGGAACGTTATAAATAAAGAAACGTGGCGAACTGAAAATCAACTCTAAAATGACGAATGATTCCAATGATTAACTAGTTTTGACCAGGAACTAGTTAATGTTTCAGTTGGTTACTGAAAGCGTTTACCTAACACTCTTCACCAAATCCCTTTTTATCAAATAACAAGGTTTGTGTGTAACGTATTGTACTTAAGCTGGTTGATGTGCCTGGCACTGTGGCCTCATTACTTTTATTTGTCTAACGTATTTCACGTATTAGGTTCAAGTAAACCACGTGGGTACGTAAGTGGGTAGTAGGTACTACACTACTGCATCGCTTTGAAAACGAGTCAACTGATCGTGGCACCCAGATGTTTTAGCAAACGTAAGTGAAGCAGTATATCCCAATGCGCAAAAAATCTCAACGTGAGTCTGAAAATTTGCTTATCCTCGTGGTAGAGTTGATTAAGCTAACACTGAAATACTGTGGCCTATATAGGCTCTTTGTCAGTGATAGATGACACGAAATGATGACATTAATATCCGCTTCATGTATATAGGTCACAGAGCCCAAGCACAGTGCGGTGACAAACGATTCGTGAGGTCGTCAGTCAATTACGTGAAGAGAACCGCCTAATTGTTGATACAGACTTTGCAAGGTTTATTTTTTGTAATTATGTTTTGCGTTCCCTTCGTTGTCGACTTTGTGTAACAGGATTATGACCTTTGTGTACCTAATGCTTTACCAAACGCGCACCAGTCGATGAGTACAAATAACCTAAAATATGTTGACACATTTTAAAAATAAAATAAGTGTGAGAATCAGTCAATCGTCATTTTTAAAGAACATATGAAAATATTGATTATACTTTAATTAATTAGTTTAGAAAATCAGCCGGTTCAATAGTTTCATAAAACTGTGTACTGGAAATGAACCGTTGTTCAATTTCTGGCGTATTGTTTTGTTCTGTAAGGATATAATTCTTTATCGTCATCATAATTTATTCTAATTCTCCCTCAAGCATTAGACCCACGGCCTATTGCGCTCTGTAGTCGTGGTGCAGCTGATGTCACACCATCTCCAAAGAGTATTAATCTGGATTTAACCACGAGTAGTAATATGATGAAACAGATTATTTTTTATCATGCTCTAAATTAATTATTTAATAATGTTTTCTCTTTTTTGAGGTTATTTCTCAATTTCTCAACTTACTTATTTATTAAACATTAATTTTTCTCTTTTTTTAAACTATTTAGGCTAAATGTGTTTTGTGTATGTCGTAAATGTGTTTTAGGCACTTTAAAATTTACATCCACCTAATAACGTTTTGAATGCTGGATAAGATATTGGGATTAATACATTACATGATTGTAATTTTTCTGGCACACGCATTGTTTCAAGTTCCTTCTAAAAAAAGTCTTATGTTGTAAAAGAATTGTTAATCCCACGCCCTGCAGAGTCTGAGGCAGTGGTACGCAAATTGTCTTGTGAAATTATTTAAGTAAAATATATCCAATTGTATTGTAGAGTAAAGTAATGTTCCTTCTAAAAATTATTAACTTGCTCACTTAGTCGAGACTCATAATTAACGCAGAAGAATCAAATAACTCATAATTAACAAGAAGAACGCAATTGGCTACTGTTATCGCTTGTAATAAGAACTGTTACTTTTACGATATAAGGTGTGCGCTTATGCTCCGACAGCTTAACAGCGTACCGAGAAATTTACTACTTTCCTAGATGAGACATTTGTTCCAATAAATACTATGTAATATTATTTTTACTGTTGTATGTAAAATAAATAAAAGTACGAAAATTTAATCTATATACATGTACAGAAATTATCCTGCTAAAGTGTGAAAAATGGAACACATAAAATAGTTTAAACTTAACAAACTTGAACAGATTAAGTATTGTCTAGCTTTAGATAAACTCTTACTTTGACATACACGATTAATCCAGTGCAAGATCTTCTACTGTGTGTAGTCTATGCGAAGATGTAACACGTATAGTGATTATTATTATTACTATTAGCTGATGTGAGCTAAAGTAGAGACATGTAATACTGTTTTTAGACTGTTCGTAGACTTACAAGATTGGAATTTTTAATAACTATATTTATAAGTCGAAACCGCCCTTCAATTGAATTATAGTAGAGCGTGAATTTGTCGGAGCGTCAAATATGCGAGCAGTCAAATACGCAAATTCACTGGAAAAGAAAAATTTGCAAATACAAAATAATTATTGTTATTTTCGTTGCGACACATTTCGATCTTCCTTCTCCTTTGACCAATTCAGTTGTAAGGCGATTATTAAGTGCATGTTACCAAATACGGAAATCAGAGTATTTAAAATGTTTTTTTAACACAGTAATAATTCTTGAGCGTATAGACGGGAAATGTATAGATTAGAACATGCATCAACGGTAAGACGGAGTATGCTGGCAGTATTAGAGGGTGTAATTAAACAAGACCATAAGTACATAAAGGTATGCATTTATAAAAGTAAACTTAAAGACAGTGAACTTATCTTGTTCATACGGTTGAAAAATCTAGCCGCAAAGAAAGATGTTTGGAAATTATCCAGCAAATATAACTGATTTTCACATCTCGCCTAAATTACAGACAGGCAGATTACAGATAGGTCCGAACGTTAAAATCTCTAAAAACATTTCGTTATTGCACTAAACGTTGTACTATAATTTCTATTTATATGTGGAATTTGATTTTTAAAATATAGTAGTGTAATGAGCTGTTCAGTGAAACACCGAAGAATTTAAGTACGATTCTTCGAACCGGAAGTAAAACCGAAGAAAACGTAAGTACAATATTAACAGCATTTTAATAGGTTTTAAATACGTCTCGCAGACTTTCGTATATTATAATCTGAAATAAAAACTTTTTTAAGTTTTGAATATTCTACTTTTATTATCTGAACTAAACTCGGTGCCAGTTAGTTCGTAACCTAACATTCTACTGAATTATTAAAACCAAACACATTGCCTAAACCATGATGTGACATCCTCAGTCCGAAGTTTACCACTGAGCATGCCACACTATAAAAAAGAAAAACATTTGGTAGTAATGATAATTATAATAATAACAGCAACAAAACATAGATGCCAACAGAAAAAAAGCGTTATCAAATAACCTTATTACTTAAAATGGAGTAAGTTTTACCAAATCTTTAGACGGAACATGAGGATTTGTTTCTAGCGTGGACTCGTTCTTCACTCTTGAAGATAGTGAGCCACTCACTAATATAAAGTTACCACATTCTTATGCGCTTATAATTTTGTAAAATTTAAATAATTTTTTTCTGACAAAGATTTTTACAAATTCAGAAAAGACTATGGTGGTGCTTCGTTTCCTAAGGGCTCTGTCGAGTATAAAATGTTTTAACGATTTTACATTCAGATGCTCCTTTAATATTATAAGAGGTGGGCATCTTTACTGCAAGATTTGGATGCCGATTTCTAGAAATATAGAAGCGATTTTAGATTGTAAATTATTGCAGAGAACTGTGACGTGGATGTAGACTAGACATAAAAATGACTAAAAACTTTAGAAAATTATAACCAGTAGGTTTTTAACTATTTAAGTATCTCATGAGACCACGTAGACATGGTTAGTAATATGCGAAGTTTTTCCATAGTAACAGCCAACACTCCAGAATTACGCTTTACTGCTACCACGTGTTGTCTACACATTGGGTTCTTGTTTAACATCTTCAACCAAACCTAAATAATAGTGTGCGAAACGATATAGCCTATTTATTCTCTGGTATCTATTGTTCAGAAATCGCAAACCGGTTCACATTTTTAGAGACCCGCACATGTGTGCCATTTTTATTGGAAAAACTGAAGTAAACGTTGACGTTTTGAAGCCAATGAAGACTTAAACGCCAAATGAGCAACACCATTAATTAAACCAAAGTAAACGTAAGAAGGTCTTGTAATATCGGACTTCAATTCAACGAGAAGAGATAAAGAATGTAAAACGATTTGTGATATGCCTTTGCCTCTAGATAACCATGGGTGTTGAACACACAGGATGATGTTCTTAAAGAGATTTTGGAGATGAGAATCCTTCACATGGTGCGGACAGATTAATGAACAGCAAGTCTAAGACAATTTGAATGTCTTTGCATAGAAATAGGATTCACCATCTGGGAGGAGTAAATAATGAGGAATTGCTTTGGAAAATCCAAATGTTATTTTAGACGCAGGAGCTTGAGACAACGGAGAAAGTGGTGAATCGATCTGTGTAATACGTAAAATAAAGAAGAAGAAGGAGAAGAAACAAAATTTAGATTCTCTCACATCACAGGAAAAATGTATAAAACCAAGTTTACAAGAGTATAAACCTGAATTTCAAGAAAAAATTATTAATGGTTGTGAAAAACAAAATAAATCTATGAGGTAATACTAAAAAAATGACGATGAATGAGGAGTTCATGCGTCACTGTAGTTATTCTGTGAAATCAATTATTACGAAATTTGGTTTTTAAACATTAATTAACTTCTAATACTGTTAAGCTGTGAGTTGAAGATGACGTTTTATATTTCCTACCATCTGTCTCCCCGGTTCATTCATGATGTCGCAAAGAATCGTTGTTACCGTGCCACACAAATAATGCTTTATTTACTATACAAATAGTTCATAACCATCTAGCATGAGCTACAAAAACATCTAACAACATATCCGGGCAAAACGTCATGTGTTCGACACATGACTGACGCGTTTAGTTTTTTAATTTTTCCCTCACTCACTCTGTAACAATTTTATTTAAAAATGAAGACTTTTTAACTGTACCTCTTTGACAACATATTACTTCAGAATATTGATATCTACGGAACCCAGTAGTGCTGACTGCTGTCTGACCCGATATAATATGAGTGCACTAATAAAAAGTCAGGCCATCGAACTCGCGTCAGCTTGCGTGACTTTTCTAATAATCCAGTCATTCTGCCCAAGTCAAGAATCGATTAACTCGCTTACATATTTATTATTTCTGATTTTCTTTTTCCCCCGTTATTTATTATTGTTATTATTCGATTGTTTTCGTGACTGAAAAGTTTGTCATATTTTTTACACAATTAAGTCATTATATACAAAAAACAGTTATAAAATTTATATGTTAATGTTTGTAAAGTTTTATGGAGGAAATTAAACAATTAACTAAATAATAAAATTGTATTTACTCCTATAAAACTAAAAGTAATTGCCTTATGTATGTTTTATACCACCGTTTTAGTGAAATGATGTCTATTCTACCCTCAGAACGTTAATTATGTAATTTATCACACACATCTCAGGGCGTTGATTATTTTTTCTCTTTCTATTATTTAACATCTGACACGGAAAATTAGTAAACACGGTAAATAGTTACTGAACCTTCAGAACTTTTCTATAATTTGTCACACGACAGGCATCAGTCTGTCTGATTTCCAATTCTTTTTCCCTTTAAATATGTACATATAGTCTCCTGTTATTACTAATACTTAAGTATTTTTAAAGAAGAATTGGTAAACGTCTCCGGAAAAGTTTAGAAATGTATGGGTAGTTGCGATGAGCTGACTATTGAGGACAATACCTAGTGACACCTCACTGACAAGAAGTAAGAGAGAGTTTAATATGTCTTAAACCCAAGAGATAACGTTCGAGTATTGGAAAATTAAAGAAAAAAGAGAACCGACAGTTGCAATTATGTCAAGAGTTCAAAAAAACGATGAGAGGGGTGTAATTGGATTTTTCATATCCGCCGTCGGAGCTACGGCTGTTAGACTTTTATTAGACACGCGATAAAAATAACTTGTCGAAAAGAAAAGAAAAAGACAAGAAGCGGAGAAAAATGAGCTTTTGATAACCGTCCGCTTGTCCGGCAGCGGTCTTAGCCAATCGGATTACTTTGTCAGATGTTACAGATTATTGAAGTCTGATCACTATTTCAACTCTCCAAATAGCTTCTCTGTGTAAACAAGCCAAATGTCCTTGTATTCTTTTCTTTTTGAAGAAATAAGTTTTTCTGAAAATCTTTCTAATGGCAACTATTCGTGCTTGGTGTTGTCACTATCATTCATAAAGAAAGCGGTCGGATTATGAAATATCTGTTAACATACGATTGACATAGTAAGTTACAACAATAATTGGGATAAAAAATACAAATTAGTGAAGTCTGAAGGACAGACACGAATTCAGAAGGGGTCCGTCGTGGCTACGACCATCTGAAAAGCTAGGGTTTCATTTACATTCCTTTTAGTAAAACTCGGTTAGAGCCCTAACACCAAGCAGAACCAACAGCAACAACAATATGATTAACAATAATCATGATTATGTAATAATAGTAACAATAACAATAATAGTGGTAGTAGTGGTAGTAGTAGTAGTAGTAGTAGTAGTACCTACAGTACAACTAAAATACCGGTACGGTATTTTTTTTAAGCTAATTGCCCTTAAGTCGTATGCAAATTGAAGTCGTATATAATATGTCCATATCAATTCGCCAAAACGGCCTACAGTATCCCAAACTGGTGAAAACAGATACTAGTTTTGCTTGATCAGAACCGAATTCCGGCGCTACGGTGGATTTGAAACAATGGTACACCGCTTTGTAGCGCAGTGAGCCGATTACTGTGCAACTCGGACAATCCCCCATAGAGACGGACGCGACAAAGATATCATCACGATATACAGTAATCAGCTAATGAGCTGTTCAGGCGCTTACCGCAACCTGACCGGTCTTTCTTCATCATGCCTGTTAAATGCAATTTGCGTCTACGAGAATCTAATGTTAAACTCTCGGGTCTCTCTGGCTCTGTCTGTCTGTCTGTCTCTGTCTGTCTGTCTGTCTGTCTCTCTCTCTCTCTCTCTCTCTCTCTCTCTCTCTCTCTCTCTCTCTCTCTCTCTCTCTCTCTCTCTCTCTCTCTCTCTCTCTCTCTGCACATACAAACACTCAGGGGCTCACCCACGCAAACAGAGGTGTTTACTATGAGCGTCTAATTTGAGTATTTAATTTGAGTATTTGTCTGTCCTGCGGGTGTTATCGTTGTTCTAATCAGCAAGCAAATATCCTACCGTAATATCGCGTCTCCTGAAACTATTATCTCTGCCTTTTGAGTTTTGTACACAGAATCAACATTTTTAACTTTTCAAAAGCATTAGCAGTACTTTATGAGGCTCTATAACATTTTCTTCTTATCTTTGTTGTAACATTCTTCTCAGTCCCCCCCCTCCACACACACATTCTCCAAACAATCACATTCTCCATTTTGACATGTTATTTTTCATAATTTATAATTTATAATAATAATAATAATAATTCTCAGTAATAATAATTACACAATCGCACTCTCCATTCTACATTTTGGCGTGATAATTTTTCATAATTTATATGAATAATGATTATTTGAGGAAAGATCACACTGGGACATATGTGGTGAATACTGCGGTTATAATGTGATTACAACGTTCTCTCTGCCTGAAATTGGCGAACACCTTAGTGCACTTTCGGGAATATTATTATTATCTTTTCGTAAATCTGACCGTTTTAAACAAATAGCTTCATAAAAGTGTAGTCAAATGTCTTTATTAATCGTCACACCTAGTGATGAAAATTCACGGAGCAAAAAACCACAATCTCCAACTATTACGATCTTCAATTCGTGTGTGTGTGCGTGCGCGCGTGTGCCCGAGCTCATGTAATCAGAATTATCTGACGTTAGTTATATTCACTAGTAAGAAATATAACTTCCGATGCTATTAATACATTAATACTGGTGGTAGCTGGAACAACATCTTTAAAATGTTTAACGTCATCCAGATTATATTTAGCATTTCATCAGAATATTGCTGTACTTTATTTATTAATTTACTGCAGTTTGTTCATGCTCTCACTGTCCTAACAGAAAATTTCCGCGTATCATGCGCACATTACTAGCGTCCGCATCTTTTTTTTTTTTTGAGAGTAGGTGAAAATCTCTATAGACACTAGGGACCCCGTAGTTCCTAGTAGTGTGGGACTCTAACCCCCTGAAAACACCTCCCTTAATGGTACAACTGAGCAAGCTCATCCAGCAGTTTTTCCTTCATGTTTCCTTAACGAGTGATGGGGTGAAGCCCAGTGGCTAATCCCAAGATTATTCTGTCTTTCTCACACGTAGAGTTTTATGGATCTATACATATTAATTGCTTTCTGCTGCGATACCGGATCATGTGGCTTCTGTCTTTTGAGTCGCCTCAGGACGAGTGGAGCTCCTTCCACCACGTGTCGCATTATTAAGTCATCGTGGATCTGAATTCTCTGATCATGTTTGTCTGCATATTTAGTTATTATTTCGCTGACATATTCTATATTGACGTTCCGTATCTTTTGAAAAAAATAGTGGGCGTCACGTCGTATGCGGGATTTCACATTAAATCGTACAGTTATTGAAACGTTAAGTATTTATTAGTGCGCACCATGTTATATATGTAACTAGGTGCGTTGCATCAACACGTAATACGTATATGAGGAGAATCTTTTGACGATTCTCTCAGACGTTAGCGGAAATTGCGCTAATGAAGACGTCACCGGTTTTGATTAACTATGTTAACCAAGCAGTACGTAGTACGCACCAACTAGTAGACAAACGAAGATGATTTTGTATATTATCCAATACATGGGTTCTGTTTGTACATAATCAATTAAAATAAGAGAACGTGTGTGTACTGCTTCCACAGTATTCTCTGTATTTTCAAGAGCTTTCATTATACACGTATTGGGATACACATAAAGTAATACAAATTTATAGTTCCAGACTATAACTTAACAAGATATTAAGTAGGAAAGTTCCAGACGATCTGTGGGAGAATCAAACGTATTTTTTAGAAATAAGGTACCTCGAGATACAAAATTATGGCTGTCCCTGTACTGTCCTACGGATGTGAATTATAGACCACAGCCAAGAAACAAGACAATAAAATAGAGTCCTCGGAAAAGGCGTTCTTAAGAGGAGTTAAAAAGTTTCTAAACTTTATACCGTGTAAAGAATGAGTCCATAAGAGAAGAGTTACAAGTTTTTAACTTGAATGAAAAAATAAAAGATTACAAACAACGGTAAAAAGGACATTTAGAAAGATTGTCAGCTTCTAGATTGGCCAAACAAGTCTGGAATACAAACCTATTGGACACAGGTGTGTGGGTAGAGACCCAAAAAGATGACTAGAGGATATTTAAAGGCGGAACAGGCAGCATATTGCCTATGTAGTGTTGTGAAGACGATGATGATGGTGACAACCTATTATATCAATTTAGAACAATTTTACGTCAGCTGTGACAACTAACTGAATGTTACGAAGGTTTAAGCAACACAAACACTTGGTAGTTTTACAATTTATTCTTAGCCTGTGACAATTGTTTCAGCCTATTGCTATTCTCAAAGAGCCTATTCTCAAACCTTTTTGTATTTAGTTGTTCTTAGCCGCTCTTTGAGAATATCCTATTAGGCTGAAACAATTATCATAGGATAAGAATAAATTGTGAAACTACGAAGTGTTTGTGTTTTTTAAAACCTTTGTAGTCATATGTTTCACCAAGCCTTCAATCAATATCGTAACTTAAAGTTCTTTGCATCAGCTTGGAACTAATTTAATATGCTTATCTTTCCTTGTGTACTGATTATTTTATTTGTATATTATACACACAGTAATATGTAACCCATAATAGCGAATAAAAGTCTGCAAAATATTAGCATAAGCTTTAAAAATTATGCTGGTACGCTTTGCATAGTGACAAGTACAGAATCGTGTTAACTTTTGCCATTTTAAATAGGAACGCTTTAATCTTTGAATTTCAGAGAAGAGGATCTATAAATCGCATTCTACAAGAAAAACAAAAACATTTATTTTGTATTGTTTATTATTTGTGTGATTAGCGTACATACTCAAACACTAGCTCGCCACACATGTTGTTTCTGTCGACCCAAAGACCGTACTGCAGAATTTATTCATGCCTTTAGTGGTTTATTCGTCGCCTGTTGGTGGCAAGACTAGTACCAAAAATTAGATGGCGACAGTTTATATTTAATTTTGCCAATTGTAACAAAGAATTTAAATAAAAAAATAACACATTTATATTTTGTAGCCGATTCACTGTACTATGCATATCAACTAAGACTGCGCAACATTATCCGGAAAGAGAAGAGTTTTTAATATTTACGTGTCATAACAATTACGTATCGATAAGATTCACAGCTGCATATAACAACAACAACAACAACAACAAAAGTTACCAGTCGCCTTCTTGTTATCATATCGTCTCGTCGTCTTCCAGTGTTAAAATTCGTAAGTTAAGTGAACGAATCGTAGCGGCAAAGGATTTATGAAGTGTTCTACAGCCGAGCGCCATCGCCACGTGTTCCACAGACAGATGTTTGAAATTCTAGTCAGTGTTTCAAAATTTGCCGGTAAGTATTGTTTTATATTTACTACCTTTAATATTTCGTACGTACTTTTAATTATTTTATATTAAAATAACATTTATTTTTTAATTATAAGTATAACACTAACGAATCGGAACACAAAGTTTTTTATTGGTCAAAACGTAAAATTTATACCTTATAGCCTGAACCAGTTTTCGCTTATTATAAGCTTCGTCAGAGGCAGCCACTGGGAGCGCTGTCCGTCTTGTTCTTGGTGATGGCGCTGTTTTTTGAAAGATCGATGTTGTGTGATTGGGGTGTGATATGTTAGAATAATATGTGTGATTTTAATTGTGCCTGTTTGTTTAGGATGTTGTTTTTATGTGTTTTTGTGTGATAGTATATTTCTAGTTGTTCAAGAGTGTCTAGTTTTTGGCCTTTTGTGTGTCCGTACGTGTAGAATATCCATGTTGCTTTTGATGTTTGTGTATCTGTGGTTTGCTTCAATGAGGTGGTTTGCAAAGGTGGATTCGGTAGTGGAGTGTAGTGCCCTTGTGTGTTCAATCACACAAACTAAACTTAGTGTGTTCACTGTGTTTACAAACTAAATTGCTCAGATTGCAACAAATTCTACATAGGCCAGACAGGACGTTGCTTCAAACAGAGGTACAGTGAACACACAAAGGCACTACACTCATTAAAGTAAACCAACACATACACAAACATCAACAGCGACATGGATATTCTACACGTACACAAAAGGTCGAAAACTAGACACTCTTGAACAACTAGAAATATTCAAACATACAAAAACACATAAAAACAACATCCTAAACAAACAGACCCAATTCAAATCACACATATTATTCGAACATACCACACCCTACACACACACACAACATCGAGCTTTCAAAAAATGGTGCCGTCACCAAGAACAAGACGGACAGCGCTCCCAGTGCCAGCCTCTGACGAAGCTTATAATAAGCAAAAACTAATTCAGGCTATAAGGTAAAAATTTTACGTTTTTACAAATAAAAAACTTTGTGTTCCGAGTGGGTAGTGTTATAATTAGTCAGTCATCGAACACGTCATGGACAACAAAATCCAAAAATGTATTTTTTGTTGCTCATTTGGATGTTATAAAGCAAAAGTGTTCGTTTCACGACGATAGGCATGTTTGTTTGAGCTAATAAATGTGGAATATACGTATAATCCAACCCCATAGAATTGGTTACTTACAGTTTTAATAAAAAATTATACAAAGAAAATCGTGTTTTACAGTTCTTCCAGTTTACGACTGTGCAACGCTCACTATGTCAAAAAATAAATATCACCTAATTACCACTATCGCATAAAATAACAGAAGTCACCAACTACAGATGTAATAACTCACAAACAAGACGTTTTATTGTTGCAAGTATTAATAGACGGGATGCCAGGCCGTGATCTATTGTTGTTCAACACAAACGTTTCGGCCTCACCATCGGAGGCCATCTTTAATATCAGAGACGATTGCACAATTAGCAAGGTGTTCGCCTATTCACCCCAGTACTAAGGTAGAGACTAATACAGGCCTACTCTATAGTCATACTTCACCTCCTACGATTTCAGTTCTACGAATACAACCTTGTTTCGGAACTCATTACATTGTTGTTACTGACAACGCAGGTAAACTGTCAGACTGGAAACACATAATTATCAATTGTACACGGCTGAACTCTGGGGACGCACGCGGAAAAAAGAAGGGGAAGCAACAGGTTAAGACGTTAACGCGCCATGAAAAATAAATAGAAGCCAGGAAAGGCGGGAGTTAACCTTATGAATATGTAATGCACGAGCACGGTAATTCTACCGCACATTAAACGTGGTTGTACGGGGGCCTACTTTGGACATGCGTGTTTGTTAAATGATAGAACGGTTAACGGCGCACAAAGTGGTCAACTACCCTTAGAATTGTGCTACCCCTCGGCGCGTTTACTCATCACTATTGCTGCTTGATGGTAAATTGTTCCTGGATGGTAAATTTTAAGCTTTGACACGTCGCTAAACCTGCCACGCAGTTTCCTTTATTAAAGAGGTCCACAGTACGAAGAAGTTCTTTCTGGAATCCGAAACAACCAGTTTTAAATATAGGAAATTCACGACTAAGAGTAATAAACATTTCACGATTTATCAAACAACATTCAAGAGTCTAACACTGTTTCGAAATCTGTGTGAATTAATTACTACAGATTGTTATCTCTTGTCTCATTGCCACTGATATATCAGATTTTTCTTACTTCTTTCGTACGTTCGAGATGGTTACATGGCCGGCAGGAAACTTTCCCAATTATGACATCATTCATAATTATACATCTGTCTTGTCGTATCGTAGGGACTGTCTTCTCTTGTATAGTGTAAAACTAGGCCTGCCCTTAGTTTGACGAATCCCTACGGAACTCAGCCCCAATAGTGTAGAAAATCCGGTATCTGGTTAGTGCCTATTTGATGGCAGCACGCGTCGAGTAAAGGTTTGAAATACACCATCTCAGAAAACAAAATGTAGATGAAAAAGAAAGAAGCTGGTGTGATCATATAGCGAGAATGTGTTGGACCCAAGTGCCCGTGGCAGTACTAGACCGTAGGCCAGGTAAGAAGGAAAATCTAAGCAGAAAAGGCTTAGTAAAGTAGCCTTTTAAGTGGCGAAGATATAAGTTGTCACCATCACTAATTATTATCACATTTTATGCAAGTGGAACTATATCAAGGTGTTGCTCAATTCTTTGTGGTTTTGCGACTTCCTTTACAAACATTTTGTTAGTAACTCAGAGTCGCTTAATTGTTTGAATATTGGTTTCAATTTCAGAATAAGACTTTTAGAATAAGAAATGAATTCTGAAGTCATATGTTTCCATTTCAAGCATACTCTTATTACGTTTGCACTATTTACCATTTGGGCAGATCCTGTGAGTCGGATTTTCATTAGTTGACTGTAAATGATAATACAGTGCTTGTTTCATATTATTAACATTATTCGTGTTTTTCCTGATGGCTGATCCATAAAATATTTATAGTTTTCCCACAGCAACTTTAATTATTCGACTTCGTCTCACAATCACTTTTCATCTGCTTTCATTTTTCTACTTTCCTGATGTTTTCAGTTTGCTTAGCCTAGTGACTTTTTGTTTCTGGCATGGTCCATACATTTAAATTTTTTTATAATAAAATAATCAATTATGTTAACGCAGTTACACAGAAATAACTAATCTATACTACATAATAGTATTAAATCGCTCCAACGTGCTAAAAGCAACTTAATAAAAATATTTTTCATTAATTAAAATTTTAAAATTACTTAATGTAAAAAGGAGATTGCAGAGAATAAGGATGTATGAAAAAACCGATTTTAAAAGGTTTTTACTGTGTAAACTGCTCTTGAGTAGCTGTAGTGCCTCCTGGCAGGCAGTGAGTTTGCTCCCACTCTCCGTAAAAAAAGCAATCACAAAACCAAAGCCCAACAGCGGGCTTCTTTAAATAAATGAATCGGTTTCATCCGAAAACTGCACTGAAAACGATTGACCTGATTATTGCTCGGTTGTTATAAATATGTATTGCCCACTGTTAATTGCTCTGAGAACTCTCTACTAACAGTCACGTCTGTGAAAAGCTTCATAGGCCTACATGTTACGCTATTATAATTGATAACTAAATTGTCAGAACACAGAAAGTTGGACGAGTTAATGAACAGACAGTGTAGTTAATGGCGATTAAATGACTGCCTAACTCGTCAGACAGAGTTTCAAGCAATTGGAAACAGAAACAATTTAACGAACCCGCCCTTTCATTTATCTGTGAATAGTAGTTTTATACTGAAAGTTGTACCATGATGAATAATAATCGACAAAGACATAATTATAAACAAAATGTTTAATTATTGAAACGGAACCGTAAGCTCGACTATAGCATGTAAGTTGCTACTCGTGATTTGACAAATCATAATTATTTTTTAGTATAGTATTTATTATCATTATTACAAGGCGTATCCAGCGTATTGAAGACGTTTACCTCTCAATTTTGTATCTCAGTGATGCGACATTACCACTGATCCTGCTAGACATTGAGAGTATAAGGTTGAAGTTATATCTTATGTCCGATCGAGTTACTCACAATGGATAAGTCGCTTATCACGATATTTTTACATCACGAACTCATGTCATCGTCTGAGATCTGCATTGACGTCGCGACGCTAGCTCCGACATCGTTATCTATGGAACTACAGGATTTCGCTCACAAAAATTTATATCCTGTCCAGATTTCCAGTTTTACCAACCTTAGTAAGGCATTTACCTCGCGTTTACCTATTTAATGGACGTAAAACGTTTCACCAAGCTACATTAGGCCTAACGATTGTTAAATCGTTCCTTAAGCAAACGACAGGTTTGTTATTTTTTAGATAAGATGACGGCCATTAAAACGCGAGAGTTAACTTTAAAATTTAAGTACGGTGTCACCGTGATGATTGTTGGTTTCTTTTGTAGTCGTTCATGAGCCTCTATTTTGTATGGTTTATGTTCATCACATGTATGTAGGCCTACTATGTCTATTTTTGTTTAATTATTTGCGTTGAGAACTTGCAAAATATTAATTTTTTTAAACGTTTGCACATTAGAACATTTATGTTTATACATTAGAATGTTATTCAATTTGACTGACGTGTAGGCATAAATAATACACACTTTGAGAGCAAAAATAGTACACAAAGAGCAAATTTTAAATTAAAATTATATATAATGTACATATAATATTGTTACGACGGTCTGATCGTCGTATGGAACAGTGGAAAACAAAATACAAGACACCAATTAAGTCACTAATCACCAGCTTTAATTATCACAATTAAACAGTTTGTAATCAACAAGATAGTCTCTTACAACAGATAAAAATTGTTCACACGCGATAATAATGTCAACTAATTATAATGTCAACGAGTCTGGCACAATTATAAAACACATAACACTTCGCCACAATACTTCGAACCGCACTGCGTAAATCGCCCGACAACAACTGAGTAATCGCCGACGTAAGAGTAAAGACTAAGTGGCAGGTATGGGTTAGTTATAGTCTGCAGGGTTCCATAATACGCGTCCTTAACAAACACTTGACAATTCCAGAATAAACCTTACTAGGCGTTCAGCACTACTAGAAAACACCAGAACGTAATTGATTGCGCCCTTGCACACAGCTCGCGCGGACCGGTGAGTCTGGAACAATCTCGCTAACGCGTGTTGAGAATCACGTACGCACATAACATTACAGCCGATTTCCACTGGAATAGCAGAGAAACACATGTCTGTAATGTCGCAACAATATCAGATACAAAATTTTTTAATTAAAGGTTTTTGTTGTCTATACATTATAAAGTTATTAATTAAAGGTTTTTGTTGTCTATACATTATAAAGTTATTAATTAAAGGTTTTTGTTGTCTATACATTATAAAGTTATTAATTAAAGGTTTTTGTTGTCTATACATTATAAAGTTATTAATTAAAGGTTTTTGTTGTCTATACATTATAAAGTTATTAATTAAAGGTTTTTGTTGTCTATACATTATAAAGTTATTAATTAAAGGTTTTTGTTGTCTATACATTATAAAGTTATTAATTAAAGGTTTTTGTTGTCTATACATTATAAAGTTATTAATTAAAGGTTTTTGTTGTCTATACATTATAAAGTTATTAATTAAAGGTTTTTGTTGTCTATACATTATAAAGTTATTAATTAAAGGTTTTTGTTGTCTATACATTATAAAGTTATTAATTAAAGGTTTTTGTTGTCTATACATTATAAAGTTATTAATTAAAGGTTTTTGTTGTCTATACATTATAAAGTTATTAATTAAAGGTTTTTGTTGTCTATACATTATACAGTTATTAATTAAAACGATATAGTACAAGATACTTTTCAGAGTAATTAGACGATACAGAACAAGCAGTAAATGTAACAAAAGAAAAGCAAAAAACATAAATGCATAAAAACGGTTCTGGAGGAACTAGGAAATAAGGGCTGCAAGTAAAAAATAAATTACAGCTACTAGATAGCATGTAGGTTACTTTAACTCGATTTTGTACAACCAGTCCAAGCAGCATCGACTGTCGCTGCTACATAACCGTAGATAGTCATGTTTAAAGAACGTTCCTAAAAAAAGGGGCAAACCATAACAATTGTTAACCAATAAACGCCGGTTAGTAAACGATTCGTTACGAACGTGGTTAACTGGGATTCGTGAAACGGTGTAAATCATGTAATACAATTACGTACAATTTGTTGTTTTGCCGTTGGGTTCCCCGGTCAGTGCCCTACACTCACCGGCGGCCATTACTGCGTTAACAATTAAATGGTGTAATCAGTGATAGCGTATGTAGAGTCAGTACGTAAACTTTGTTCGCGATTCGTGTTTACAGTAACTAGGCCTATATTTACATGTTGCATGCACGTAGTTTTGCATACATTTTTATTTAAATTTTAATTAGTCTCTGTACCAGTGAGAGAATGAAAAACGACTCTTAACAAATTTACCCGATTAGTTATTAGAAGTCTAATAATTGCTATTAAAAATTCTGTTCCTTTTTGTAGTCAACATGAAAGATATAGCAATTATCAAAAATTCGAAAGTAAATTGAATTGTACTGAGTTTTGGCGGTGCTATTTCTGAACGTGGCAGAGAAACATTCTTCGTTGGACATTCATAAACAGCCCTCCTTCATTCGATGTCTCTATGCACTCATTCTTTCATATGGAGCACACACCATTATTTGTCTGGGTGTCTTATGTGAAGACATACAAACAACACGTTTCTTCAAATCTTCTATCTGTTGCACGTTTTCCAACTCACTATGTCGTTTGCGTATCGTCATAGGAATTCAGAGACCTAATACTGTTGTTTGCGGTCCAAAGGAACTTAATTTCTGCTGCCTGCGACAATCTTTATATATTGTAAGTCGGTTGTCTTACCGCACAAATTTATGACGAATGTAATAATTTTTTTGCCAGCACCCTATAAATTTTTATCCACGTATCATTCCGACATTATTTCTGTCTGTAAACTTTTAAAAGTTCGTGTATGCTTCAAAAGTTCTTCAGTTCAATGGTTACTTCTTAATTGGTCTCAAATATCAGGCTCGATCGATGTCTTAATGTATTAGATATGACAGAGGAAATAAATAATACAGAACACTTTGGGAGGATTTAGTTACGATTAGAGAAGGTCCTTTTACAGTATGTTCCAAGAGACAGACGAGATAGATGCCATCTATGGAAAAGTATATAATATGAATACAAAACATAAAATAACTAATTCTTGATAATAACTAGGATCATGATAATGATGGTGGTGATGATGGTGATTATGGTGATGATGACGCGGCGACGGTGACGACGACGACGACGATGATGAAGATGCCGATGACAGCGACGGCGATGGCGATGATGATGAAGATGCCGATGACAGCGACGGCGATGGCGATGATGATGACACTTTTTTACTGATTGCTGTCAATCAGTTCTCGTCGTTTTGTCTCTTCGGTATTGTTGTAGGGTGTTAGAAACAAGCTTTATTACTAGTAATACTTTAGTCCTAACTTGAAAACGGCTATTAACTTTAACACGAAGTTGATCAAGTATTTTGGACAGTAGGACAATAATGGAGATAATACAATGAATATATGTTATAATAGTATAACAGTAATACAATATATGTTATATATAATGTTATAACTATTATAATAGTTATATAATAACTATTAGCAACTTAGTATATATTTTTTGATGGAGCAACACGTCATCTTTGTTTTAACCTGAAACATTTCAAAAGTAACAAAACACAAAAAATCGCCCTTACAGCACAGTCTCAACGCTATTATGGTTTTCCGACCCGACGTGAGTCATTTTAAAATCAGCAAGGAAGAGAGTTGCAATTAATTGCTTGTTAATTAAAAGCAGTGCAATAGTTACAGTACGCTTGACGTAAGTACCACGGGAAATTCAACTTACTTTTTGCTGTTATAGTTATTATCATTAAGAATTCTTGTTCAGTAGTTAATGGACACTTTATTGGGCGATAATGAAAACTGAGTAAGTTTTTTTTACATTCGATGCTCAATTTGTAGAAGCTACGAGTTTAAAAATAAATGTAGATAAATACAAAACAAATAAAGTTAACTGCTATTGGTAAGAGTAACAGTTTATGTAAGCGATCTTAACTACTTTACTTATACATTATTTTACGCCATCCACAAGAAGTCGCCTTTTCATTATGATTAATTATTTCACTAATAGGAATGATACCTAATGCTCTGAAAACAAGCTACATTGAATCTAAAGTGTTGGGGTTAAATCATCTAACAATGCGTTAATTCGCCAAAGAGATGATGAGAGAAAATTTCATTCGGTTGGGGTATGTAAGTAGTCCATATGCTTGGTAAAGGTAAATCGAAAAGTGAAAATTAAGAAAAAACTCTATGTATTAATAATGTAATAATAAAGTAAACATAGATTAGTATTCGGCTATTAAGCTAAAATAAGTTAGTCAAGTTATGAATTTGTTAATTTATAATTAATTTATAAACATTATGTTTATAAATATTTTATCTATTAATGTCTCAGTGAAGTGAATGAATGTGTATCGTGTAATTTTATTTTGTAATATGAAATAATGGAAACATTAAGTGTATTTTTCTGATAACATAAAAAAACTTCTGTCCAAATAAATTGAATAGCAGTTTGTTTAAAAATATAAAACGAAACATATTTACGAGAGGTGGCTCGATCTTTTAGCGTTAGCTAGTCACTGTGTGTGGTTAATGCAGATCTCTGTGGTCATGGCGTGGTGTGAGCTATATCACGGCTGCAGGCCATGGGTCCAGTGCTTGAGGGAAAAAGATAAGGAGATAATATAATATAATACCTCAGTGTTAGTAAAGCTTAAGGATTAGATCATTATTTAAAAACGAGATTGTTATTGCCACTGGGTGTACTTATAAAACGTATATTCACGCTCAGGTGTGCAAAATAATACCCTAGTGATAAAAAAATAAGTTGAGTATATTTAGATAACAAACATTTCCATACTGAAAAATTATCTAAACATTTTAATATTAAGACTGAAACAAACGTGGACCAACGAAGTTATGGAAGATGTAAAATTATAATTTCAGATTTGTTTAAAATTATTTGAATATAGAACCTAAATTTTCTGAACATTAAGACGTTTTATATTGCTTAATCTATTTAAATTTCAAATAACAAAAGTTTATTAAGTTTCTAAAAAGTTAGGGAAAAAAGAAGGTATAAGTGTTCCAGAATTCCATGCATAGACTCATTCAATCTATTGTATTTCTTAATATTAAACTGCAATATTATGCATACGTTATTTACAGTAGTGGATAAAATAAGTGATATAAATAATAGTACGCTTATACGGATACGAAAACTTGAAAAACGACTTTATTGTCTTCTGTGTATACAAAGTATGAACTTTTCAGAGTAAATTAAAAATTGAAGCCCGACAAATTAGCTGCTACAATAAGAAGCCAAACGTTTTTGTCCGTGGTAATTAACTGCTGCATGACGGTAATTAAACGCGTGTTCAGCAAATATGTGCAGATTTTACCAACTGTAAATTAGTATATGGTAAAAAATGTGGCAAAGCAAATTGCAGTTGTTAATACGAATAATTAACACATAACCAGAGCGCTATGTAGGCCTATCGTTTGCGTGTCACATGTGGTGTAGATCATACAATACACGTCGTGCGTAACAAAGAAGAGGGTTTATTATTGTAGTATGAATTAAATAATTTTCGCTACTCAGTTACCTCAGTGCACGTGCATCGTTACGAGTCGTTACTGCGCCAATAAATCGACACCAAAGACAGTACAGCAATCGCCAGTTACATAAATACTGTTCTTCAAATCTCACTTAATTAAACAGTCAACCGAGCATTATTTACAATAACAACTCCAACCACTAAAAGATGAAAGAATCTTGACATCACGAGCTTTTAATTGGTTTATCTAGAAGTTTATACAATGTTGCTGCTGCCGCTGCTTATAGATTAGACGCATCTTCCCCTATACCCTGGTAGCGTGGATTTATTTGACAAGATTAAGTCGAATGTGGAGAGTTCAATCGACAAGAGTATTACGCCCATATTGATTTCAAAATGAACAGAAATGTGAATTACGCATAACCCATAAGGAAACCAACAGAGACCATACTTAATTTTAACACGTTTATTAAAGGCAACAGTAGAAGCTTTGACCTGCTTGCTTCATCTGAATCAGTACGCTTTTCTCTTGCTGTCTGAAACATTCATAGAGTATACATATTTACAAAAGAAAATTGTAATAAAATAAAATTCCTGGAGCAATAGCAAGATTACCGACTAACTACGTAGATGTGCCGACAGACATTCTCGTAATATGTGAGAACGGACTAAACGCAAGATCCGTGAACAGCAAAACAAACGCAAAGGAAACTTAAATTCCGTTACAATCTGAATGCTCGAAACTGTCAAGAAAGAAAAGTCTTGTTCAGCGAAAGACGTAGAGCGAACGGTGTTGAAGTCTTAAGCCCGAAACACTAGCCACTCGACGAGTGCTTAGACGGAGAAATTGCCGTATCAGTAGCAGATTAGTGCTCTTGTCTTGCATTGATGGAATACAGACTCTGTCCTATCTCTCTCCGAACGATCTGTCGTCGCTTCTTAGCTCCCGACTCCGTACAGATACTTGATAATTGTTATACACAATTTGTAATCAAACAAGCGCATGCGCACATGCACCCGCGCGCGCGCGCGCACACATACACACACACACACACACACACACATGGGTGCACAGTATTACATATCGTTTAATTAATTCTTTGCTTAAATTACAGTTTACTTAAGAGATGTTATAGATGTGTCTTCAGCTCGCTAATGTTGACAGTGATAAAATGCGGTTAATATAGCGGAAATCTTGCTATAACACAGTCACAATAGAACTACTCTTCGACATTGTAAGTAATCCCTCCATGTTGTCGGGGTAACTGCCACTAATTTGTTCGCGATTAATTCGTTTCAGTACACGTTATCTTAGAAAACGGATAGTACCTCAATGAATGCAAGCTACTTTGAAACGTCTAAAATTCTGGTCCGTCACATCGGCGTTGACGACGCGTTTACAGATCAGCAACGGTTATGTTGCAAGGATCTTCGCCTCTAGCGTTGTTCTAAACGCTGCTGGTCACTCGCTGACTGGTCGCGTCGGATAATCGTCGAGTGGTACGTTGCCGCATACCTTACAGTCGTTGAACGCTTTCTTTTGCCGTTTCGATTGCGATTCTCTCGATGTTTGGAGTCATAGTTCTTCCAAGCGCTCGTAACTTTGTATAACGATTCTGCTGCACTTAGCTGTCTATTCGGGGCATTGAACGAGTTATTATTCGGTTCAATGCGCATATAATAATGTCGAAGACTGTTTCCACGCTTCCCGCCTTAGCTGTTTGGTTTCCCCCTGTTGACGTTACGGGCTGGTCTCTTTCACCCAAAGAAATGTAACTTGTCTTAAATGCTATATATCATTATTTCAAACTTTGTTGTCGGTATATCATTCCAGCTTTATCGGCCGTAGTCGGTTATTAAATCAACGTCTCCGTTACGCGCTGAAGTTTTGCTGTGCACCATCTTCCATCTTCAGAGTGGGGACAGATGGAAAGAATTTTCGCAAGATTGGTAAGCAATCTTTCGTTTTCGTTACCAGTTCTTTCCATCTGTTCCCACTACGAAGATGGCTGCCGCGCAATCCGCCGAAACGGACATACGATTCAGCCCGGAAGTTTTAAATAATGATGTAGATGAATCGGGCTGTGAACTAGGCAATTTCATTGTTTGCAATGTTGTTGATCCAACAACGCTGTGTGCTTCTTATTACAGTTCAAATCTCGATGTTTCGTAGGCCGTCTACAAGGTACCTCTCTTGTAGTTAACTAAGTTTTATACATTGTTGAAATTGATGTTAACGACAAACGTACAAACCACGAATGTATGACATGGTAAAACACGTTCTTCACGAAGGGGGCTGAATGTTCGGTCTGATGTGTATTTATTTATTAGGCTTGTTCCTGCTATTCCACTCGACAATATACGTGTTTTTTCTGTTAGTTAGCTTAGTGAGTGCGCTTGGTGAATACACAGCGTAATGCTCAAAACGTCTCAAGTAAGACAAAAATATCAACAGCGCTTTGAATAATGTTCATACACACATCACATGTATTTTATTTTAACGCTTAAATATTCGTGTGGATATAACACAATAATTATAAGTATCACTCAATATGTCCCCTTCATCAACCAACAGCTGGACAATCGGAAAGTTTGGCGTTACGTCAGGTAAATATAAAGTTTATATCAGACGGATAAGTTTGTATTAGTGAATACAAATCATTAGACTACGATGATATCCCTTTGCAAGGTAAATACAATAATACAGTGAACTGAATAGATTAATCATGAATGAACCACTTGAGAATGACTGCAGGATGATAATTTGAAATGATACTAAGTAAAAGTATTTGTAACGATACGGCGACGATGACGGTGGTGATGATGATAATAATCACGACGAGTGACGGAATTAGTATACTCAAGCTGTTTCCACAAGCACAAGTTATATTTGAACGCACATAACGAGATGTCAGTCAGCGTCATTAAAGAGTTAAACAATATTTTAAATATTTTGACTCGGAATTGGAATGGTTGCTTATGATTATTCTGATTATATAATATTTGTTGTGTTTGTTAGTGTGTGTGTGTGTGTGTGTGTGTGTGTGTGTGTGTGTGTGTGTGTGTGTGTGTGTGTGTGTGTGTGTGTGTGTGTGTGTGTGTGTGTGTGTGTGTGTGTGTGTGTGTGTGTGTGTGTGTGTGTGTGTGTGTGTGTGTGTGTGTGTGTGTGTGTGTGTGTGTGTGATGCAAAAACAGTGCAGAGATACTCATGTTCAATTAGACAAAATTATAATTTTATTATTTTGTGTTTTCACGCGCTGAAAAATTGCAAACTGTGGTTATTTTCATTTAGTTAAAAGGAGGGTTAAATAACGTTATTTTCATAAATTATTATTACATGCTAGAATAAATAATATAAAAAGGAATTAATGGAAAAGCGAAGCGGAGAGGAATGAGGGCACCGCGTAATAGTGGAGAGACAGGTAATTATCGGTCGGGGTGAAAGCCGACAGCAGAACCTTGAAAAGATTTCTTTAGTCGGGCTGGAACTCGGTTATTATTAAATTGCTAGTGAATAACTGTGTACTTCCATTCCACTCAAGTTGTGTCGCCCCTCCCTGTCAACTTGTCTACAGAAACGATTTTGCTTCATAAGGAAAATGGGTTTTATTCTTTTTAATATCATAATGGAAAAAATTATAAGGAACGGCACCAAAAATAATTTATTTATCGGAATTATATTATCGTCATAATATAATTATTGTTATCAATAAGCAAAACAATACGAAAACTATAAAAATTATTATAAAGACACAGGTACATAAAAGCAGAAATTAAATCTGGTAATATAATCACCTTGAAGATACATATTAGGATTTGCTATTTTAGAACACTAGTCTTTTCTTCGTGACGTTGTGGATTAATTCTTGTGGCTCTCAAAGTTTTCGGGAAATGTTAGCTACTTAACACGAATCACCTCTCAGTCACAGTGCTTAACTTTGCAATATAATACTGAATTTTGAAATTCAGTATTTTGTAATAATTTAGCTAATATTCGTGTTTAAGACTACATTTTAATTTAAGTAATTTCTTTCTTTCTTTATTTCAAGTAAACTTATAATAACACTTCAGTTGTACACCATAGTACAAAATAACATAGTATTGAGAGACCATTTGCTGCAGATTTCTGGAAAGATTACTAAAAATTATACAAAGCTGCCGAATCTGTTATGACTGAAACATTCAAAATATATAAAAATATACGAGGAAGAAAAGCTTTATTAGAATTTCTTACATCAAAATTTTCATATAAAGGTGTTCCCGTATTCTGATACGGAGTTTCCCAATAAGACTAAAGCTGATAAGAAATAAGAAACTAATTTAGTTCTTAGAGATGTAGTAGAAAGTTGTTTTTAACGTTTGGAAAAGGTGCTGTTTCGCATTTCACTCACCGTGCAATCATGGTTAGACAGAAGACAATGTAAAATTGTCCTAAGGCTTTCACGGCCGGTGTCAGTTGTGTTGGAAGAGTTTACCGGGCCTGTTTGGTCGTGGTCTACGGTTTAAAGACAAGCCAAACGTTTCGACAGCACCACTGGCTGCCATCATCAGTGGAATTCAAAGAATTCGAGACCTCCTGAACGCGGGTTGTTATCGTCAGGCCCACAGTACTGTGGCCCACAATACTGAGCCTTTACCACTCAGCCAGTGGTGCTGTCGAAATGTTTGGCTTGTCTTTAAACCGTAGACCACGGCCAAACAACCCGGTAAACTGTTCTATTACAACAGAAGACGATGCTTTTAATAATCATATTAATCGACTCCAGAATTACTAAGAGTGTCACATTTTATTAACTGCCTTAAAGCAATTTACACGAAATGCAGAATTTTTTCTTCATAAATCTAACAGTCTATATTCAGTGTTCATAGTCTACAACACTTCTGCGGTAATTAAAAATAATCACATCACAGCCATTCACAAACACTCATTTAGTATCATGTCATACAAACTCAGTGTCAAGTCGGTGACGCTGGTATTACCCGTGCAGTTCTACTGTCAACAAAGAAACGTAACTCGCTGACACGTGTGTCTATTTGTGCTCTCAATCTAACATTATTGAGTCTTAATTAACGCCTCAATCGAACGTACCATCGAACATCTATAATAAAACATCTACCATCGAACCTTTCTGTCATATTCCTCGGTTACTAACTTAGGTTCTGCACACCAGATCTTATTCTGACAACGTACACGTAGACTTTAGAATTTGTAGAACGCGATGTATGACACATATTTTGCGTTCAATCGATCAGCTGCATCTAGAAAGTGACAAATGTGTATTGAACGCTCGTCGAAAGTATTGCCTTTGTGTCAAGTTTTCTGTGCCTAATTTCGCTTCCTACGGCTCTGTTAGACTTCTTTATTATAAAACAATGTATCATAAACCTAACCTAACCTAACTTAACCAATATATTTCACGTAAATACTTCCGTTTTTTTTTTCAATTCAATATTTTGAATTGGTAAATGAGATTAAACAATATTCAGTATATCACCGTTATTCATTATCTAAAGTGATGTACTATTCCAGACAAAGATTTGTGAGGAAAGATACAAACGGGTATAGTATTTTACTGAGAATATAATTTTGAACGTATTAAGCACCGTTTACATTTCAGCAGTCTTTCCAAACATTCTGGCTGTTAAACAAACCTTGAAAGCAAGTGATGGGTGCAGACTTGAAATTTCACTATTAATCGTGTCAAGCAAAATTTTATAGAATTCTTGGAGCTAGAACTACAGCTTTGACATTAATTTAACTTTGACGTATATTAAAAACGGTTTTATGAAGAAAATTTTGTTCACTATTTTTGAAAACTTTTATTTTGGACGACGTTAATCGTATTACTTATATTTTAACGTAACTTGAGAAAATTCTTCTTGTATCTATGAAAACATTTTGCTAAAATTGTAATACAGCAAGATATGTTGATGAAAGTTTACTCAAATAATGACACGTTTACATTTACAGAATTAATTTTTTCGTGAAAATACAGCGATAAAACTGTCTCTTAGTTACAGAAACACCAACGATTCATGAAGAACCTTAAAATACAACATGCAATTAGTAAATATATTTGAATATTGTCAGCTACCAATGACTTGTACATTTTAGTTACTTACTACATATAGCCTACGTATATTTGTTTCTACTTCGAGCTTTTGCAGCCTGTTTGACCTAACCTTAACGTAGTTACGTAGGAAGCCTACACTAACCTTAGGTACCACTTAACCTAACCTCCGCGCCACGTGTTCTCTGTCTAGCTCTACCTTCGTCTCCAGTACGTTGCATGAATCATATACAGTTATCAAAATACGATGTGTGATGTGATGTGTTAACACCGTTTTGTTATTCCTAACAGCTTACAGTTATGATTAAATGCAGTTCACCGCTCTTATTAGCTGTAATAATAAATTTAGATTCGTAATTTGAGTTACTATAAAAATTGTACCAATTGACAAGTGGAATATTTGAAAATTTCACTAAAAACTTTACTAGTTCACAATAAGAATGGAATATACGAAATAAAATGTACGGATTGAAATAAATTTTACGTAGGGCAGACAAAGTAAAAACTACTCGATACATTCGTTCAACACCGCGATGCATTTTTAAAACCAAATATTTACAAATCTAAGTCAGTCACGCATTGTATAAATAATAAACATCAATTTCCCGACATTCAAAGTATGAAGTGAATTAAAAACATACAAAAAGGTCAGAAAATTAATATTTGAGAAAATATTAACATTTACAAACAGAGTAATACATTTTTTTGAAAAATTCTTTAAAATAAGAATGATGCTATATATAAATTCGATAATTTTGTTCTCTAGGAATCAGTATGGCTTTATATCCGGTCTCTCAACAACTGAGGATGCACTCATCAACTTCATGATTGACATCTATAGAGCCATCAATGGTAGCCGATTCATTCATTGATATGGCCAAAGCTTTTGACACAGTAAATCATGTTATTCTTTTAGACAAATTGTGGAAAGCTGGTTTCAGTGGAATTCCTTGCGCGTGGTTTGGAAGTTTTGTTTTAAACCGTAGACAATCTGTTCGCATTGGAAACAGTATAAGCACCGGATGTACTGAAATTGTGTGGTTCAGGACTCTGCTTTGGATCCAATTTTATTTTCAATTTATTCTAATTTAATCTAACTAAAATATATGATTTTCAGTTTGACAAACAAACACGAATTATAATTCATTATATTTCCAAGTCACGTGTATAAGTACAGTATTTAATTGTAATATTTGTAAACGTGGTTACTCACTGTCTTGTGACTTGTTTAAAACGTTCAATAATTACGCGTTTCAAGGATAAATCCTCATAATCAGGTTATATAAAAACACCAATCCTTCTGGAGAAGTCGTCAAAAAATCAAAAATTTTTACTAAACATGCAGTATGTATGTCATTTAAGAACACATTTTGTAGCACTTCACACCGCGTCGCGACCCGATGCGCACAGTATTGAAAGTTTTAAAGAAGTCACAAGACGGTGAGTAACCAATTGTTTAAAATATTACAATTAAATACGAATTTTAATGTTCTTTGTTCTACTATGGATCATCATGTCAAAAAGAATATGATTGTAGGTGCTTAGTGACTGAGCAAACTGAACAAATGAAATATCTTGGTATAATAATAGACCAATGGTTAGGAATCTCTTCATGGTTTAGGAATCTATCATGGAATTATCATATTAGTAAACTGAAGAAAGTAATGTATATTCTTGCTACAATTATACTTTTCACTATATTTTTGTCGAGAAAACTTGCTGATCATACTACATCATGCTCTGATTGGATCTAAAATGAATTAAGAAATTAATTGTTGGGGAGGAACGTACATTACATCGTTAAAGCCAGTTACTATATCACAATAGGTAATCATTGGAATTGTTTCTAAGAAACATAAGATTGAACAATCTTGGCCACTTTTTTAAAAGTTTGATCCAGTTCTTGCGCGGTCAAAATCAACTGCTCATCAGCAGTTTTATAGTAATAGTGCTACACGCTTCTTTTATCTGCTAATGCCATAAGTCATTCTTGGGGGTACTCTAGGCAAATTTCTGAAATCTCTGAAAATATGGATGCTTTCAGTTTAAAATGCTGAAGAAGTTTTTTAATAAATTATTGACTAAACAAAATTAATTAATTAATAAAAAATTATTTGTAATTTTGTTATATTGTAGAATTGTATTCTTTTATCTTATATTGTAGTTCTTTATATTATTGTATTATATAATAATAATAATGGCTCCCATGTATACCACCGAAGTAGCTTAGGAGTAAGGCAGGGTAGGCTGCCTTATGTGAGCCGTACGGCATATAAGGAAGGCAGTGTGGCCAGCACTACGCTTCAGGCGCCCCGAAGGGGGAGGTCCGAAGCCACTCGGCACCTGACCGGGCAAGGATACCACATCCACCACAAGCACGCAAGTTACCTATTATTGTATTATATTATACCGTATTTCTTTAATGTCGCTCGTTGGATTTGTGTTTTTAATTTTATTAATCGTTTTTGTAAATCAAGACATTTATTTGATTTGTTTTTGTGAAGCAGCAAGCTGTCGTTTTTAGGTTTGCATATAATCCAACACCGTCATTTCTATGAGGCCTCTGTTTTGTTTCATCAGTCTGTTGTGTCGTTCTAATATTGTATTTGTAATATTGCGATGAAATACAGATAAAAAATGCAATGAACAGCAACAGATACTGAGATAGAATCTGGAACGTGAAAGAAACTTATGTAGACCGTTTTGCTACCTATGACAACGAAATACTCTCTCATCCTGTGTTTTCTATTAACGCTCTCCTATAGCGTGTAGTAATATGCGTGACATTCTCGTGTAGGGCGGCTACTGCTGCAATATTAACTAGATTTAACACCCTGCTGATTATAACTGATTATATTTGTCACGACTTTGTCAAAGAGTAAGGTGTACTATTGACCGAGAGAATCTTGTGATTGCGCATGCCCACTTAAGTGTATGTCCGTTATACGTATACGAAGTCGATTAATGCCTAAATTTTCAGTTGAATATTGGAGTAATAATATCTGTATTTGATTAATAATGTCATACAGTGTATTAAATTCTCTTATGTTACAGTTGTTAAATTATGTAATTTAATATTTACTGTTTATTTTATGTAATTATAATATTGTCTTAATAGTTAGGAGTAATTGTTAAAACGTGGGGCAATTAAGTATGTAAGTTAAAATTTCTATTCTAAAGATATTCACATTTTTGCAGTAACACAAAGTCAATTTCTTAAAAATTAACAATTGTTATGGACAATGTCTAACATAGAATGTGATTGATGTGATGTGATATTTCACATCAATTACAACCATTAACGAAAATAATCAAAACGATTGAATGTTGGAACAGTTAACAGCGTTCAAACAAGAGTTTATAAAATACGGTTTTTGCCAAAGGATCGCATAATTTTAGAGACGAGAAGTAGAGAGAGAGAGAGAGATAGAGAGAGAGAGAGAGAGAGAGAGAGAGAGAGAGAGAGAGAGAGAGAGAGAGAGAGTGTGACGGGAGGACATTTGGTAGCCTATTTGCTGCAACATTATTTCCCAGCTGTGAACTTGAAGTGTACCCAAAAACAAATGGTTTCAGTTGTCACAGCCAATTAAACCAAAACTATAAACAAACTGGGACAAGGGGGAAATTAATTGGTACACGAAAAACAGTTGTGTTTTGTTAACTGACACTTTTTTCATACAGTAATTTACAGTTAAGTGATGTTGCGTGCATTAGTGTCACTGCATCGCATAAAACGAAACGGCTCAATGGAACTGGTAACATGAAGAGTGACGTACATGATGCATCGTGTAATACTCTGGTTTGCGTAATAAGAACCAAAAAATAAAAAATAAAATAGAACATTCCACGACGTCGTAGAATAAACGAAAGAATTCTAGTGGTACAGAAGATATTCGTACGTCTTCTGTGAATTTCACTGCAACCTGTTTGTAAAATAGACGGAGCCAGTGCCCAGTTATTTGCTTTATAGAGACGATTATTTTGTACTTTGCTATTAACGATAAAGAACATTAAATATTTACTTGCGAATTATTGAACTCAACAACTATAGTAATTGGTATTGTTTATTTTTCAGTTATGATTGAGTGTTGCTAAATAAGTGCGATTTGATAAAAACTATTGATAAAATTTGTTGATGTTGTACTGTCTCTGGTAACATCAACCAGATGCTGTATCATGTTGGTCACTATGTACGTAACAATATTTTGTAATTTTTCTGTTTCTAATGTTTCATTCAATAGAGAAATATTAGTCTTTTCGTTTTGCTTACACGATATGAATTCACACCTAGATATAGATACGTAATGTTTTGAAAATAGTTTTTATTAAAATAAAAAGAACAAAAGCAAACATTATTTGTTACATTCATTAGAATTAGCATTTACTTAACATCCATTAATATTAAATAACATTATGTGTATTCACATATTTCTCAAACGGAAGGAAAGAAGGAGAATTTTCTGTATTAAATCTGTTGGAAAATCACTATTAATAAAATCGTGACGTTGCATAATTTAAGTGTCTCGTTGATTACATACTATATCTGAAGTTGTATTTTTTTTTTATTATATCAACAAAGAAATATTAAAGCAGTTAAATTGTTTATTGGTAATTGAATTGTGTTTCACAAATACTTCTGTAGATCTGTTGTTAGATCTGATTTACTGGGAGAACAAGGAGATTAAACTTGTTCACCCAACATCAACCTATTGGAATTACCTCACGAGCGATTTCAACCATCAAAAGAACATTACAAAGAATTATATCGTGCGGATTCTCACATGTTTTTTTTTCTAGCATGTTCATGTTTATCTTACTAGTTAAATAAGGAAACCAACAATCTTAATAAGAGGTTACTTTTGATTTGATTAAATTAAATTAATTACTTTTACGTTTAATTTTAAACGATAACGTCATGGTTATTTTGTTTCATGGTTACATATTTTGTCATGGTTAAACGTTGGATACATATTGTTTTTACTGGCTTGAAAATTTTTTATAAATTACACTTTTCCCGGTTCAGAATTTCTTTCAGTAAACATGTTTCCGTTAAGGAAAGGAAGTGAATTTGATAAAATTGAGTATGGTTATGAGGGAAAATTAACAAGTAAGAAACTACTTGGAATTCTAGAATAAATGAAGACAAATAAAAATGTATCATGATTTGTTAGTTAGTTATTGTTACACCTAAACTCATATTGTTACTATTGAACTATCAAGTATTAGAGAGGAACTAGAAATATCTGTGCCCCACAGGCATAAGACACCACCTCCATTTTTTATAAAATAGAGCTGTTTATATAGTGTTAATGTACAGACTGCCCTCTTTCTAGTAGTATATGGTGCTATCTCCTAGTTATTTTTATGCAGCCAATACCCATGTTTAAAACAACACTATCTAACATTGCTTCTTGAAGCAAACAAAATGTTTTTAGCTGTCCTGTAAAGTACTGTGTATGTGACATGGTGTCTTATACCTCTGGTGCACAGATATAGGAAATGAAGGAAGTGTAGACGATTCACTATTTTGAACGACAGTGAATAATGTAAGTTCCTGGGTAGGCCAGGATCACGTACATCGTTATTTTAGAAGGATTAAATAGTGTAATCGGAGGAACATGCCTTCAATTAACAGTATGTGTAGGCCTACATGCGTAAAAACATATGTTGTTTCCGAGCCTCCGTGGGATATGTAGGGGCTTCAGTGATAGTTACCATAGCGTCGAAGTTTAATGCGAAATACCGAGAAGTTGGCAAGTTTCCGAAGAATCTGATAGTTCAGACTTGTCTGTTAATAACAAGTTAAATGGAATCGGAAATTTAACGTTAACAGTATCTTTTCATTTTTAAAACACGTTTCATTCATATTTCAAATTATTTACCACAACTATAAATGCGATAACTCAGAATTCTAATCTACTTCCGTGCCATCAGTAATCAAAGCTTTGAGTCGATAAAACACTACAGTATTCAAACTAATCGGGTAACGGCGTTACCCACCGAAAAATTGCTGTTACATGTAGCTGAACTCTCAAAGTGTGTAGTGTTTACACTTCGCTAAATAGAATCATTGGTAATGAGCACAGCACCGCACTACCGTGTATCGTCCAAATCTGGCCGGAGTTTAACCGTCGCGCTCCCTACTCCAGATACTGTTCAGTCAGTCTTAACTGTTCCACTGTTGTTGTTGAAACGGTGGAAAGACAACAGCTGAAGAAAGACAACCAAGCTACACTAAACGGGAAATAATAGAATATCTTGGACTAATTTCTAGGGAATGGCTATACACTTGTACAGTTCTTCCATTTTTTCAAGTACAAGATATAATTAACTGGAAACGCGTCATAAATGTTCATAAGAGAGAGAAAGATGTGCAGGGAGACTAAAGAATAGGGAAAAAGAAAGGAAGCTGTGTGTATATATATCTAAACAAACAAACAAAGAGAGCAAACAATGCAGTTTGTAAATGACTTTTCTCCATTCATACAATTGTTACAGTATGCCGTCTGTCGCTTGTTTACTTTTTAATTTCAAGTCCTCCGATTCCGCTGTGTCCTCTGCTGCAACCGTCCTGTACGGGCTGCACAAAACAGAACTGTATGAGTTCTCTATATAACACTATCCATTCGACAGATTTATTTTAATTTTAACCAAAACCAGCGTTACTCGCTTATATTGTAGACAAACGTTTCGTCTGAATATAGTTTTAAGTAACAGTTAATTAAAACGATTATAAAGAACTAGCTGTTACCCACGGCTTTGCACGCAAATATTTGGCTTTTAATAAGTATTTTAATATAATTTTTATTGTCTATGTCTATATGGCGTTCTGTCAGCTCGTATAACAATTTTGTACTCATTAGTCAAATTCTCTCCAAAGCTGTTTTCAACACCTGTACTATTTTAATTTGTACTAAATTATTATGTTGGTGCAATAGCTTTTGGAAATTTAAAAACACCCGTTTATAAAGCCTTTGGAGGCATTTACCAAGTACCTGTTAAATCAAAAACGCTAAATTCTTAGTTTTAAGTGTTACTGTGTTAGAAGCATTGTATAACACATTAAACGTTATGTTTTCCTCAACTATGGCTTTTATTTATTTCAGCAGTAAACTAAAAACCAAAACCCTTGTCACCCAACCTCACAAATGAAAACAACACGTATTTTCGCTTTGCATTAAGTAATAGGACAATTTACAATTAGTACACTTCTTCTTTTCCACATCGTAATATATCGATACAATCGCATATTATATAAAACATCGAAAATTTACTGCAGGAACGGATAAAGGTACAGTACCGATGCCGCTAAATATCATTTGTTTATTTACTTATTACTATGGTAATTAATTCTGGTCTCCATGGTGTTGTTGACATCCTTTATACGCGTCAACCAAAAGGCATAATTAAAAGGGCCTAAAGCGTGCGAACGCGGCAAAATATCAAATTCCAAGTTAGACAGTATTTTCCGCCTTGTGACAAAGGTTACCTGTGCAAAATTTTGTGGCAATCGTTATAACGGCGTGGTTTGTATTCAGTACCCATAAATCCTCAGACTTTGAGTTTTATATATATATATATATATAGATTAATAATCTGGCGGCTCAGGAGACCAGTGGGTATGGCACCTGGTTAGTAATCTAGAGGTCCCGGGCCCGCACCATAAAATCAAGGTGCGTTTTTCAGCCCCCAGGTCGACTCAGCCTGTTGAAAATGAGTACCTGGGATAACATCCTGGGGATAATAATGGACTGCTGAAGCCAAGTGCTGGCCACACTGCCTTCCTTGTATGCCGTAAGGCTCACACAAGGCAGGCTATCCTGCCAACTCCTAAGCTACTTCGGTGGTGCACATGGGAGCCATTATTATATAAAGATTAATAATCTTAGGACACGAATAATTGTAACCGTTTTGCTTCACGAGGTTAGAATCAAATAAAATATTATATAAACATTCAATTGAACTATATACAGTAGCAACTATCCGACGTTTACTTATCCGGCAATTTAGTTTCTTTTGAACAGCATTAAAAAAATTTACATCATTAAATTTAATTAAACAATGATCCCGATCGAGAACTTATTCCAATTTATGAATGGTAATGAAAATTTAATGCCACATAGACTGCAGAGAAAGAATGCGTTAACTGACACGCTGTGAATTGATAGGTGACTGCATTGATACAGCTTCAGAATACAGCCAGCTCTCCATGTTAAAGATGAAGGATCTCGCGGACTAAACGAAAACAATATTGCGGTTAAGCCAAGAACCGATCCTACTGTACTAAATTGCTACTGTTAACTATGACAATCCGTACAAAAGAGATTATTACCTTAACATATTGAAATCCAAGCGGGTATTGTGATGTGGCTGCACATATTTTTCATTGATACTTGTAAATAAATAAATTTGTACAATATAAATTGTTCAACTATAAATACGTTGAAATTGTACACTACGAGAAATACAGTATCGATTGAGAAAATAAGAAACAAATGATCATTCTTTTCTGAAATATGACGTAACCATTTTTTGTTTAGTAGCAGCAAAACATTTTCTTAAATGGAAAACCATAACTTGGGTGGGTATCGTACATCAAAGTGTCGTCGAATTCAGCAATTCTTCTAGACGTTCCAGTACGTTGGGTGCTTTCTGCTCAGTTTGTTCTAATTCCTCATAGCTGGTGTTATTTTATTCCCCTATTTTTATCAATTTTACTATCTGCTCATCGGTCACTGATTCAAAACGCGGTCATCTTTTCCACACTTCAATCTTCTTGTAGAAAAATTATCTTCCTCTACTTCTTTACCACCGGGAACGTCTCGTTTATAAACAATTAATTGACTTAGTTATAATTCTAGTCTTTTACAGTCATAATTCTAGTCAGCTGTAAACGCACTAATAACACCTTAAACATCATATTGCATGGTTTAGGTTTAGGCGTCTAGCTTCCTGACCCTCTTTTATTTCATTTCACTGTTACAAAAATAAGCCTCCTCCTCCTCATCCTCCTCCTCCTCCTCTTCCTCGTCGTAGTCTTCTTCTTCTTCTTCTTCTTCTTATTTTTATTATTATTATTATTAGTAGTAGTAGTAGTAGTAGTAGTAGTAGTACTAGTAGTAGTAGTAGTAGTAGTAGTAGTAGTAGTAGTAGTAGTAGTAGTAGTAGTAGTAGTAGTAGTAGTAGTAGTAGAAGTAATATGGTTGATGTTGTTATATATACAAAATAAATTAATAAAGTATTGTTGTATAGTGCAATGTCATATTGGTTTGGTTTGTGTCTTCATTTTTTTTTAATTTCGACCTGCAGTCACTTGATGCAATGTGAAAGAGTAGTTGTACAGGTTTTATATGTACTGGACTTGTGATTTGTATTATTGAGGATACAGATGTTTGGTCAGTGATGCATGGCATTAATTTTGACTGTTGCACTTCGGAAGTGTTCATTCATTTGGTTTGTAGTTAAATGTTAAAGATCTTTCGGTACGTGACACGTTTGCGTTTGGTAAAGCTGGATTTCACTGTCCAATAGAGGATACAGTAGAGATTTCTTTTTAACTTCCATATTTTTAAAAAGGTGACTGTCAAGAAAAAAGATGTGAATATATTTTTACAACAAGAGAACTAATAAGGTGTGGAGAAAATCAAATAATTGGAACAGCAGAGGAGTAAAGGAGGTCCATAGGGAAAAGAAAATTCGCTTCCGTTGGTTCCAAAAGTTATTTTCATTGTATTCACGGAATAACCATAGTATAATCTTATCTACTACTGATTGAGTACCGTCTGTGATAATTATTTCATAAAATAGTTTATTTTATTTCTGATTAAACAATAATGCCCGTATTCTTTAAAATGAACACCTTTTTTCAGCTGTTAGCAAGTTTAAAGATAATTACAACATAATGAAGAACAAAAAGTGTCTTCTCTTCTCTACTAAAAAGAACAGCCCTGTTATCAGTCTTCATTTAAGTTAAATTTTTTCAGACGTTATAATTTTGTTTTTCCAACACAAGCACACACAAACTCGTAAAAAAGTTTTACTTTAATTTTGAAATAGACTGTAAATTTAATAAAAAGTTATTCATGGTGTAGTCTTTTAATGCTGCTTCCACTCGCTTGTGCGAAATAGCTGGGCGTTAGTACAAAGAATTATACGGGATAATCTGCGGCGCCACCTACGTACACAAAGACCTTGCGGCAAGATTCTCTTGTTTAATCCTATCTTAGTAAACAAGTGTCTGTGAGGCTGCCCTTTTCTTCTAATTCTGATCTGACTAAAAGATCAGGTCCTGAAAACAATTGACTTTAAAATGTTCACTTAAAATTATTTTTACTTGACGATCATATCTATCTTCAGACCGAATAAAGAATATTAAGCGTAACAAGATAGAATCTATTTTTATAAATTCTGGAAAAATATAAATACAGAGATTTTTTATCAGTCAACGTAAATGATACTAAGACCTCTAGGAATAACACTGAATACAAAATTGAGATTAAAAACGTGTAACAAATTCAAGAACTTAAATATAAATCGTTCGTATGTTGTCGTAAAAAACAAATACAAATAGAAAATAAAATACTGATGTATAACTGAGGTATGCTGGAATCTGACTAAGTATGGTTAGTGATACATACTTAATAGCCGGGATGTTGAATGTGGCTTGCCAAGCATTTGTTACCGAACATGACGGTGGTGTTGACGCATTAAGAGCATCTGTTACACCTGTCACATGAATCAAGCCGTTGTTGACGTTAATGCCAACGCTGTCCGGCTTCGTGGTAACCAGAATTTAGCAAGAAGATTGAGACAGTGCAGTGTGCGCGCATATTCATTGTGCCCAGTACATGAGATATGACTTAAAAACAAATTAATAGTTAGTCTGTTGACTAGTTTTTAAAAATGAGTTTAATTTTAAAATATGCATCCTTAAACTGTCAAGAGGCTGTACAGCTACTTCATCCAGACATAGGCCGACAGACAGACGCGCAAGCATGTCAACACACCCATACAATATTTATTTACGGACTTCTAGGCATATTTTATAAACCATCATTTAAAAAGATACCCTTTCTTACCGTCATCGGCGTTCAGATTGCAACAAGGCTATACATAATTATTTGGGATTTGGAGAAAAAGTTATTTTTCCAGTGTAGTTGAGGTTAAAATGAACAGACTGAGAGGACGTTATTCGGCTGCAACCCCCGTATCACTTTTAACTTCCGTTCATAGAATTCAGTTTGATTAAACGTTCCGAGAGTTGATATTACAGCGCCAAAACAATACAAATGAAGAGTTTCGGATAACGAGCAAACTGTTACTGACCGCGCAACTTACTGTGGTTGTCACTGGATCAGGAAGGGTTCGCTTTTGTTCGTGCTCTGTGAATCGCGCTCTGACTGTGCACGTCAGTCGTCCTATGGAAGCTTCGTAATCAACTCCAAACACGTTTATCCCAATCTTCATCGTGTTTTTGTCTAGTGGTCTTATCTTTTTCTCTCTTGTTTTACTGTTTCCGGATGCTGTCTCCCAAGAAACTTTGTAGCTCATTATCGATGCATTTACACTGATTATTCCTAAAGTAATATTTTGTCTATTGTAATTGTTTGTAGAGTCTATAGCCACTGTAATACTGTTATTTTGTAGCGTATATTTTTATAGAATGATTTAATTCATATTTCTATCAGGCAACGACTCCAGTAAACTGCTGTACTAAAATCGAGTATAGGCAACCGTGGGTGTGATTACAAGATTTTCTCACACCCAAAAGCGAGAACCCCTACGATCGAGGGGTTCGATCGAAGCGAGCCAGCTGCGATCAAAGTATTACTTCCCACTTAGCGATAATACTATCCTAGCTAGTAAAGTATTACTTCACTAAGCAATAATACTATACGTCTGCCTTGGTTCGCCTACAAGGTCTAAATCGTCTTGGGTTTATGCCTTGGGACATAAATCGTCTAAAGGTTTACATAAAAAAGAGTACACGTTACTTCTCATTCATTTTTAAAAAATTTAAAAGTGAATTTATTTTTTGCTTCTTCACTGTAATTAAACATTATTTTGCCTCTTCCTTTCTCCTTATATACTTTTTACGTTCTGTCTACTTCAGTCTGTATTCCAGATAACACATCTAATTCTGACCTAATGACATCCTGGCCATACTTTCTAATCCTGTGAGTTATCGTACTCCGTTTCACATGTTTCTGAAATAATATCTCCGCAGCTGGTACGCTACAGTACACAATCTTCTCACTTAATACACCTGACTGAGGTTATGAGTCAGGTGTATTAAGTGAGAAGATTGTGTACTGTAGCGTACCAGCTGCGGAGATATTATTTCAGAAACATGTGAAACGGAGTACGATAACTCACAGGATTAGAAAGTATGGCCAGGATGTCATTAGGTCAGAATTAGGTGTGTTATCTGGAATACAGGCTAAAGTAGTCAGAACGTAAAAAGTATATAAGGAGAAAGGAAGAGACAAAATAATGTTTAATTACAGTGAATTGTAATTGTAATTACCAACCCTGAGGTTGATAAATGACCTGAAGATGGCTTTACTGCCGAAAGCGCTCGTCAATACCAAAGACAACATAATGGTTTGTACAAAATTACTAGTAGAAAAATGTTTAGATTTCGTCCGAGTTTCTTTTCTTATCTTCTTCCTTAGCGCTCTATTAACGATTCCGCAAATCGCTTAAAATCTCTTCAGGTTTCTTTAAATCTCATCGTCAAATTCATATGTACGTAATATTATATCCCACGCTGGATACTAACCAAAGAAGCACTGGAACGTCTGAAATTATTTGAGGGTATGCTTCTGAGGCGAATCCTGTACCCCGTGTGTAGAAACGGGTTGTAGAAGATACGACACAACCAGGAGGTATATTGACGTTTCAGCGAGCCAACAGAGGAAACCGAGTCAACTGAAGCCGAAGGGACAGCAATGGTCTGGTCATGTTGTGAAATGAATAATAGACGAATACGAAAAAAGAGCTATCGTAGGAAACAAGAAAGGCAAAAGACCGAAATGCAGCCCAAGGAAAATAGGGAAAGGAGGAGATGGATGGTCAACACAATGAGGAGTAAATACACCTACTGGGTAATTAATTTGATATATCTGTAAAGAGAAAAAAAACGATGAATGGAAAGAAATTCGACGAATCGAGGACGAGACGATTTTGCCAGTCGAAGGGTGTAGTGACGCAACTGCACTTACATAATAATACTTAGTTTCAAAACTGAATTGTCTTTGTAAAACAGTCGTACGTTGCGCTTTTGATAGTACTTACTTTTCTCGGATATTACGTAACAAACAAAGAAAAGTAACTATAAATAAATTTTAATACTTTATATAAGATTATATAATTTCTTGGTAGTACATGTTCTTTTGTTCAAGGGAAATACAAATAAAAACAGAAAGCCTCGTCTGTTTCGCTAGCACATACAATAATTCCAGAACCTTCGCTTCTCCAGAATTTGAGATTTCGGTAAGATCAATATTTACGCAATGCGCGCACAGAGCGAACTTTGCGTAGCCCAACTGTTTGTTTGCTCGTCGGTTTAACTTCAAAATAAACTCCATAAATTTAATTAAAGATATTCTTCTGCTTTTGCCGCTTGCTTACCTTTTTGTGTAAAACAGCTGGGCGCTTGTTCAAAGAATTAGCAGCCTCGGATCCCGCGACGCCGCGCCGCGTGTACTTTACCAAGCAGAAGAAGAAGGATGTACTTTGTGTATGTTAATAAAAGTTTCCCTTGTTTAACCATATCTAACGACAAACAAGTTTGCAAGTCGGTAAACACGCTCTCCACCCCTACCCAAGAAACTCTCTAAAGTCTAAAACACTAGTTAGCTAGGTAGAGACTTTCTTATTTACACTTAATTGACTCGTGTGTTTATTAAATTAGTGCACGCGCCACACACACACACACACACACACACACACACAACACGCGCGCGAGGATTACATTTTCTGCACGTCGTAGTAAATATTACTACTGCCTTGGTCAGAAGGTCAACAATCGGAAGTGTTTGATGTAATAAGGTGTTCTTAATTGCGCGGTACTTACCGATACTGTGTCTGTGCACCAGTTAGATTACACCATTAGTAAGATGAAATCACCGTTTTGTGTCCACGTTGCCGCGGCGTTGCCAAAATTATATTTATGCATCAACCACAGCTTATCACCATCGATGGGGCCGACCCGTCGTGCAGTCATCATTTTGCTGTGATTATAGTCATTATTTAATGATGTGCAGAAACATGTCAACAACGTAACCACACTGATACTAGTACGAGATAAAATTAATTACAATTGATAACAGTAGCTGTGATGCCGGTTGTTATTTTTTTGGCCGAGGGAGTACAACTCATGCATGTGGTAGGTCTATTCAGAGTAATCTGTTTTAGTAAGCTTACAAAAACATAAAGTCGGACCACACAAAAAAAATTCTAAACAAAAAACCTCAAACTTACATATAACTGCCTTCTCCATACATAGTATTCGGCTTATTTTACACTTTAAAACGTCTACTGCATCCCAGCATCCGCTGTCTTCTGGTCTCAGAATTTGTGATTTAGAGGCCTCGACTGTTCATAGCAGTTTTTATACACCTTATCCATGAAAATGTAGGCCCATTTCTTATAGCCTAGGGCCATCTTGTTTTGAACATTCTATTTAGGTGGTCAAACCATTTAAATTCCTTTAGCTGCATGGATTCTGTAATATCTACGCCTGTTTACAGCTAGTGTTCTTATTTTAACGTTTTTAACCATGTTTAAACCTGTTAAATGACATCTTCTCCTACAGTAATCCATTCCAACCGCTCTTAATCTGCCTGTTTCTTTAGATATATTCCACACTTCTGACGCTCTTGTATAATAATCTTTTCACTTTCTCGGAAATTGTTTAATCGCAGATAACAGCACATAATACCATTATAGCTGTTTTCTCTGGACCAGACGTCTTTTTATATCTTCATCACAATCAATCTCATCTGTTATTATAGATCCTGGGTATCTGCATATTTGAGTAACCACGACTAACCACCTTTAAGTAACCACCTTTCACAGACAGGCCTCTCACTTTTCTGCCTCAGTTATACAGTATATTTTTTGTTATTTAGGTAAATTTTCAAGCGCCATCTGTCGTACTCTTGAAGTTTTCTAACCATATAATGTGCGTCCACTTCATCTTGAACACTAATAGCTGGATCATCTGCAAAGTACAGTATATCCTCTCCGATCGGGACTTCCATACTACCTTCTGTTGGTGCAAAAATGTGTTTACTAGCTATAGATCTATCATTGCCATTGCAAAAATCTTCTTCACCCAATACAAAAGTACAATCCTTCGTGTCTACTGACTGTAGTCACTGGCGATGGAGTTTAGCGGAGTGTATACACCACTCCCAACATTTAAACTCTTCCTAACTCTTGAATTTTGAAATATTAGGCTACATAAACTAATGGAAAACTGAGTCAGCAGATTACAATTGACCTACTTCTATGTGTACATAACTGTGATCAGCGTAATTGCCCGACGGTTTAAAGTATTAGCTTCTCGTAGTACCCAACAGATTTGATTCGATTTTTAACTAGAAGCAGTATTTGCTCTAACATTTTTCAGTTTTAGATGTACCATTGTATTCCATTGGAAAAATTAAATCTACTTCTTCTTCTTCTTTTTCTTTTTTTTTCAGGCTGTGGATCTTACGATCCGTTGCGCACTCCTTGGTCCGACCATCTTATTTACTTAACCATCTTGCTCAAAGAGCAATCAGAGTTTAGGTGCACTGTAACATCTTTACATTAAAGCTGTTGATAGAAAAGAGAAGAGAGGATAATCTTGAGATACATATGATTTTTGTCAACATATCAAGGCCTTTGATAATTTGAGACGAAATAAACTGTGGAATATCATGGACAGAAGAGGCGTACCAAAGCACTTAATAGATGTCATTAGGAGCATGTACAAGAACACAGAGATCAATGTAAAAACTGAATCTGGTAAAGTCCTTAATGAATTGACAAATAAAGGGGTCAGACAAGGGTGTAGCATTTCACCCACACTTTTTAATTTATATTTGGACGATGCTGTTAGAGAGTGGAAACAAAGGTTGGCAATACTGAACTTCAATGATAGATTCAGTGAACGTAATTTCGTTAAAACTCTGATGTTTGCTGACGATCAGGTTATAATACCAGACAATAAAAATAGCCTACAGAGGACTCTCTATGAATTGCAGCAAATAATCAGGGTGTATCGTTTGGAAATTTCTGTTATTAAGACTAAATCCATGGCCTTTAAAGGTTGTTTTCCTGTAACACTGTAGTACTGAATGATCAAGTAATTAAGCAAGAGCATTCATTCGAGTTTCTTGGATGTGACTTGGTCTTATGTTCGTGAGATAGATGTGGACAAAAAATAGCGAAGTTTAATCACATGTGTGGAACAATAAGAAGAACACTGAATGGAAAGGTCAGAAGACATACTCTTCTGAAATTGTATTTACTTACACTTTTACTTGCAAACTGAACAAATTTTGCGTTTATATTTCACCATATGTGACAGTTTTGATAAAATCGATCACGTTGGTCGTGTCCAAGTCCTTCGGCTTACATTTCCTGTTTTAGTAGGCTGTGTTATTTAGCTTTTAAGTAAGTGTTATCGTGTTGATGTAATTTGTAATAATTAATCATTTCATGTATTGTACCGCATTTTATTACACTTTTATGATTTTTTCAGTTAATTTTATTTAATTTAACATTTAATATTTAATTTAACACTAGTGTTAATAACGTTAATTTTTCGTTAGTGCTAATGTTAATGTTATGAATTAATTTATATCATTGTAATCATTTTGTTTAGTATTAGCATCGACGTTAAGTCTAGGTTTTTGTTTTGTAGCTGAAGATAACGGTCTTCACAATCAAAAATAGTGTAGACTAAATTTTACAAGTGATAGTAAAAACTGGGTAGACCAAAGCATTGCTCATTTAGTGTGGACCTAAAATAACATCACATTCTTGTTACAACAACAGACTACCGGTATATTCAAGTTTAATTTGTCTAAAAGCGATTTTTTTAATATTTAAATATATTTATAATAACAATGAATTTTAATATATTTATAATCATTAACACATCAATAGTTGTTAATAGTACGTCTGTCATTAAGCAGGAAATATTGAATTGCTAAATTGTTACTCTAATTATCCACTCTAATATATAAATTGCAGTGCAAAATATCTTTGCACGTCTGCAAAGTTCTGTATGTTTATAGTGTTTTAGAGTTAAAAAAAAAACTAAAAACTTTTTGGTTGCTTTTAACATGATAATGTTTTTAGGCTGGGGGGGGGGTCATTCCACAAAAACGTAATCGAAAAACGTAACGCTTCCACACTTTCGATTCTCCACAGTCTAGAAATTTGATATGTAAACGCATCAAGACAGAAATAATCGCTGCTGACATTGAGGTTAGCAAACGTTTTAGTGAGAATAAAATTTGGTTTTACATGCTCTGTTTGTGATCGTCTGTGGTTTGGAAATGATTTACGTAATCCACATTATACGTTTCAAAAGCCTAAAAACATTATCATGCTTCGATGTTTCGGTTTCGTCGAAATTCTTTGAATGCTTAGATGCATAAATAGAGAGAGGAAGAGAGAGAGAGAGAGAGAGAGAGAGAGAGAGATTGTATTTTTTTTTTACAACTCATATTGTCTCCAATTTTAGCAGATAATTTTAACATCGAAAATGTTTATAAGAACGTGTCGCACATTTGCGGCCGATCGCTGTTGTGTGATCGAAAATGGGAACGGTGAGTTTCCATAGAAACTACTTCTTTGTTGTCAATTACGTAGTACACACATAAAACTTCGCTTATGAATGCGACTACATTTAACTTAAATCTGTACATTGGTAAATGAAGAATGATTTCATTGATTGGTGAATGAAGAATGAATTCATTGATTGGTGAATGAACATAAATATATATATTTTTTATATTTATTGAAGCATTTTCAATGCCCTTCTCTGTGCATTGCATTTGTGCAATGCCTGTAAATGTTTTACACATTTGGCGTTAATAACTTGAGCATTGTTAGTTCAGTTACTTGTACTGAATGCGGGTGATTGGGCATCAAATTTTATCATATATCGTGTGCGCGTTCAAAAATGTTAACATTTTGCTAACACGCGTGCTTGACTGCCGAAAGCGTACACAATTCGTGTCGGTCAACCGATATCGTGACATATAACTCACATCGAAATGATTGCGTCTGGGAATAGCAAATCACTGCGGCACTTCCGGAAATCCAGTACGATAAAGTCAGTCGAGCGTCTCTCAAGTGGTTACGTTATCTGTCCGATGAGTGAACGTTTCGGTTACTCGTTTTAATCTGAAATTGTTTGCCGTACGGAAAACACACTTTAGGAAAGGAGAGGTTCTCCGTCGCGCAGTTTCTCGAAAAGTGACGTAACTAATTTCGCAGCGTGCGTTCTGATTGGTTCCCACAGAGAACTAACGGTTGACTGAATACACCGCTTGACGCTTTATTAATTCTGAAGCCAGACGGCTGCGGCGTCCAGATTTGGGAATTAAGGACCTCGACACCCGGTAGCCGGTCAGTGACCCAACTTCTATGAACACGTGTGTGACTGTTTCTGTACGAATTAATATATGTGAAACCATGTGTTCCCTGTGTCACGTAAAAGAGTGTAATGAAATGTTTACACGATCGTTTATTCGATCCTTCTTCCACTCTAAATTGTCGCGAGATAAGCTCCTGTATTCACCTTTACGTGACACCGACAAATGCAAACTATGCACTCTGTCCTAAAACACATACAACTCGTAAACAAAATGACAATTGTGCACCTCAATACTTTGTACACAAATATCGGCAGTCCGATATACTTTTTGTACTCTTGACTTTCGTTTAAACACGTTTTGTTTTAAATTCTGGACGTTCACTCGTGGTTTGACCGAAGATCGAGTCAATCAGTACCCAACCCCACCATTACTGGTGCAAAACACACGCCAGTAAATATGTTGTTTTGAAATGAGAACTTCATCTACGTGTCCGGCTCATTCCTGTACACCTCGCGCTCATAAGACAGCAAACTGGTTCACGTGTAACGAAACAGATGAATCGCGAAGCTTTGTTACCAGGTCAATAAAATCTCTTTTCCCAATATAGCTACTCAAAATTCCTCCACTGCTACAGATATGTGTGTTTTAAGCAAATTCTAAATATTTAAATACAGTACTATTACAAGAATAACGTAAATATTTCAAATAATTTTATTTATGATAAAAGAAAATGCACTCATATGATGAGAGATTGATCTGAATACTTTTGAAATCCTTTTCTTGTACATAGTCATATTATCCTAATATATTTAAACAATCTTCCAAATGTTTAACTCATAAAAACATTTTAAAATGAACTACACTTATTTTGTTATTATAATACTAATAGCATCGTTAATGATCATGTTTGTGTACATGTTTGGAATATCGAAAGAGTATAATTTTGTATCTCTGTCTACATTATACTTTTTGTAGTTCAGTTTTGTAGTAATCAGGAGTTTGACTGTTTTTTTTTTTTGTATTTGGCTGCGGAACCCAGCCAAACATTTTCTTTATGACAACAAAGAAGTGGTTTCTATGGAAACTCACCGGTTCCCATTTTCGATCACGCACCAGCGATCGGCCGCAAATGTGCGACACGTTTTTATAAACATTTTCAATGTTAAAATTATCTGCTAAAATTGGAGACAATGAGTTGTAAAAAAAAAAAAATACAAACTCTCTCTCTCTCTCTTTTCTCTCTATTTATGCACATAAATAACACGAAGTTTTTTATGTTTCAAATTCGAGATTTAGTTATTTAGCTATTTTATAATTTGTAAAAAACTCAATTATTATACTGCGTATATTAATTATATTATAATATATAAATATAACTATATATGCAAATATTCTATAATATACAATTATAATATAAATGTATAATAATTTTCACATTATACGTTTCAACTAAATATTGCGTAAATCATATTGTTGCAATATTCATTACATATTGTTTGTGTATGTATGTATAGGCCTACTGAAAATAATAAGACGTGTGATATTATTCTGTATATGTTCATTGTAAATACCGATTTCTTATAGTAAAATACATATAGAAAAACCACTACTATGCCCTCGTCTCATTTAATTATCCGCTCACTCTTTTTTGAATATTAATTCTTTGTAGTAAAATCCCGCTTACTTTAAATACATACGAACAAACTTTGTCACGTTTGATCACTTCACTCGCCAGTCGGCACTGAACTTCTCACTTCCGGTGTGTGTCCCACAACACACCCATTTTTTTCCTTCTACCATGTTGCTTCATTACTGTACGTCCGACTCCACAAGGCCGAAGGTTAAAACAGACCCTTCGCGCAGATTTGAGCGACCGTGTCTTGTGCCGGAGGGCAATTTGTATTTCGTTATTTATAATTACAATTCTGGTCTATGAGAGTACGGTTGGCGTAGTGATCAACTAATATTGATTAACGGACAACGTAACAATAATATATTGTTGGTCCCAAAATATATAGACCTATCAGCTTATATAAAAAAGCATTAGACTATACCATAATAATTCTTGTGACAGGAACATAAGGCCTTGGTTAAGATAACTGACAACGTCAATGGCAGTGTTCTTAAATGTTTCGTTGGCAAAAACTACGGTAATACAGTATGACGTGACGATGTGCATACAACGTATTACGTCCAACAGTTAAGTGGCAAAGAATATTACTGGCGATGTTACGTCGTCTGTCTCAACTGTTATAAACAGATAGATTTTATGTCCTGCGGTTGAATAATTATTTTTTCTTAGGCTGCAAATACGTACGTTATTTCCCATAGTGAAGAAAATCCTATTTTATTAATTTAAAAACATTTTAATTCCTTTTATTTCTACAGTTATTTATAAGCCTTATTTTAAGACACGCAGCTGGCTTAGAAGTAGTCTAGACCTACGTTAAGTGATTATGGAAGTTTGCTTAAATTTTTAATATAGCTGTGGGGGGTTTGATACCGTGATCCTCCCCTTAGTAACGTCACTGGCGTGTGTGTGTGTGTGTGTGTGTGTGTGTGTGAGCGCAAGTTCACAAGTTTAATTATGTTGTGAACTATATCCAGGTACATCAAGTACCTTTAAATTTAAAAACTAAGTTTAAGTAGAAAGTAAATTCTCGTACATGAAAAACGATTTCCTTTGTTCATAATTTCGTATTCACGTACGGACCCGTTCAAGGTTCCTTACAGATATTGTAATTAAACGAATACGGTTTATATTTGTTTGGCGTGATAGTTTCTACGCCTCACGTTGTATGCGTCAATCTGTAATATAACTTCGTTTAGGGGTTCTGAGGAGCTAACAGGATACCAAGTCATTGACTAGAACTCTCATAGATTGTTATTAAATACTTTGATGTTGACTATAATTCAGTCACTTATAATTAATACACAAAAATAATAACCATGTGTCTAATCTGCACATTACAGGTTAGTAGAATTATCAGATTCAATTGGTAATAAATGCTTGAAACAAAGTTAATTAATGTCACAATAATTCTTGATAATACAATTAAAATGAACAATGAAATTATATATTCGAAACAGTGTTATTTGGTTAAACATCTGATTCATTATTTAGTGTTATATAAGTATAATTGCATGGCTGTCAGTAACCATATATTCTGGCAACCTTGGTTATTATTCACAATCATAATTGACATTGAAATATTATGATAGTAGGTTCCTTTCCTAAATCACAAAAACATAAAAACGTAGAAATATTATATTAACTTCCGTTAATAATTCAATCATCTGACAAGCCTCAGTCATTGGCAATTGTTGGTTAGATTAATTGATATGTTATGGTTGACAACTGTCATCTAGTGTGGTTAAGTCACACGAAAAATAATTATTATGCATAAAAATGAATTATAAGTTTAATAAATTCACGAAATAAAATTAATTAAATCTCTGAAGATTGTCATTTGTTGTTCAGTTACAGTTACAAATACGTCTTAACCTATGTTCATTGTTATTAAATGTTTCGATAATATCGTTTTTCATGATTTTATTGAAATAGTAATAATCACTTATACTCCCTTTTATTTTTATAATTTTAATACCGGAATTGCCCTGGATTATACACTGGGCAATCCTTATTACGCACTGTTACACTTCACACACTGATACTAATGTATATTCGTTATCACAATTTTTAGGTTAGGTCACTCTGTTTACTTAGTGACGGGCACACATTAACAAATCAGCTGACTTTTTCTCTCGCTGGACGACATCTCATCGCTTCGAATGTTGATTGAAAAGTGACCAGAACGCAGGCCTCGCTCTGCCGTTCCGTTCAGTAAACGTCCAAAATTTGGCTAAATCCGTGGATTTGATTGGTGGGCGATCTTCGATTTTGTGTATATACCCCCTCGGCGTTTTATTTCAATTGTTAAGGTTGGCGTGGGCCTTTTGTTTCGAGATTATGAATGTTTTTCTCATTTTGACACAAATTCTTTATAATTGCAATAACTTTGTTAATATTATTCCGATTTTAAATCTGAGCGTATCACTGGATTCGTAACACTTGGCTCTATTTTTTGAGTCTACTCATGGTGTACTTTGGTCCATTATTAAGGAAGTTAATGTTTGTGATTAGTACTGTTCACTAGACACTATTATTTTATATTTAATTCTCTATTACCACTATATAATGGCAATCATACCCACTTGAGGGCATGCCATCCAAGTTCTCATACACTCCTTAGTTGCTATTTACTTAGATTTATTTATAAAGTACAATTCTTTTTCTACTGTAATCTTAGCCTAGGTACTTACATTTATATTTACATATTTCCATTATTATAAAGTGTTTATTTACTTTCCATTTGTTTCCAGTTGATGATAACAAAGGGTTACAACTACTGGTTACCTTTGTTAGCTGGAAAATTAGGTAATTTTGGTCATTTTTGGCTAATTAAGTGGTCTCTATCTTTCATCATTAGCTGCCTACTTAATGTTATTCTTTTCTGGTATTTGAGTTCTTTTTGTTATTATCTCTTAGTTACAATAGATGAGTAATAACATTGTCTTAGTACTGGGCTTGTTGTGTTTACTACACTAGACTTTTCTACATTGCAGTTGGTTAAACAATACTAGTTACACCTGGTGTCACATGACATGTGCACTTAAATACAATTGTAATATACTGTATTCTGTCTTATTATCTTTGTACAATAGTACAGTAGTGGTATTACACTCTAATTGTGGTATTGACATCGACATTTCATTTCTATTTGTTTTTATAATATGACTTTATACAAGTTTTATTAGTGAATTCCATTTTGGTGGGTTTTGGTTCACTTTCTTTGTTTATTTTCTTATTCAAAGTTTATTTTGGGTATCTAGTTTTGTTACCCGTAGAAAGATTGTTATTTCTACTTGCTTTTACATATAGTACATTCTGGTTTGGGTAGGTTTTTCCTACTGTTAGTTGTGAATTCAGGTGAATCTTACATACATCATAGGTTATGTTATTTGGTTATTGGTGCTAACAATGTGTATGTTAGTTTGACTCACATTGGTATTCTTTTAACCTTATTTTTTACATGTCTGGTTCTAATAAAGATAACTAATAATCTTTTATTTATTCTCTTGCTTTTATACATGTTTGTCAGACTATTTGACTAGTGTTTGCTGATATTCTGAGACAAATTAATACTCCTTTTGTTACATTGGTGCTGTGCATATCTTGTTACTATGCTTAATTTACAGCTTCTAATCAATAAGTATTATTGTTATTTTCATTACTTGTATAACATTTCTTGTCTTATTCATTTATAACATTATTTATAGTATACTGGTCATCTCAGTTAGTCAGTTTTCTGTCTATCTCTTTAATCAGCAGGTTGATTGGTCATTACACATACTGGTAGATGTTGGTTTATAGTTGACTGGCTCTTGTAATCCTTATGCCATGGTTGTTGGTTCTTCTTCACTGATTCTTCTTTCTTCTTTCTTCTTTCTTGTTTTGTTTTGATTCTTCTTTCTTCTTTCTTGTTTTGGTTTGATTCTTCTTTATTCTTTCTTCTTTCTTGTTTTGTTCTTGTGTTGTTTCTTCCTTCTTCTTTCTTCTTTTTTGTTTTGTTCTGATTCTTCACTGATTCTTCTTTCTTCTTTTGTTTTTTTGTGTTGTTTGGTTCTTCACTGACCGAAAACTATTGGGTGGTTGCTTCTGTTGGTACAATCGTTGTGTGGTGCTATTTCTCTTCACTATAATGTCATTTCATTTGTATTTACCATCAGTTTATTGACTCTTATGGTTGTGAGTTTATGTTTGGTGATATTTAGCTCATGTAGCGTTGAGCTTGGCATTTTGACAAATTATTTGGCTTGTCTCTTTGACTCATTATCTGACATGTGTTATCATTTTATATCACTGAAATCTTAGGGCTCATATGTCATGTTACAATATTCACTCGTTGCGCCCACACGTTTTACCATTTCGTGTTCTCCTACGAACCGTACAACAGAAGAAATATAAAAATTCCTGTCATAAAACAAATTGTTATGTGCGAGACAAAGCTGTGCGGGCGGAGGTGCAGGGTTGGGAAACGTTTCGTGTCGCAAGGATATTGGTTGGCTTCCACCCCTATACAAGGGGTAGATGGACGACTACTACATGGCCGGTATTTCTCATTATCTCGGCGCCAATAAACGTAATTTCCGGTTCATGTCGGAGCCTCATTCCCGCGGTCTCCTTGATCCAATACTTTTTTAATCAAAAGAATATAAATTCAATAATCACGTCACTTATGATCCTGACGCAACAGAGGAAGTAAAGATAATGAAATTACATTAAGATTACTCATGCAAATAATCTGTGACCATTCCGCTTCGATTGACATAATTTACAAAAAGCTTGTTGCTTGAAAATTGTTGTTTTGTTGTTTAATGTACACACATAGCCTATGTGTGTTACTCTGTGTTTTGGGAGTTAGGTTTCTCAAATATTTTTATCTGAACTAAACTCTTTGCCAGCCCATAATCCGCATTAAATAATGACTCCATGTAGATGCAATGGTTTTCATAAATCAGTCGAGGGTTCGGTGTACCTCAACTCCGACACGACAATTTTGTTTATCGACGTACTCATTAAGTTCAAAATGCGAATCATCGCTAAAGATGAGTTTCTTAGAAAAATCGCCGTCCACAACTTTGTTTCAACAAATCCAATTGACTAATTCTCGGCGCTTCAAATGGTCTTGCGTTGCCTGAATCTATGTTGGTATTTAAAAGCAGAGCGTTTTTGAGAATGGTCAGTTTTTGTGAACGATGATGAATCGTTGTCACACTAACAATTTCTCTCACAAATTCAATGTTTATAGAATACCGACTAGCCCGATTGTAGACTTTTATACCCACAATCGAATCTGTTTCCTCAAATTCTTAATCAGTCTCTAAAGTGTTCACTGATTGGGAGGATTTTGTCAACCAAAAATTCCACCCATTTTGAGAACTGTCTCCGCAATAACATTCTCCTTACTTATAATCCGTTTTCACCACATCAAAGCACTGTTCATTCGTGTAATGCTCCATTATAATTAATTGTAAGGCCGGCCGCACACTGGAGCGAAATTTTGTTTGGCGACAGACCCGTTTTGGCGCATTGTGTCGCAAAGCGTCGCAGATGACTACTGCCGTTAGGATCTGTAAAGCACAATGCCTGTCACGAGCCCACGAACCACAGGCGTTTACAGCTAAAAAACAACTAACGAGAAATTGGTGTCATGAGCCCATGTCTAAGCGACGCTTTCCAACACGATGCGTCAAAACTGTTCTATCGCGAAACACAATGTCGCTCCAGTGTGCGGCCGGCCTAAAATGAGCAGGTAACAAATGTAGTGGAGTAGTAGTAGTAGTAGTAGTAGTAGTAGTAGTAGTAGTAGTAGTAGTAGTAGTAGTAGTAGTATGTAGTGTGTAGTGCAGTAGTAGTAGCATATGGTGGAGTAATCTAGGCAGGTAGCAAAAACGGAATTCGCAGTGCCGCCAACGTAACAGAGCGACAGTTTCGCTCAATTCAAATCTTGCGTTTTTTGTGGGACGCCCTATGCTGTTTAAGCCATGAAATCTACGCCAGGAAAGATAACTGATAGTGACGATGGCTGGTCTTATTTTTTAACTTGGTAACTCAAACAATCTAGCACACTCCGCAGACGTGGCCAGAGCGACGATGGCCATCGTAATTGTTGTTTCATTTATTATTTAATTGTTTAAATCAAACTCGGCATTTATTTTAACCACGAAAGTGGCAAAATATGCAGTCACTGAAATGTATTTGACTTGTTTGCTCGGGTGTTTTAAAAGTTCAAGGGCTAAAGGGATAAAGGGCTTTTTTAAAATTAGGGCTACTTATATCAAGTCGCTCGCTACAAGAGATCGTACAAACTGCTACTCTTACTCAGCGGCGGACTCCGCTAAGTTTTGTTTGCCTAAAAATCAATCGTTGTAATGAGTGCGGAATTATGAAAAGCAAGCAGAGACTGTTTCCACGAGAATGCATCATTTGTTACATTCATAGGTACGTACTGAACATCCGACGAATTTTTCGTGTCGACAATTTGGTTTCAACGCATTTTTGTACGACTACAAGATTCGCTCAGTTGCCTCCACATCCACTGGTCTACCCAATCCCGTCTTATGGATATAGACAAGAAAATTATATATACGTTTATACGTTTTATTTTAAAAAATTAAGTTGGTCATGTAAGTCTCATTTTATTGTTCACTCGAGGGTTCGTGTCTACTCGCAAAATTTTGAAGGAAATTAGAGTGAAATTATTTAGTCAAGTAAAAATTTATCAGACGCTTTCCGATTGGATGGAAAAATATCAATAGAGAAACGAATTATTTTTTTTCATTAGAGACACGCGGATTAATACACTCAAAATCAAATTAAACTTTGCAAAAATGTACGTCGTCTACTTTAACAGCTGTGGATTTGCAGAATATATTTAGGCTTATATTGTTTCTAGACGAAATTCGTGTAATGTTTTTTGTAGTTACAATAAATCAACGCTGATTCGCTACTCGTAATGTGATTCGTTCTATTATCGAACACTCCGCGCGAACTGCGTTGAAACGTTCAACAGAACGGAAACTAATATTGAAAAGGGAATTGACAAAGGTACTGCGAAATATTTTCCTTGTTTCACAATATACCGTACTCATATTGCACAAAACGCTAAGCAGCACGTGTGGTGTTTATAATGTTCAGGAAACACACATAAATTGTGTTCACAGGAAGTACAAAAAATTTTTAGAAAATGGTTTATTAACGAAGGTAAAGCTAAGGCCACTGATAGCAGCTCATGATAGTTCCGTTATTATAATATTGTTAGTGATGAGTTACGTGTGCTGCAACTACACGCAATTTGAATAAAACGTTTTCATTTTCTGAAGACGAATATGTCTACAAAATAAGTTATTATGATTATTATGACGACCAACAGTAACAGAATAAGTAAGCGATTAACATAAAATTGTATAGGTGCACCCGCATAAGCGCGACGGTACTAAAGTCCCGAGTAATATCTGGTTTATTTGGCTATAAATGTAATGATTTTCTTATCATAACAGTTGTAAATAAGAATCGTTCAGTTGTGTGTCAAACTTGATCTTGGCTCTTGTAAAAGTTTAGTCTGATCATTAAAAACGTTGTCCATGTTAAATTTTTATATACTTTACGTGTGAAATGACGCTAGTTCACGAAGTGACCAAAACGTCTTTCTCACTTGTACGCGATAACTTTCTGTGGAAGTTAGAACTCATTAGAAAACGTTTCCCTACAACGTAGCATAGGTAAGTAGTAACTTACCACAAACTCGGACAACGCTACACCGTAGCGTGGAATTATTTTGCTAATAAAGAGTGGTTTGAGGCTAAACAGATACGTTTTTTGAATAGTTAAACGCTGTACCATAGTGTTTCGTTGTTCGTACAAGAGAAGTAAGAAATTTGGAATGCCGCGGAGGATACATGACTTTGCGGGTGCGATGATTAACACAACTGATTTAGCCATAATTTAACACAAGTTTACGTAAATAATAGAGTTGTTGTCATCTTCAGCTTAATATAGCACAATTCATCTTCAGTAGCGCGATCTTCTGTCGGGGTTGACCAAGATCCATCTAATTTTGTTTGATTCTGACGAGGTATGGTGTGGTGGTGTTCAGCGAACGGGCGATATTGAGGAAACGCTAGGCATGAGATAGTGATCATTCGTGGCCCGCTGTTGAACAATAAACATACTAAATACTTTTCCAATTAAGGTAGGATTAGTAGTTTCTATAGAAATGTCGTAACCACATACTACTGTACCCACGGAATGGAATTGTTGAATTCTGATTTAATAAGCAATTACAATTTTAAAAACAGATTATTTAATTTTAAACAATTATGATGTTTCTACTAATCTAAATACATAAAAGAGCAAGAAAAATGTTAAAGACAGTACAATTGCTGCCCTTAAGTAGGCAAGTTAGCTATTAAAACTAACTTACGTAAACTATTCAATTATAGTATTAATTGTAGCTATTAATTATGTGTATAAATAATAATTTATTAAATGACTACGTCTATAAATAAATTCAAAATTGTAACCGTTTGCTATGTAAGAAACGTAGTCATAACAATAAAAACATATGTAAATAAGAAACAATACTGTTTCTTATAATTGTTATATTAGTTACTATTTCATTGTTTAAATCAAACTCAGCAAACATTTTAACCACGAAAGTGGCAAAATGTACAGCCACTAAAATGTATTAGACTTGTTTGCTCTCGTGTTCTTAAAAGTTCAAGGGTTTTTAAAGTCGAAGATATGAAATGTATGTAAAATCTGAATAGTTCAGAAAAAAGTAAACTGTTAACAGACATAATTAAGAGAAAGATACATATAGATAGATATAGTGTTAAAAGAAAGATAAAATAGAGTTTTGTGTACTTTAATTGTCTCAGTAATAGGTTCTTCTAACACTTTTTGCCAAAATATGTAATTTGTAGACATTCACAAATTGTATCGTTTTTGATAATTTTTAAAACATTTTAGGTTTTTACCACGCGGCGACGAAAAGAAAGCTAAATCATAAGAAAATATTTTACTACAACATCATCAACAACAACAACAATACTAATAGTAGTAGTAGCACCAGTAGCAGCAGCAGCAGCAGCAGCAGCAGCAGCAGCAGCAGCAGCAGCAGTAGTAGTAGTAGTAGTAGTAGTAGTAGTAGTAGTAGTAGTAGTAGTAGTAGTAGTAGTAGTAGTAGTAATGTATTATTTTTATCGGCTATATCGCCTAAACAGTCTAGGAGCTTCTTTATTTAAGCTGTTCAGTATTAAGCATGTGACATTATGTTGTAACAACCCACTATGGTTTCGTGATGTTTTCCTAAATATGTCAGATACTCACTTCCACAGGCTCAGTCGACCTGGGGGCTTAAAACCCACCTTGATTTTGAGCTGCGCCCAGGAGTCGAACCCCGACTTCTAGATCAGTAGCCAGGTGCCATATCCACTGATCTACTAAGCACCGAAAATATATAAATATCGAATATATTTTATATTTCTTGAAAAGACGTCATGTTATTTTTTATAAAATTGTTATTTTTATTAATATTAGCAACAGAAGTGTTTAGCCTCCTTAAATTCTTCCTACTCTCAACGCCTTTCCCTTGTCCCACCTTAATCAGCACTCTTCGTGAAGGTTAGAGAGATATATTTTTGGACAATGCAATTACTTTCTAACTTAGCGGTAGCAATAATTACTTTTTACAAAAATTAAGTCTCAAAATCTATTACTTTATTTTATACAAAAATTAATAATTAGTAATATATTATCATTTTTAAATCATACTTATGACATAAGAATGATTTTCATGATTATCTATCAACTTCATTAAAGTATTTAAACATATTGTATTTACTTCAAACAATATATTTTACGCCATCACAATATTTCCATTATTTAAAATTATTTTAAATCACTCGAGCGGTGTAATGCATTCTAAGTTCAGCTGCTCAAAGGGAGCACATAGAAACACGAGTTACTTGTTACAATTAGCTCTTTGATTGTAGATGATGAAAACCAGATACCCGTTAAGATATCGTGAAAGCAGTGGAGCGTTGTGAAATCTAACAACGAATCGGGGCCGCGAACACTCTAGGGAATCAAGTTGCTGATGGGCGCATTAACCAGACTCCGTCTTCATAAACGAATAAAAAGTTTTAACACATTAAAACTTCATAACACTAAATAACCTTTAACGGTTGGAGTACTGCTTTTTACAAGCAGTGCTTAAGCGCATGTAAAAGAGACGGAGAGATATTAACTTGCATAATTACAATGTTTAATCAACACATAAGAAATACTTTTGAGTTACAAAGGAATTACATAAGCTCAAAAATTTACATAATAATTAAAGTGTTATGTTACAATGTAGTAGGAAAGGACAGGAGTTCTTTTTATTTCGCTTTTCTCTTGCGTCTATTTATTTTAGAAATAGGTCTACGTGAATTGATTATAGAATTTTGCTGAACTTTTTAATAGCTCAGGAGGAATTGGTCCCCCCTGATCACCCATACTTACGCCACTGAAAGAAGACTTATTTCAAGTACAAGGTGAAAGAAGTCGATCGTCGGTAACACTGTCTAATTTGTAATAGTCTAATGGCACCAGATGACAAACAAGCCAACGTGCCGGAACGTTGTAGGCCTACAAACATGTAAAAGAGGCCCTATCAATATTGTGCACTTTGTGAAACCGTAACAAACTAGACAACGGATAACGTCATTCATGTACTCACTTCTAACTACAGCCGGCTACTGAACATGAATCATCAGAAATTGCATAATTGAATGACAGTCGCATAGAGCGCGAGAATCAAAAATACCATATGTTCAAAATCTTGTTCCCAAGTAATCGTCATCTTTTCTTTTCCTACAAACCCACTGGCCAGTTGTATATAATGCCGTACGAAAATAGCTAAATAAAGTACTAAGAGACGTGAGAAAATACAGTACTAAAGGACAAGAGTACGAGAATCTTAACTATTCTATTTCCACAATGCGTGAAATTGTCTAAACTTACGTACTCCGTAAAATGAAATGTTTTCAATACATTTGGGACAGTGACATTTTTTTTAGTAGCTAAACATGAAGAATGTCTATTGTAAGTAATTAAACTATATAAAAATCAATAAAAGTCTGTATATATGTTCATTTAATTAAGTGAAAAACTATAATATATATAACTTCAGGCAAAATTATGTATTTAAGTAAATAATTAGTGTATTAATTTAGAAATGTACGTTGAACTAATGACACACATTGATACTTAAAATAAAAATATAAACAAAATAAAAAATCTTTCTTTGAATGTTTAATGTCTGATAGAACTAATAGCAATCAATTATATAAATACTTCATTAAAAATGTAGCTTGTCCTACAATATTTTCACATTTGATGGGAAGAATATAACTTAGCAATGTATGAAAGTTAACAAGCAAACAATCGTATACTTGACACAACCTGTTGATTGAATGTAATATGTAGATTGCAACATAGTGCAAACATATTAGATAGGTAAATGAAACTCAAACCGGCTAATCCAAAACTAAACTCGTTTCTTACTGTTGACTTTTGTTGATTTCTTATGCATATCTTCGAGCCGATATACAATTTTGTTTTACTCACAAAAATAAACAATTCGTGTGACTGAAGGCAGATTCTTATTTTATTTGAATATGTTTGCAGGAAACGACAACAGGCTTTCTTGAGATCAACTCCTTATGAGGAAAACTTGTAGTACACGACTTCGTGGTACAGATTTCCTTTCTCCGTTCTGATTAACAGGAAAGATATTTCATGTATATCTCGCTCCTTGCTTCCAAGAAATAAATGTCAAGTTGTGCCCTTGCGTATGAATGCACAGAAATTTACCTTACTCACATCTCTCGTGCACAGTAGGCTGCTGTTTCCCACGTGTACGGTACGTACAAGGTACTATAAAAATTTAGGATACATAGTGTTCCAATGTAAACGATTATAACTCATTGTAAAGCTTTTGTTATAAATTATAAAATACTCAAGTAAATATTATAAAAATAAATACAGTATATAATCATTATGTATACGCATTATATTAAAAGGTGAGTTACGCGAACTGTATAAACGTTACGTGTTGTGTCGCGTGCTGGCCAAGCGCTGTATACTTAAAGCTCAATACAAACATTTATATTTTCAAACTCTCTTAAGGTAGAGACTTACAAACTGAGTAAAAATTGAATTAAGTTGACACTGATAATTTAATTTGCTTACCTATCTCTAACAACAAAAAGTTTCTCACAGACCAAGTTTTTTTAATCCTATTCCAATAAAGTCGTAACCAAACTTTACATATAATTTGTTTTTGATAAACAAATTATTTCGTGGCTTTACTAATATTTTAAGCTACAAATTGAATTTGAAACGATCTATTTACGTAAATTAACAATGAAAATACCACGTGTTATGTTTCAAACTTCAATAAATCGGTAAAATGTAAAATTTATTTCTTTTACATGTTTTATAGATTTATTTACAGTCAAAATAATTTTAAAATTTGTGTAACGATGAAGAATAATTATAATGTCAAATTATTAAAGTTTAAATATAATTTGGTAACATTTATTTTTGGATGAGTCGCGCAGAATATGATCTATTCCTATCCTCCCCATCGTGTCATGTGACTTCTGAACGAAGTAGATGCAGTCAGAAGGTATACATTCGGAATGCTAAACACGGTAGGACTGCGCGTAGTGCCAATCAAATTGTCTCGTTAGTAAAACGACGTGAACATCTTCAGTAGACGCGGCGTTGTTACAATTAATATTCATCAACTTCAGCTTATCACTTTCAGTAAAGCCGACCCGTGTCGTGTCATCGTCATTTTGCTGTCGGTGCAGTCATTTGTTTAAGTGACACAGAAACGTGTCAGTAACGTAACTACACGAGAGGAGCTAAAAAAATTAATCACTAATTGCGACTGATAATAGTTGCTCTGATAGCCGGCAGTAACGGTTTAACCGTGGCGCGGGATAATTGTCACGTTCTGCGTGTAGGCCTACTTGTTATCGTACTCATTTCTGCGGTTCACCAAATTAATGTATAGCACGCTTCTCATTACATGGCAGACTGAAGCACTTCATTAAAACCTTTCAAACTGGAGTACTTAATAAACTGATTAATAAGTTGTTTGTGAATTCGGTACCTTTTTTGAGGAGCGGGAATCAGATAATGCGAGTCCCAGCTTCTAAATTTTCATGTAGATTCCCGTTTACATCTGCACTGCTAGTAGATTTCCGTTTTAAAATATTAGTGGATCGTTTAAAATTTAAAACATTGAATGCTGAATTAAAACACCATGCACAAATTGTAGCGATATTCCTGCTGTAGTTTTATCTGTGCGAAGCGACACACAATTTTTATAAATGTCAAAATTCCATTCCGAATTTCAGAAGAAAGAAGCATATTTTACGTTCGTGTCGTTTCTGGGAAGTGAACGTTTTTGTTTGTGTGAACGTGTGGTAAACATTAACAATGATATATTGTGAACGTGTGGTAAACATTAACACTGATATATTGTGAACGTGTGGTAAACACTAACAATGATATATTGTGAACGTGTGGTAAACATTAACACTGATATATTGTGAACGTGTGGTAAACACTAACAATGATATATTGTGAACGTGTGGTAAACATTAACAATGATATATTGTGAACGTGTGGTAAACAGTAACACTGATATATTGTGAACGTGTGGTAAACATTAACAATGATATATTGTGAACATGTGGTAAACATTAACAATGATATATTGTGAACGTGTGGTAAACACTTACACTGATATATTGAGAACGTGTGGTAAACACTAACAATGATATATTGTGAACGTATGGTAAACAGTAACACTGATATATTGTGAACGTGTGGTAAACATTAACAATGATATATTGTGAACGTGTGGTAAACATTAACACTGATATATTGTGAACGAGTGGTGAACATTAACACTGATATATTGTGAACGTGTGGTAAACACTAACAATGATATATTGTAAAAGTGTGGTAAACATTAACAATGATATATTGTGAACGTTTGGTAAACAGTAACACTGATATATTGTGAACGTGTGGTAAACATTAACAATGATATATTGTGAACGTGTGGTAAACATTAACAATGATATATTGTGAACGTGTGGTAAACATTAACACTGATATATTGTGAACGTGTGGTAAACACTAACAATGATATATTGTGAACGTGTGGTAAACATTAACACTGATATATTGTGAACGTGTGGTAAACACTAACAATGATATATTGTGAACGTGTGGTAAACATTAACAATGATATATTGTGAACGTGTGGTAAACAGTAACACTGATATATTGTGAACGTGTGGTAAACATTAACAATGATATATTGTGAACATGTGGTAAACATTAACAATGATATATTGTGAACGTGTGGTAAACACTTACACTGATATATTGAGAACGTGTGGTAAACACTAACAATGATATATTGTGAACGTATGGTAAACAGTAACACTGATATATTGTGAACGTGTGGTAAACATTAACAATGATATATTGTGAACGTGTGGTAAACATTAACACTGATATATTGTGAACGAGTGGTGAACATTAACACTGATATATTGTGAACGTGTGGTAAACACTAACAATGATATATTGTAAAAGTGTGGTAAACATTAACAATGATATATTGTGAACGTTTGGTAAACATTAACGATGATATATTGTGAACGTGTGGTAAACATTAACAATGATATATTGTGAACGTGTGGTAAACACTAACAATGATATATTGTGAACTTGTGGTAAACATTAACAATGATATTTTGTGAACGTGTGGTAAACAATTACACTGATATATTGTGAACGTGTGGTAAACAGTAACACTGATATATTGTGAACGTGTGGTAAAATTAACAATGATATATTGTGAACGTGTGGTAAACATTAACACTGATATATTGTGAACGAGTGGTAAACATTAACACTGATATATTGTGAACGTGTGGTAAACACTAACAATGATATATTATGAACGTGTGGTAAACATTAACAATGATATATTGTGAACGTTTGGTAAACATTAACGATGATATATTGTGAACGTGTGGTAAACATTAACAATGATATATTGTGAACGTGTGGTAAACACTAACAATGATATATTGTGAACTTGTGGTAAACACTAACACTGATATATTGTGAACGTGTAGTAAACACTAACAATGATATATTGTGAAAGTGTGGTAAACACTAACAATGATATATTGTGAACGTGTGGTAAACATTAACAATAATATATTTTAAAAATAATTAGCTGCTAATTTAAATTTTGGTCGTTATCGTAAGATAAAGATGACGGTTTGATACACGTAAACGTATGTCTTATAGACATAAAAATAAATATTAGTAAAAATAGTAAAACAAATATTAGTATAAATTAAAGAATGTCTATACGTCATTACAGTTCTCTTCGCGAGTCCACATATACGTATTAAACACTTATTCTTACAGTGAGAACAAGATGGGTAAGAGTATAAGTAGCTTACACATTGAAGAAATTTAAATCGGTGAGGCACATGTTCTTATTTTAAAATTCTGGTGGTGTGTGTGTGTGTGGGTGTGTGTAGGGGCACGCTATAAAATCGAAAAGGACATGTAATTCTAAAAAAATTAACTTCCAGTTTAAATATTTGTATTAACATAATTTAAAATGACGGTTCGTAGTGGTGCAGATAACACAGACACATACTGGTTCCTGTAGTCTAAAGGTAGAACAAGAATACCATACTTCTACTACAACTAGACGCTTCACCATAAACAAGTTTGTATATATAACCCTTTCTCTACGGCTTCAATAACACGTCTTTGTGGATACATATGTTGTCACGTCCTTTGTTAAAATGCAGTAAGCAATCTAAAACCCTTCTGTTACGTAATGTCCGATTTTCTTATGGTCTCCTCATGTTTACAGTAGACTATCCCGAACTTGGTATCTGCTGTGTATTCAAAGAGGTTTCTATATTCAATCTGTTTACCATTCAGTATTCTATTTTTGGATTTCGATTAATTGTGTGCCTCTGAATAAGATTTTGTAGCTTCGGGAGCCTAGTACTTTGTCCACTACTAGCATCACCATATACTAATATTTCTATTTTTTAAAGTAGCTTTTAATATTTCTTCTTTTGACTGCAGACAAGACGAAAAACACGTTTGGATATTTTAGAATAATTTTGTTTGCTCGTAGAAGGGAGTTTGTAAGAACACGATCGCATTCTGTGTAAATTGATCGGTACGTCAAATTAAAATCATTCCGCATTTATGATGAAAGTTTATTAAATTATGCTACGATATTCTTCGACATAGTCAAAAAAATATTCGTACATGTATTATTAGGAGTGCCGTTGTTTCCTTACTACCGAAATTAAATTGGAACCGTTGATTATAAAGAGTCATGGGCACGAATCATTTCAGCGTTATTTCAACCTTAATGGATGTTAAAGCTCATCACGTTGAATGCGGTAAAGTGTACTGTAAACTATACTACACAACTCGCGACAATCCGCGTGCAGCCTGACCTGCAGATATTCCAAACCCCGACGAGAGTAACACTTTAATATCATTGAACACTACTATTACTTTTTCTCTTAAAAAGGTATCGGATTACGTAGTTACCCGTCCATGCCAGATTACTTTACAGTACTACAGACTTAGTCTCCATGTATTTGGTAGCTCCATCTCGTATCCATTTGTGTTTTGGAGCTCAGCCAACCTAAAGTTGTGTTTAGACGTACACAATCATACTATTATATACAATTACGTAAATAATTTTTTGTTAGTTTTTTAGAGGGGAAAAATCATTTATGCACCGTCAGAGAAAACCGTGCTTCCTCTGGTGTGTGGGACTCTCACCCACTAAAACAACCAACCTTTAATTCAGTTCAGGCATTCATATTGTAGCATGACAGAAAATCCATTTTATTATAAGTCAAAAAATAAGCAAGAATAGGATAAAAAACTAAACTGGCAAAAAAGAAAAGTACCATAATAATTAAACAAGAACAAAAGTAAACTGAAATCTTAAACTCAAAGAAGTCAAATTCATTAACACCAACTTAAGTGATAGTCCAACTTATATAATAAATATACCCAGGTAGAATAGGAGCAGTTAAGAAAAACCCATATATAAACAAAACCACCGAATAAAAAAATAAGTAGTAAAAAAACAGTACCACATAAATATAAAAACCCCAAAAAGGTATAACATAGGAAAGGTAAAATACAGTAGAATAAAAACTATGTAAATTAAATATAAGTAAAAATATTAGATATATGATGGAAAGTGTACAAAGATAATTTATTTTGAGTGTGAAAAAGTGACTAACAATAATCCCATTTAAGTGATGTTCCTTATTCCCCAATGACTAGATAAAATGACTAGAAATCAAATTTGGGAATATAGTGAATAGTGAGGTGAACCAGGGTAAATCCCTAAATTAAAACAAAAACAGCAATAGACTGATTAATAATTAACTTTAAGGAACTATTTTAATAAAAATAGATTTGTTTGTTGTGTTAGCAGTTCACTGAACTCATAGCATTGAATGGTTGAGATTGGATTTATTTTTCAATTGATATCTTTATTATGTTTTAATGGTATCAGTAAATCAAAAACAATATTGTAATTGAGTAAGGTCAATTCAGTTAATAAGATTTTATTAGAATTGTATGTCAGAAATGGTATTAGCAAGCTGAATGAATAGTAAACTTTGTGATTGAACTAACATAAAAATATAGGTAAAATTGTAAATATCAACATTATAAATTAAGAGTAAATAAGAATGAAACTAATTAAATGAATGAAATTTGTTGAATGTAAATCACTAACCATTTATAATAAATGTAACAACACTTGGTGAAAAGAATGAAGGAATGTATACGATATTATTAGGAAAAATGAAAGTGTAATGACACTGGAGTCTAAAGAAAAGCCTAAATTGAAGATAGTATTTAAATTAGATAAGTAAATCATAAAATTACTAAGAATTAGAGAAACCAAATAATAAGAATTCAACCAATAATCTTATTTAATACTAATGGGAATATAACATAGATTGTAAACCATTTAATGTGGGAGAAGGTAAATATAATTAAGGCCTACAACCAAATATACTGCAAATGTGACTTTTGAGTTAAAATATACTATAAAATATATCATGTATGGTCTTAAATTATTCAGAATCAAATAAGGAATTTGATTAAATAATTGAAATTATATAATAATAGATAATAAACAAAATGTAATTTATAATATAATGTAAAATTCAATTCTTTGGTACAAAACAAACTTGAGGCTTCAATCAACTGACTGAAAAAATGTAAATTTACTATTAAATCAGCCAGAACCTTTTGTATGATGAAGAAAAATACTAGGAGTTAATTGTTAAACGTCGAGGTGAACACATCAGAAAGAGAGAGCTCAAAAAGATAAAAAATATAATTTGACATGAACTAAACCTATAAAAAAAAGAGAAATTTAAAATATGATTTAATAACACTAAAGTCAAATAAAAGAAATCCAACCATTACATGTAGGAAGATTGAAAATTGTAATCAAGATATCGGAACAATCCAGGTACTAATTCAGAATTTGTTGATGTGTATATTACCATTACAATACCGGACGAGATATTTGAACGAGGTCACTTATAAACACCTATTGCCGAACCAAACAACGGATCACTAATAAGGAATAATCACTCTAAGACGAAGAAAATTAATCAATACTAGTATGATGAAGGACACATAAAGAATCAATATTTATTTGGAGGAGAATCGATTTGAGAATCTTGGTGAACTTCGTAGCAAGAAGGCGGCCATTTTTAATCCTATACGCGAGCGTCAGCTGTGATGACGTCAGCCTATGCATAGCTGTTGGTTCGAACAATTCAATTTTTAATAACATTTTTATAATAAATCTTATTTCTATTTTATCATTAAGAACTGTTTAATTGTAAGTATTGTATCTTTCAGCATTACCCTTTCTCTGACTTTTGATAACAGTTAATAGAACCAATGAATAATTAAATGTTAATAGTTTAAATAAGATAAACCGAACGACCTGAGATAGAGTTTGCGAGCTGTGAAACAGTATTTCAACTCAAAGTCGATTAATCGCAACAAGATTAATAAATTCATTTAAACCTTCCATTTTTGAGTTTTATTTCTTTGTGAACATATATTTAGAAGAATTTCAGGTAGCACTTGAAACCTGGACTTCAAGGAAGAAGAGAATAACATCGCAAAGGAGTACAATCACCAAACATCCAAATACCACTAATCGATTATTATATTTCATAAACTATTTAACGCGTGAAACAAAATTTTTGATAAACAACCACAGAAAATCAAATAAGAAAGGAATTAATATAATAACGAGGGATAATCTAATAAATAATAAACTGATAAATAATTAATTAATTAATTAATTAATAAAAAAAATTTTTATTAAATTTAAACAAAATTTTTACACATTCATATTTATTATTTTTGTAACACCAATAAAAAACGGATCGTTACAATATCTATCCTGAAACCACTTAACGTATTACTTTAGGATGGAGACTATTGCGCCCTTCTAGTTGTTCCTTATTTTCAGTTGCCCGTTGCATGCAAGACAGTGTGGGTCTGTTTTTTTTTCTAGTAGGACCCGCCGAATAAATGCATTGATGCGGCCCCATTCCGCCTTACCACGGAGCATAAGCGCTACTACGTTCTCGCGCGTGAACTCCCAGAGCTCCATTTCCAGTACCATCCTCTCCCTTGCGAATTTGCAGTACTTGAAAAACGTGTATAAGGTATAATAGTAATAATAATAGTAAGAAGAAGAAGAACAACAACGACAACAACAACAATAATAAACTACTCTAGCTGCAGAACTTGTTCACATTTTTATAGATTATCATACATTTATTATTATTACTATTAAATATTATTTTTATTACTATTATTACAGTTATATACATTATTATGCATAATGATACATTTATATGTCATTACTATACACATTTAATATTTATGTCAACATGTCATTTATTATATATATCTATAGTATTTCACAATCTATAGATACATATAGGCATATACCTAATACTTTTCACGTGTGTACATAACTGATATACAAAGTTTGTTGTTGTTGTTTTAAAGACAGCTTACAGACTTATTGATGCCAGTCCAACATTTACAAGTGGTGTTGACATATAATAATTTCTCACATTATTGAAGATACCAAATTTGTATTGTGAATAAAATTCTTCTTAATTTGTTGCTCCAATTTTCTCCAAATTTTGATTCAATTTTTTGGTCCGTGGTGCCCTTAAGAAGTTAAAATATTTTTCTAAGTACACACTACACACGGATTTCTATAAAATTCTTCTTAGCCTGATACTGAGCTTGGATTTCTACAATTAAAAAAAAATGTAATCTCTTTTGTCCTTGGTCTTCTAAACTCTTTAAATTTCCAAAACCGAACACTATGTGTAGATTATTGTTAAAATTCTCTTTAATTTTATACCCCACAGGAGTATTTGCAATTTTTTCGAAGTTTTAATCTCACACATATTTTTGCTTCCCGTCTCCATATTTTCGGAGGGGATCAATCTCAAAAATAATAGAGACCTGCAGGATAAACGTATGGACACGCAAGCTGACTTTTACGAAAATAGTTAAAAAGTTAAAAATACATTCAAAAGTTATCGTGAGACATACCCAAACAGACAGACAGGCAAATCAGTAGAGTTAAACTCAGAACTCGTTCAAATAATAATAATATTAAAAATTATTTAAATAGTTTAAAATACTCACAACTGAGTAATTGTGGTGAGTAACATTTTTATAAAATCTGTTCGAATAAAACTCAGTTGTTAGGTTACATGTATTTCTTATATCAGTTCCAAAATGTTACGAAAAGTAGCGTATAGGTGACAGTAATATATAAAATTATCCCTCCAGTAGTAAAAGGGAAACGTAGTCTGTTATCCATTCACTATCACCTGACGTTTCACGATGTCCGTACAATAACTCTGAATAGGTGCATTATTTATACACCTAACTAAATAGAAAAGGATTTGACACATTTCTATGCCATCAGACAACAAGCAAAATGCACATAATACTCTTTACAGTACACAGCTGTTATTAGGTCAAAGAATCATGGTTCACTGTAGAATTGTCTTCTGCGGCCATTCTGTAGTCAACAACTTTGGTCTTTAAACAACTGTAAACATTAGTAGTGTGCAAAGTGTTCCTTCCATATCACGCATATCACCGAAAGTGGGAAAATGTGCTCTAGACCGATGATCTCGGACTTTTTTATTTCTAGAAAACTTTTTATTTGGCTCCCCAAAAGGCTTCTACAAACTGCCTGAAATACTACGGTAACTCTATTGTTCAATCTAATTAAATCCCAATCAAAAAATATCGACAATGGGTAAAAAAATGTATTAATATAAATGACGAACAGTACACAAAACGTACGTTTTGTAAGAATGCAGTATTATCATTTTAGTACTCTAAATATAACATTTTGCGGCTTTTCAGGTAAAGGAATCGCTGCTTTTGTTGATAAAACCATTTGTTTCCTGAAATCCTGTTTCATTCCTTCGACTTCTGCGCCGCTGTAACATCGTTATGTAAACAATAAATGTAGGAATACATTGTGGCACAACAAATTTATTCCGTATGAACATAAAGTATAAAGCTCTTACAATGGCGAGAATAGTGCATATATCGAGAAACACGCAGAACAGTGCTCCGGTATTCTCCAGAGTGTACGCTACAAGTTTGAAAATAAAAAGCAATGTAAAACTCTGTAGAAAGTTTGCTACGCTGCGCAGCCTGATTGCCATACTTTATTTTATTACGGTCCTGTTTCTTTGCTTTTTCATGTCACTTTCAGGTTGTTTCTTCTTTCTTTTCAAAGAAACTTTTTTTCACATTACACTGTCACAAGTGCCATTATTGCTTATCGTTTGTGAAGCAGCTTTACCACTGAAATAAAATCTCGTTATGAAAGTTTACCCTCTCAAACAGATATCAAAACAAGCAAGATCTGACACAAAGTGTTTCTTTTTTTATTTTTACCGCTGTTCTGAAATCCGAAGCTATTAGTTGGCGTTTCAAAACTGCGTATTTTAATAGTTGCATACTTTAAAGACGCCGTGTAAAGTATCAACGTTCATAGAATAAGCGTGAGTACCAAAATAATAAAAGGACAGAAAGGAAAAGAAAATAAGAAGAAGACAAAAGAGAAGCAGAAAAAGAAGACGGCGAGAGGAGAGGAGATGAAGTGCGTCCGATGGCGTGGCGATGAAGTGTGCTCAATTTTTTTTTTTTTTTTTTGCTCTGGGCTTTGCGGTTGTGCGTCGCAGAGACGAACCGCACGGGAACTGAGTTCCGAGCTGCCATCTGGAGCTCCTGCCTCGTGGCCCTGCCCAAGTAGGGCGTGTGCTCTATAGCAGGCCGATTCTCGGCTGTTGTGCTAGCCTACACTAGCGCAATATACACCGAGGGCGTTTCCACGAATCACCTGGGCGTATACGGTACCTTCCCAGCCCAGTCACTAGAGGATTGTCTGGGAACCTCGCCGCACGTGCATAAATTTGCGTGCAAGCCGCCTGAAAGTGTCGTCTAAGGAGCGGACGCCAAGTCCTCTCCTTAGAAGGCGAGATGAGAAGCGACGGGGGACTTTGGCCGCTAGCCGAAGCCCCCTGTCGAGGACGCTCTGCAACTTCTTTTTATGCATTGCGGCGAGGTAACCCCAGACCGGGCAGGCGTAGGTAATGACCGGCAGCAGATACGCGCCGACGATCATCCTACCCAATTTCCTGGTCATGGCTGAGCTGATCAGGAGTGGAAACAGTGCGCACAGGCGAGTGGATGCTCGCTTAAGAACTGTCTGTGCGTGGGTACGCAAGGTGAGCCGACGGTCAAGGTGTAAGCCGAGGTACTTGACCTCGTTGGACCAGCGCAAGTACGTTCTGCCGATACGTAGTTGCCTAACGGGGTTCTTCCGTCGCTTAGAGAATTCGACGGCTACACTCTTGGTGGCGTTGAGGAGCACTCTCCAATTCTCAGTCCAGTCCACGAGCGTGTCGAGCTGGCGCTGCAGTCGTAGGACGGCCCCTTTCCTCATGACGATCGGCCGTAAATACGGCCGTGTCGTCAGCGAAGAGGGCCATCTGGACTCCAGGCTGTCTCGGGACGTCGTTGACGTAGATCGAGAACAGAAGGGGGCCTAGAACACTACCTTGAGGGACGCCGGCCGTGATTCGTCTCTCGGAAGAGACAGAATCGCCAACTCTCACGCAGAAGGGCCTCTCCGTCAGAAAGCTAGCAACCAGATGGAGGTAGCAGTCCGGGAGCTGGACTTCCCTAAGTTTGAATAACAGGCCATCATGCCATACGCTGTCGAAGGCTTTCTCAACATCCAAGAAACAGCCAACGGTCCGTTCTCTCCGACACCCGGCTTCCGTGATGCTTTCCACCAGTCTCATCACTTGATGAGTGGTCGAATGCCCCACACGAAAGCCGAACTGTTCGGGGACCAGCACGTCAAAGTTGGTTAGATGTTCTCGTACATGCTCAAAATTTTCTCCCGGCCCGGGTTTTATGCACTAACCGGGATCGCTGGTTGGCTCGCTCCGAGCACGTTGTTGAATTGGCTCGCTGTGTCCACCGCTGGTACCGGAGAGCAGATGTTCGCATAGCGCTGCCGTCACAGTGTGTGTGTGTGTGTGTGTGTGTGTGTGTGTGTGTGTGAGGGGGTGCGAGGGGACTTAGCTGTGTTCCACGTTTTGACAACATTTTTAGTTTGATACGTAGACAAGAAAATTATAAGCTTTCACTGTATTGTAAGAGCTTCCACTTACGATTTAATAGCCTAAAAATTCGTGGTAGTCGCCTACATTGCAGTTGTAGATAAAATAAATTGACCAGGCCGTATTGAAATAATTATGCACAATAATTAAAGAAACCTAAATTCAACAAGAAATTAAATTATTTTTTTTGTCAATATACTGTTTCCCAAAAATTCCAACAATGTAATGTTGTGACGATTTAATTAATAATAAAATCTTTAATAAATAAAAATTAATTTGCTAGCAATTAAGTATTTTTTAAATCGCACTATTAAACCTAAAGCCCCTGTCCTAACTCAGAATAAGTATGAGATGTAAATGGAAAATCTAACTAAAGCATTAATAAAAAATTCGAATTGTAAAAAGTTATTAATATCACAATTAACCCTTTGCTAGTCATCATGCGGTGACCTGTTAATTCCGGACACAACGTGCATAGCGAGTCGTCTGTAACTTAGGAAGATATGAAAATCATAATCTTTGTAATTAGTAATTTGAAGGCACAAGAGTAGTTAAAATAATTCACTTAAATTATATATGTAGAATTAATGTATTGTTTTTTTTGTAATAAGAATGTCAATTTAAATAAAAATAGGATCTATATTATCGCGGAGTACTTGCCCCTCTCCGTTGTAATGTGCCAGTCGAATCGAGTAGAGAGTCATAATGCTGCCGTCAGAGCGTATACAACTACGAGCGAGAGCTCCACCAAAATGCACTGTTTAAATTTAATTTTAAATGTTAGCTACCACTGCTGAACGTGGCGAGCGAGTGTAATGTGTGAATTGTAGAAAGTTGTGTTAAAAAGAAAAATGTAATAAGTTAAAATAAAAAAACTAACAAGAGAAAGCAAGATGACGTCTCCCCTCAAGAGGTAAATTGAAGTACAACTTTACACATGAAGATGTGACCTGCATACACTTCACATGTAGACGTATACGAGGCATAAGACGCTGACGAGGACCTACGTGGATCTACACCAACTTAAACTAGAGAAACTTCAATCTCCGCAGTGAACCACCTATCTAGTATTTGCCGAAGACACGCCTCAGATGACGACGCCGACTTCAAGAATTCCCAAGAGAGACACCCCAGGACGAGGTTACCACGACCTATTGTAAAGGTGACTCGATAGCTTGCCTATCGAGAGTTAATTATATTTGAGACATAACTTACAGAGAAAAGAGACTTTTCAAAGACTATAATTTTATTTAAAATTTAAATGAGACCAACTAAGAGTTTACTGTAACGTTGTAACGCATTATATGTAAATGTAAATTATAATCACTTTAGTTAATAATACCATTCTTCAAATGGTAAAAGAAGTCTTGCAAGCATCTAGATGAACACAAAATACTCAGAAGTCTTTGCTATAGATATACTTAAAGTAAACTCGGATCCGAGGTAAAAGAATACATAATCAGTTTGATCCCCAGTTTTTCTGAAAACCATTCAAATATTTTAATCTAATTAATTATGTCATGGGATCTTTTCATATCAGTTGTTAATAAAGAGAAGTCATCTTATTACACATGAAAATGAGTGCATAAATCAGTGAAATACCTTCCCTTGTTTCCTAATAATTAGCTTAAGTAATTTGTTCAATTATTTTGAGTTTAATAACAGTTCGTTACAACGTAGGCAGCCCATGTAATTGGCAGGTGTCAATTAAGATGGGTTCCCTGGATTTGTAACGTGGCAAAGAAACGTTACAATGTATTTAATAAAGAAAACGGGAATTACGTAGCATAACAAAATGATACCGTTCAACTGCTTCGTATTGTACAAGGTCACCCTCGTTGACTGTGGATGTACTTTTTCATCGTGTGTGTTTTGACCTAATAATTTTCATGAGATTTTATCAGGATCGGATTTCCTTTAAGTTTGATTGAATAATGATTTGTTGTGGTAAAATTAATATTACGTAATGATATAAAAGATTGGGTGCTGTAGACATGAGAAAAACGGTGCTACTATGCGACCTGCGAACTATAGGCTGTACAGTATTGTCGAACATAGGATTGCACGCAACGACCGATACATTTTTTAATACTTTTTGTAGAGCGTTCTTAGATGAGATAATTGCTATTCTGAGACAGCGTGATTTTATTGCCTTTGCTCGTAAGACAGCCGCTGTGCAGAATATAGTTGAGCCATAAAGACCTCACTCGTCTTAGCTCTACGTAAATTTATATAATTTTCAAATTAACTGTAAACTTTTTGACACACTGTTATTACGATAAACCCTTCATTTTTCAAGTGAACCATCAATGCTGTCAAAACGAGCCAGTTTTATATACTGTAATAGAAAATCGCTATAACTATGTTTTTTCACGATGTATACGTGCCCGTAACAAACCATATGATGATAAGAGAATGTGTGAAATATATAGAATTGTATGTAGGGCTTTCTATTTTAGTTTGTAATTTAGACTTATAAACCTGTTATTACCAGTGAGAATATGTAATGCAATACACGAAAACGTGCGTGCGTAATAATCGTTGACAGCCGAGCCAAGTGGGCGTGTTCATGTGTCGCGTAAACGCTAATTGGAAAAACATTATAGAGCCCTTATAAATTAAGACTTCAAGACGGAGCTCTGATAATAATGTAGCTTATATTGAGACAAACAATTTGTCGTGATTAAGGGTAATATTCATTGGGTGTGAATGTTTTTTTTTTTTTAATAATTCTCTATATGACTTACTCTTAAAAAGGTATAAAGAGAACATAAAATCACAGATAACCTCCATGCAGTTTCAGAACAATTCGAGACCAGAATAAGCAGAAACTTACACGGTACATTTAGTTTTCTGTAGAGACAGTGTAAGCAGCTGAACAATCAGATGTTTACAATTTCAGTCAAGATTTAGTAAAGGTCGGTGTAAGTTTAGTTCAAATCGGTTATTCAAACAAACGTGGGTCACGTGGGAACAAATGATAAGTTTATCCTACAAACTGTAAGTTTGAAAGAAACAACCACCAAAGTCACTGTATTCAACGTATTCAACGGTGGCGATCTCTGGGAGGTAACCTCTGAGTTACAAACATATTTTAAACAAGTACAGTTCGATCGCAGTTAAAACCGAGTGTTTTCCGTGCAAGTGGAATATTGTCCGCGCTTTTGTAAAGACACTTAAAGACTACCGGATTTAGTGTAAGTCCTGTACTTCCGTGGTGGAGATAATAAATCGTATCGCGATCGTATCGTATCACTGGACTCCAGCTATGTACAGCGTTTTTCCAGTATACGTACAAAGGAAGTCCAAATTATAATATTAATTCAAGTTATAGACTCTAAAATATGTTTAATGACTAAAAATTGTATAAAACCAAACTACTGAATGACATTTAACGTTAGTTAATTTTGTGTTGGTCAACAAGATTAATTTGTGAAGTAAATAAGTAATAAAAGCTTTAAAATTGTATTAATTGTTTAATTAATTAATTGTCTATAAAGCATCTTTCCGTACATTTGTTTCGGCAATATTAATTCATCTGTGCTAATCCATAACATCGAAGTACAGGATGACAGCAAGCTGTTGTTACGGCACATTACGTGTAGTCTAAGTCATTCTATACTACTCGCCTAAAAAAATAAATTAGAACCGTTAAGAGAATTCAAATTTTGTTCCTAGTCTAAAATCATTTACTATAATCTACTGGGCGAACGAAAGAATAAAAACTCAAGAGATTTAATAACTAAATAATTGACAGTCTCGGATGCGAGATCGTACCGAGTCATGAGACATTCTGAAGATGGTCTTTCCGAAGATATCGAGGAATGCCTGCACGAAGGCCGTGGTCTCTTCACGTCGTCGGTGGCTCGAGGCTAGGAACAGCTTCCTAGAAACACGCAACTCTGTACTATGAATTAATCAGGCCGCCGTTGGTGTCCAACCGGGCCCGGATTCCCGAAAGCGTATCTAAGGTGATCTTGTTGAAACAAAAGGACCCAATCACGATGTCTGTCTGTTATAAGTCAGCGGTGTAAATCAAAACCTTCCCGATTACACGTTCGTAGAAAGAACCCACTCTGTAACGTCACTTTATGAACGGCGCATAATCAACATCCCAGAAATACGCAGGATCATGCAGCGATTCGGTTAGGCATTCTATTAAAACTGTTTGTATGACTTTACTTGTGGAATGAACAATAACAAAATAAACTTGTTAAGTAATAATAAATCAAAATGTATTTGTGACGGTAACTTGGTGAAAAATGTTGATCTTACGTGATATGTAAGCACTGTAAACTCCCGGAAGGAAAGCTAAGCTTCGACTTGTATTTTCTGACCAATTATTCTAGCCTAGAAAGAACTGTTAAGTTCGGTTTATAGGCGTAAAATGAAGAAATTTTGATAACACTGTGCAGCTTAATGTGAACTTTAACGAGAGAATCATCGGTGCTACCACACAATATTAGTCTAGATAATACCGTCTTGTTTACTATAATACATCCGTGTAACAGTATACAGGTCTAGTATATTAAAATTTTGGACATTCGGACTGAGATAATACAGTAGAGCATCGATTATCTGAACATCCATTAACCGAACGATCTACTATCCGAATTCTGTACAATTATGTACTGTACAGTAAGAAATAAATGCTGAAGCTATAAATAAACACTGTAACTATACAGCCTTACAGCCTATGAAGACGGCAAGAATGCTACTAATACAAAACCACGACGGCAGCAAAAGGTTTTAACGCACTTGAGACTGTTCTAAAGTGGGCCGAAACAGAAGACGAGGTAGATTGTATTCAGATTATGAAACTTAAAAGACTTCAGTCTTTGGCAGCGAGAAAACGGGGTATCGCTTTGAAGCAGACAGTGATAGATAATTCTTCAAAAAAGTCTAAATCCATGGTACTGTATGATTTGTTTTGTTTTTTAATTTTTTAATTAATTTTATAGTACAGTGTTTGTCATTAAACTTTAATTTTGTTTAAATTAACTTTTTGTTTTTATTAACTACACTCAGTTTTAATTCAATGACTTTTAGCCTTAGCAATACATTACAATACAGTATACAGGTTGTTTGTAATTATATAACAGTATGTTAGAAATGATTTTCTAATAAAAACGTTTGTTTTTGTAAAGGGAAATAATATTTTCAATTTACGATCTATTATCCGAAACGGGCCCTGGTCCCGAGAGGTTCGGATATTCGATGGTCTATTGTACCTCTAGTCTGTCTCTTTGGTCGACCTCTACCTCCACAAAAACAACTAAAAGCAAGCTGATCTAAGAATTGTTGTGACATTCAAGCGTTTTCCTCTTCTTCATTCATAAACATGCTAAACCTACACTTAATATATTGTTCATAAGGGATGTTTTTTTTTTTACTATGGGATTATATTTAAACCTCACCTAACGTACCTCGCCCTATTTAAACCTCACCTAATATACCTCACCATATTTAAACCTACCCTTGAAAACAAAAGCATTACTTATTTTACGGACTGAATTGTAACCGAACCCTATAACCGATTACATTAACATTAAAGATAAAATTGTAACTATAAAACGGGACCGGAGAAAAGCGACAGCCACATACAGATTTTGGCGACCAACAAATTGAACATATGTGTAAAATTTACTGTTCAAAGTGTCAAAGTGAAAAGCAAGTTCTGTCACAAAATGAAGACCTGTATAGTAACCCGCCTTACTTCGAATTGTTTTTTATGTGGTTTTACAAAAAAAGCTAGTATTATTATAAAGGCATATTGGTTTCCGTGTGTACCTACTCTTAGTCTGCCTGTTAACCTAACAACGTAAACTTTTGCCGTCACAGGCGCAGATCAGTGTTATTGCTAAACACATTATCGCAAAAAATATGAAAATGGAAAAGGATTGCAATCGTCAACAAGCTATTTTATAACACACACAAAAATATTTTCACGATTTCTATTATCTGAACAAAATTACATTCGATGTTCAGGACATATCGGTGCCAACTATCGCATAATAGAAATATCGAAAATTATTGTAGATACGATTATTGGGAAAGAACCAAATACTTAAACATTATACCGTAGCAACTGATTATTAATCAGTGTTTGCGAGTGAACGTACTTACAGTAAACGAACAAACTTAACAGGTAAACAGACAAATCGGACGTGTAAATCGATTAACATCGTCACTGGAGAGTATCGGTACTGGATTTGTAATTGAATGAATAATTAAAAGCAAAGTACGCGATGCGGGTACACCGGTCGTATCCATGGAAACCTGTGCAAACAGGCGGCGCTGTTTCAGTGTTCGATTCCCCCGGTAACACACCGTGCCCGCATGTAATCTGAATAAACGCGAACAGCTGGTTTTTACTTTGTAAATATTAACACATATCAGCTAAAAATTTTGACATGATAATGTCTTTTGGCTGGCCATCATTTGAAAATTTCTGTAACGCTGAAACTGTAACATGTAATGCTGTATGACGTCATCATTGCGTGACGCTTCCACACTTTCGATTCCCCACAGTCTAGAAATTTGATATGTAAACGCATCAAGACAGAAATGATCGCTGCTGACATTGAATTTAAGCAAACGTTTTAGTGAGAATAAATTTGGTTTTACATGCTCTTTTGTCTGTACTGCGTCGTTTGAAACTTTCTGTAACATGTAACGCTGTATGACGTCATCACTGCGTGACGTCATCATTGCATGACGTCACTGGGATTGTTGTATTGTAAATAAAGGTTTGTTTTGATACGTCGCAATATGTAAATAAAAGTTTGTTTTGTGTTGTGGCGAAATACACTGCTGTTGATATATAGTAAACAAACGTGACGACTGACTAAAATAGCATTCGACAATGGATAGCAGCGACGAGAAGGCTCAGATCAAGAAACGACAAAATGCCGAGCGAGTAAGAAAGTGTCGGGAACGAAAGAAGCTCGAGAAGGAACAGCAACGAACGGCTGCTGTCGGCGGTGAAGCTTCGGTACCAGCGGCCCCATCGCAACAAAAACGAAAGGAAGATGACTTGATGCGCGAAGAATTGAACGAGTACTTAATAAATACACCGTTCGCGTCGATGATGACTGAGCAGGAGAAAATCGATGCATTCTACAACATGAAACTGAAAGAGAAGCGAAGGGAAACCAACGAACGAGTAAAACGTTGTAGATTGAATAAGAATATTGAGATGGCAACTAAACGCAACATTTGCGCAAAAGAAACAATCAGTCAGTTAGTAACCATAATAATGTTGCGTTTTGCTGGCGGCTGAAAGACATTATCATGCTCTTTAGCTTTTGCCACTAGGCAGACGGTACTTGAATCTTTTTTTTATTTTAAAATTGTGTTTAAAATTTGTTTGCATGCAGTGTTATGTGTTATGATACTCAACGAGGAGAAAACGATAATTTAAAAAATAATGTTAATTAATATTGTTCTACAAAACGCTCTGATAAAGACACCACGATCGTTTCACATGACAGATTAGTTACAAGTATTCCAGTACTGACTGCTGATTACAAGTATTTATTACTTACTGTGGTATTCCAGAGTCTGCCTTAAAAAAGACTAAGATAGTCTTAATAAGAAGGTATCCACTTTCAGCTTACATGTACACATAAGTGAAGGAATTTAACATTATCAAAATACCGCGTAGCTTCTGCGTGTACCAATTTAAATGTAGCTCGCTTCTTTCAGCTTAACTAACGACTTTTTCGTCCATCTTCGGAGCTCAAAAAGAAGATAAAGTATTTAAGCCAACAGAAGTAAACCAGATTGTTGTAAATTGTTGACGTCACATCATCGGCTTTAGTAGTACCTAGTCTCAAGGTAGTTTCGAATAATTTATTTTTAGTTACCCCGTAACAAATCCAATTTAGACGATCTTCAACTTTCTCATGGTGTTTCGGAGAAAAATTAATTCGATTCTTCCGATTTATTAAAACAGTTCTGCCACAAGTTTACGAAGTTACTTCCATAATAATCAACAAAATACGCTATTGAGTAAGCGGAACATATGTATTGAGTGGGTATCAGCTGAATTACGTAGACCATAGGAAAGAATTAATACCGACAAATCCAGACCGTAATAAGGAAAACAAAACTGAAACTGAGTCTCCATGAAGCACACATTTTAGTAACAAAAGAATGTTCTGCAATAAAAATCCTAAGAATGACGTAAAGATATCGGATTCTTTAGCATAGTCCCGTTACTATGTGCACTTAAAGTTTTATCTTTAAAGGCACAAATTAAGAAAGTATTCAGCAAAAGTTAAGTCTCCCCATCAGAACAACAACTTCAAATATTTGTTGCGTAATTGTAATTAATTTACAAGGGCATATTTACGGAGGGCACATTAATTCTTCATCGGATATTCTATCCCATTTAGTGCTTCACCGAATGCTCCGTGAAAATATAATTTTCCCTGCTTGAATTCTTAATCAGTCTTTTTCGTTCGTTCCCAACACTCGCTACCGCACATCAGTGCACGACTACCGCACATCAGTGTATTAAAAGTAATACACTTTTAATAGGCCTTAATAAAATTTCACGTTACAATTATTCATACTACACTTGGCCTACGAGCATGTGTAAAGTAAGAGTTTATCAAACTAAATTAATCAATGACAATATTAATATTTATCGCATACTAATTCTCAGCAACAGGATGTCACACTTACTTTAGTGTGCCGACTCTTAAGAATTATCCGAGGGCGCCAGTAATAAATAAACACAAGTTGATTGTTATTAATTAAGTTTTAATAACTATTTTGCATATACATATTACAAAATTTGTAAGTCATTACTTTTTAATAATTTTATTATAAAATTTGTTCGTGCTTATTCTTGGCTATGGATTCTTAGACTTATTGAGTCACCAAATATGATTTACATATATTTTTAATTAATAAGCAATAGTAAAATGAGTGTTAATTTATTAGTTACTTGTATGTTGATCTCATTCTGCGATGCGATGTCATCAATTCTGCTGGTTCCAGGATGGTCGTCCGACGTTAATCGTTGAGCAGTTATCCTTGTTAGTTTGCACTGTTTTACACTGGTTTCACAGGTATTACACCATTCACTTAAATAACTTAGTGATAATTACACAGGTGCCGTATACTAATACACTTGTTGAATACTCAGTATATCCTTATTAAAGCTAAGTGCGTCTAACACCGGATTGATAACTAATATCGACCGACTGTCCCGTACTGTGATGTTTACACTTTAAATTTCGCTATGTAATTCGACATTCAACTATTTATGTTGTACTAAGTAAAACTTGGATATATTATTCGATTTTAAATTATCTTCTCTAATTACTCTGAACATTATTCTTGTAAACGCTTCTTAAGTGTTTATGATACGTAGCTTCCACAATGCTTAATATCGCGTTACCGTACTGATTTTTCCGTTGCGATTGAAATATATTTATTTAATTTACCGACAAATTTCTTAATACACTAAATACGAGTCTTTGAATTGTAATCTCCCCGTAGACTAATTTAACTTCTTACACTTCGTTTTTTTTATACATTGCTTCGAACTACCCTCACCAACTATATACAAAATACAAGCCGATTGGTCTGACATACCGCTAATTTAAAATTTACCCAATCTGTCTAGTGAACACGTCCCGCGTAAAAAATGACGCTTTCCGTTATTCATCAACTATTTGCGCGTATAAACGTAGTGGGAAAACATAGCGTCTATCTCCATCTCGCTCTCATCTCTCTCTGTCTAACCTAACGGTTCTTTTGTTAGATGCACTTAACTTTTTACAATCTTAGGGAAGTCTTCTGACACCCTTGAAAATAATACAATTTTATGACGGTTCGTCCGCTATGTTACCTTTTCATATTTTTAGCCGACTTACGGGCGTCAACTCAAGGTCGTCTTTATGAACAACTACCGCGCCTTACTACAACATTTTAATATTTCTTACTTTGAAGTACCACCGCTCTAATCGGTAGATTTAGTTTTATTTTCTCCCCGCTTTCTACGAATTTATTTTTCTCCCTGGGTATAACATGACTTTGTCCCCGTAAAATTGTTGAGAGTGCAAATTTTACGTTATACACTTTATAAAAATTAATTTTGTGTGTATTCTATCTCTACTCTCTAATGACTAGGATACAGTAATGTGATCTCAATAGTGCTACAAATTGCAAATTGCGTGAAAATTGTTCATCTTTCTGTTATTATGTCATTGTTCAATTCGTTTGCATTACGAAATATATTGTGAGCCTAAAAGCTGTGTTCGTGCAGTCGAGTGTTTATGTTTCTCCCGAGGCACAATGGTCGGTTTTCCCGGGGGGGGGGGGGGATCAGAATTCCAAACTGTAGCCAAGGAATGTACAAACATATGTCTTTGAATTTTTAATCTACATTAAATAAAACTGGAAGTTTATAGTTTATTTTCACCGTATGTTTTGTGCCCCAATCCACTTTCACCTTGTGCGCATTAGTACTTTTTCTTTTTGCGCAAGATATAAAGTTTAAAGTCAATAACAATAAATTTTATTTTGGCCAGGCAGACGAGATGGATTCTATTTGGATTATTATATTTTATATCATCGTATATTTTTCTTATCTGCCAACGGGCTGACAGCGGGGAAGCTTAAATTCCATGAATACCTAATGAAAGTCTGTTCACGGTAATTCACGAGTTCCACATTTCATCTCCCTATAGTATAGTGGATGCACGCGTGTCTGACAGGAATAATGCAAACCACTGAATGAGTTAAGGAAATAATCTGTTTTATAACAATATTAGTGGAGTTATCGCGAGAGCTGCATTATAAATGTATATTACAAACACAGGAAGTGCAGAATTTATTATCTGCACATCAAGTATCTCATTTATATACCGCGCTGTAGAGTTTGCTATTTATATTCCAGTATTTCATGGACATTTTAATTCATAATCATTCTTATTTCATTTTTTATTTAATTTATCTGTTATCAGATATCAAAATCATACTACTCTTTGACAAGTCTCGATGAACTGTAAAGTATGTCATTACTTACTCGAGATTAATTCGAAGTATTTGTTACAAATTTTAAAGTATTTGTACAGAATTTCATACTCCATTCACGTAGCTTTTAAACGTAGCGTTTTATGAATTCTTAAATATATCCATGAAAAATTAACGGTAATTGCCAGGAGCATTAAATTTATCTGTCGCAACTAGCACCACTAAATAATACTAATACTAATAATAATAAAAAACACAATGAAGCTTACAAAAGGAAATACTTTTGGCAGAGATATTTTAAGACAAAGAGGATAAATAATTTGCGGGGGTATTCAAGAAGAAGAAATGAGACAAATAAAAACTATATGGACAGAAGAACTATCTGGTTTTGCGTTGTGTGAAAGTTCTTCTCTATTTAGTGTGGTCTGTAGCCGAAATATATGCATTCTCGCCTGAGCGATTGGAGTTTAATCAATTTTTTTACTTCCATGTTCCGTAAGGAAATGGATGTTTGGTGATGTGCGTCTGTGTGTCTGTATGTTTTCTATGGCGAATGACAACTGCCAAAAAATTTAAACAGAATCAAATAATATTTTGCATATGTGCCTGACTTGTAGAGGACTCCAAGCCCTATTGATTTTGGTAAAGATCGGTTAAGGACGCGCGCGCGCGTATTTTATATCGGAAAACTGAGGCAACGTATTACACAATAATAAATACGCCCTGTAAAAAACAGGCTTTCCGTAAATAACGTCCAGCAGTCAACAAACTCTCCGTTCGAGCGTACCGTTGGGAACATTTTCTTCGCACAACTGTTATCAAATCAGTCTCTCTTTGTTTACAGCTTCGATTTGTTCATTACCCTGAATTTACATACTCCATTAACACAATTCACATAGTAACAGGTATTGTGAATTCAGTTACTACGTGCAGTCAGTAACAATAACAGTCATTTTAAAGACGAATTAAATACGAAGTTTACATGCTCTAACGTTTAACGTGTTTAAAAAATAGGAATGGATTGCCAGCCGTTGTGCGTGTAATGCAATATTAATTCAGGCAATTCACGTCAGTATTACTTATGATAGTAAAATTACTCCGACATTGGCTACGTGCTCTGAGCGCCAACGCTAAAATCGTGCTCTGAGCGCCGATACTGATAAGCCCGTGTTCTGTGCGCCGAGCTTATCTGTCCATAATTAGACGCGGTAACACGTGGTTGCACATCTGTCTGTCCGTTCTTCTTCAACTCCGTAGTCAACATTAGCGGTCCTATGTACAATTCATTGATAAAACGAATTATTATACCACTAGTAAACTCCCGAAGATGGAGAACTATCTAACCGTTTTGAACGAAATACGTTTATTATTAAGTTAGTTAAATTTCAATATTAGAAAGTTTCTTATATTATCAGAAAAATTATGAAAACGCAACTACGCTACTATTTTATTAGTAACACAACAATTTAAATCAGACAATTTTAAGATAAATAATAAAATTTCCGAACTTCTGTATTAGATTTTTAGTTAAATTTTTAACCACAATACCTCAATGATAAATAATTTAGTCATATATTTTCAGTTTATGTATGTTTCTATAGATATCTGTAGGTCTACCTCTAACGTTATTCACGGATACTTGTAACTGATAACAAAATATGAGGTTTTTGAGACTTAGTTCACAAATCGTTTTGAAAGCGATTTAAAACGAGTGTTGAGACATGCTAATTCTGTCAAATTACTACACATTGAAAATACAGACTGCAGATAGAGATTTTGTATTTTAACTAAAATTTCTCATAACTTTAACCACAAATAGACTTTTATAATTTTTTAAACTTTGAGTTCTATTTCGGCCCTTGGTGCTTCTAAAATTAGTTTTTTGTTTTCATGTACCCTTGACACGCTCAGAATGTAATATACTCATTTGAACCCGGTACTGATATTCCTCGTGAAAAAGTAGACTCCATCTAGATCAAAATTCACGACTTTAATACTACTGTGTCACAACGATTGTCAAACCACAACTAAGGAAAGGTGCGAGTAACAAGCTCATCTACGAATCGTATGGTCACCGGATTTAAGGTATGCGGGTAGATAACCATACAAGTGAGTTTTGCCTTCCTAATCAATCCGCTTACATTGCACATCCTGTGTTTACGCATATATAAAGCTCAGCTCTCTGTCTCATAATTGTATTTTCAATTTCTTAATTATAGTTGTATTTAATCACTTTTTTTTATTGTCTCCTCAGATTTGTTCGTCCCAACCAAATGAGAAAGCCTGAAATAATAAGTAGGATTATTCGCTAATGATCGATGTCCAAAGGCACCAATACATGCATAATAAAAATTTTCAAAATGAAAGTTGCAGGCTTCTGAAAAATGTGTAAGGCAATATTCACTCTTTACCGTTAAACAGCAGTAGTCCTGAAATACTCAACTTCGGCGGATGTAAGTTATTTTATTTCTCATTGACAGGTACAAACACAAAACACACACACACATATCTCTGTAGTTAAGTGTGATTTATAATTATTAAATAATATTAAAAATATTAAATAAAAATAATAATAAAATTCTTAATTTTAGTGGTGACCGTCGGTCAATAAATTTTAACGATGGGAGGTGAGGATCGGTCAATTAATATTACACAAATTTTACATTGTTTGTATCGACGTTTCGACAATATTTATTGTCATCATCAGAACCTGTGTACGGACAATAGAGAAAAATCAAATACATAACATAACTACCAACCAGAACACCCTACTGCCTTCTAAACATATGTTCTTTTAATTACCTTTACAGGTCAAAATGACGCTGTACTTCTGGTTTGTGTTTATAAATAGAGTGTGTATTGTAGGCACCTTCAGTTGTAGACAGTCATAATATTGTCTAGTATCAGTTAGTTTCAAAGTAGGTATGACTAATTAATAATAACACATATTCGATTAGTTTTAAACTCGTTGCAGTTGACAGTCTGCGTCTTTCATATTTTACGCTTACGCAGAGAGTTTATACGTGTGTGTGTGTGGGGGGGGGGGGCTAAGACAGTTTTGTTTTACATCGGCAAAATAATAACCCTTCTTACACATTATTTTACTTAAATAGTTACAATATTCCAAAACCTAATTAATATAGTATTACAATTTTAATTATTGATAATATAATAATCCTTTAATTACGTCTGTAAATAATTATAGATCCAGTAATCATTGAATGTTTATTGGATATATAGCAATACATGTCTAAAAATATGTTATAGCTGAATGCAGATTGTAAGATGTTCAATAATGTATATTATTACTACTAGCACTGAACACACTTATCCATAAATTAGAGAATTATGTACAAAATAACAGAACTACTGATATTACAAACACAAAATTATGGTAAACAAATTAATCATGTGGCAATGGTTATTGCTTATTATTTATATTGTTGTAAAATAATATTTACCGAGTACATCGTCTATACAGAGTAATATAGTCTATTGTTAAATTATGCAGACGTCGACATTCACACTCTTCCTCCCTCTCACTTGCTCTCTCTCTCTCACCCTCCCCCTATCAAAAACAAAGAACACATAAAGATTCCCCCCCTCCAACACACTCAAATCACAATTACGCATATTCCACATATCGTAGGTACAGATAATATTCATGTAGAGTTCTTTACGTTTTAGCAGCCAGGTGGGCCTATACGAATACATCTCCTTCACACATACTAGAACCGACTCTATACTCGTATACACTTGAGTGTGTGTGTGTGTGTGTGTGTGTGCGTGTGCCAGTCAAAGAGAAATAAAATAACTTATTTCCGCCGAAGTATTAAAAGTAGTTGAATACTTCAGGTCTACTGTTGTTTAAAGGGAACGGATAAATATTATTATCTTATTCCTTTACTTTTTTCAGAAGACTGCAAATTTCACTTTGCAATTTTTTATTATGCCTGTAATAGTGCCTCTGGACATGTATCTTTGGCGAATAATCCTCTTTATTATCTCAGAATTTCTCATTTGGTTGGGACGAAAACATTTGAGAAGAAATAAAAGAATTTGGTTAAACACAACTCTAAATAATAAAGGAGAATACGATTATGAGACGGAGACCTGAGCTGTATGTATGCGTAAACACGGGATGTACAATGGAAGCGGGTTGATAAGAGCGCAAAACTTGCTAGAATGGTCGTCTATACCAGCGGTCGGCAACTTTTTAGATATTGCGGACCACTAAATTCGCAATTTAAAATTTCGCGGACCACTAACATAATTTTTAAAGGTACGAATTAATACGAGCATTGAGTATGATATACAATACATATATATTTATTTATATTTTAATAATTTTAATTTTAACACAAAAATAATAATAAATAATAGTAATATATATTAAATATTAGTGCGACATTTGCTGCTCTTAGTTTAAAATTATTTTACTAAACTTGGCTCCAATGATGTCACCGTAACACGTAAAGGAGCTTCTATTTCAAGCCGAGAGCGATACTTGTTTTTAATAGCTGTTACAGTTGCGAACGTTTTTTCACACAAGTAGGTCGTTGTGAATGGGGTCACAATTTTTAAGGCTTTTTCACTCAATATTGGATATTCGCTTTTTACAGAAAGCCAAAAATGACTTCTTGAAGATGAGTTGAATTGAAGTTTGAGACTATCATCCGACGATAATTCGATTAAACTTTCTTTTTCTTTCATATTTAAATTGCTTTCCTCAATATTTGAAGAAAATGGATTTACTATCCACATATTTCCATTTCTGGGATCCTCTTCTTTTGGATAATAATGTTCAAAAGACTCTTTGAGTGACTGCAAGTGCTGTTGAACAAGACCTATTATCTGTCGGTTGACGTCTTTTTCTTTCATGTATTCATCCAGATTTGGAAACACTTGCAAATCTTCGTCGATTAATAGTGTTTTCCATAACAATATTTTCTTCTGAAATGCGTCCATTTTACTTCGCAAAGTAAAAACGTCTGAAAGTTGTCCTTGAATAGATATGTTCAACTCATTTAACAAAGAAAAAATGTCTGCCAAATAAGCAAGCTTTGCTACCCAGTCATCATCGGAGAAGAAATTTTGGAATTTAGAATTATTTTGTTGTTGAAAGAATAATTTTACTTCTTGTCGCATATTAAACAATCGGGTTAAAACTTTACCCCTTGACAGCCAACGCACCTCAGCATGAAGAAGAAGATGTTTATGTTGTGAGCCCATTTCATCACAAAGTGATTCAAATAATCGAGAGTTCAGAGCTTTATGCCGAATTTCATTTATAATTTTAATTACATCAGACAGTACTTCATGTAATTCTGGAAATAATCTTTTCGCGGCAAGTTGTTCACGGTGTAAAATACAATGAGTAAAAATTATATCTATGTCTCCAACATTTTTTATTTTTTTAACAACTCCAGATCGATGCCCGGTCATACTTGCAGCACCGTCTGTACATATTCCTATACATTTTCCCCAATCAATTTCATGTATTGAATAATACATTGAAAATTTCAGATCCAGTTGTTCTACCCGGCAAGTCGAGTGAACATAGAAATTCTTCTTATAAATATCCTCCGAAATTAAATCTCACAAAGCAAAGAAGAATAGCCTTGTTTGTTATGTCGATTGATTCATCAAGTTAAATTGCATAAAATGTTGCATTTTTGACCATTTCTACCACTTGAACTTCAACATCTTCGGCCAATTCTTCAATTCTGCGTTTCACAGACCTAGCAGACATAGGAATTGCCTTCATTTTTTGGGCGGCTTGATTTCCCAAAACCTCCTCACAAGCTTGTAATAAGCAAGGTTTAATTAGTTCCTCTCCAATTGTATAAGGTTTTTTTTGATTCGCTATTTGAAGTGCCATCAAATAAGAGGCTTTTAATACAGACTTATCTTGAATTGCCAGTTTTTTTAAAGAATTTATTTGCTTTTGTAAATTGTCACGCAATCTTTGAAAATGTTCGACTGGCTTATTAGCTAAATCTGGATGTTTAGTCAGCAAATGTCTAGTGAGTTTTGATGATTTCATGGCGTCATTGGATAAACTTATAGAACATACGACACAAAACGGTCGTGGATCAAGTTCAGTTCTAGGTTCTTGTATAAAACCATATTTCAAATAATCATGATCATATTGTCTTAAAACTTTAAATTTTTTCTTCTCTCGACCTTCAGTTTTATCTTCTTCCCTACTGGTGCTTGATGATGATGGAATCTGTGAGGGCCCTATTGATTCTTCAACTAACTCACGTTTACGTGAAGTGTTGCCAAAAAAATTTAAAATTGTCGGTTGCTTCTTCTCGCCCATTTTAATTTTTTATCCTAGAGCCAAACAAAAATAATATATTTCTAATAATTTTGATTGCTTAAATATATTTAAAATATTATGTATAATATTAAACTTTAAAAATGCGAACGGTATTTGGCTACTGATAAGTGCAAGATTTCAAACGCATATACTCCGTACGTATAGGAGTATAAATACAAAGTAGAAATTAATTTTTTAATGCCGACGCCGAGACGCCACTGACGTTTAAAGAAGTACGTAAACGTATATTGTTAAAAGACGAGATCGTCGTCTCGTAAAACCTTGTTCTCAGGGTTATTAATTATTATAGGGTCTGGTTGTTCGTTTTATTATTATTGTTGAAAGCTCGTTTTTATTATTAAGTTTTGTATTAGTGATTTATTCCACCCAATTCAATCTATTATTGAATCCGGTAGTGAATAAATCGGTTCACTTACTCTTTTTATGGTCGTTTAATTGTTTCAGTTTATATGGTTTAAAATTTTTTAATTCACTTTCTTGAGTTCGATTCTCTGGAAGTTCCGTTGACTCTTCTATTATCAGCTATGGTGAGTTGATCAGTAATGTCCTGCCTATACACTAACATAAACATAACATAGACATGATATTTATTATGAGTTATAATGTGAGGAGCGGTCGTGGCGTAGTGGCTAGCGTGTGGTGCAGCTACGCTGTCGGCGCGGGTTGAATTCCCGCCGGGGGCCATCTGATTTAGATACGACCGTTCCCCCTCGCAAGGCAATGGCAAACCAGCGAGAGGTATCCTGCTTAGTATAAACCTTCCCCAACTATGCCTTTCGGATTCGGCGTTAAACTGTAGGTCCCATATACCTGTGAGAGACTCAGTACCACACGCACCACGGGTATATGCGGGGAGGATACAAACCAGTCGTAAGACTGAAGGACTACGAATAATGTGTAGCAATGTATTGGATGGTGCGGTTGGTAAAAATCATTCCATTTGAATGTCCGCTTTTGACGTCTGGTACCAACCGTCTCTGGTTACTCACTAAGCTGTATTACTGTTGTTTAAAATGAAAGTCAACACTTTTAAAGGTTCATAAAACAATGGTTGTTTATTCAACTCAAGGAAAATTAATATTTGATACAGTGAAATGGTTTATCTTCCTTTTGTAAAACAATTAAAATAGAACATGGACTCTAAAACATTTAAAATCTCAGGATGGTATGACTGCATTTGGCTAGTCGATTATTTTTCGTTAGTAAACAAATAGGTTATAATGTTTTATAAAAATTGTAGTAGGTTCTTTGAGCCTGCAAAATACACATACATAATAAAAAGTACTACTATAATAATAAGTAGACAAAACATAAAATCATTGATTGTTAATTTAATATAATGTAAAATATGAACAACTGTTTATTGTTAGTCATTGAGGTTAATACAGGTTCATGTAACCTGGTTTATTTAAAATTTGTTAATTATTTTTCATTGATGCACTGGTTATTTTAATATGTGATAATAATTATTTAAATTCAGTGTCAAGGTTCTGAATAATCTCCTAGATTGGATGTACATAACACAGGTAAATTAAATTCATTTGATACATTTAGGTAACACTCTTGTGTAACTCTAAGTTCGATTATTAAAATAAAATATAAAACATTCTTAAATTCTTAATGGTCAGGGTTCAGTTTCCCTTCATTGATCATTCAATGTCTTTTCTTATGCTAATACATTTGAATCATACAAATAATTAAAATTGTCGTTATTGAAATCGTTCAATTTTATCATTGTTTATCTGACTTTTCTAAGTTCCCTTCCTTTTGGAATTCGGGCAATTTATCGATTAATTCAAATTAATTCGATTCGCTACTAGCGTTCTTTAACTTATTAATTACTTGACAAGTATAGTATAATTGTTATTTGAATTGATACTTGCGTAACTGGTCGTTCGAAGAATTAACACTTTTTCACAAGTTTTGCAATTAATTAATATTCATTAATTAATTAATTAATTTTAATAAATGCACTGCACTCACTCCTATACGCATATACTCCGTATTAGTTCACTTGAAAATATACTGCACTGTCTTCTTTTGTTGTCCTAACCTCCACTCAAAGTTTGAGGTTAGTGAGCTGTTCCCTGTCAAAAGCACGTTTTTCTGGACGATCGACTTGCATGTAGTCGCTCTCGTTACTGGTGAAAAACTGTCTCCGGTTCCTCTGTCGGAATTCCTCACTTCGTATTTTTTATAGGCTCTGATTGGTTAATAGTTTTTAATTCGTTTACCCTCGGTAGGCTTCGTTAAAATAGACGCTTAGAGTCGCGTCAGGAGGCTGGTTTCGAGATTATGAATCCCTGGTTCACCGACCCACGCGCAAGGGCTCAGCAATTCTCAATTATTTTTATAAGTCAAATATCTTATTTATAATTGCACTGACGTTATTTTTATTATCCCTATCGTTTCTATTTTTTAATTACGAGTATTTTGCATACCCTCATCATATAGTTCAGATTTGGGGTTGCTGAAATCGCACTTGGTATAAACACATAATGGCCATTAAGCTATTAAATACTTTAAATACATTGTTTTTATCCCATATTTTGATGGTGATAACGTATCCTTATCGTATTATTCACTTTTCCCTTAAGATTATTTACAAATAATTACACAATGTCTATTTTCATAGGTTCAAGTCCTATGCCTATTGTTATACATTTTGTTTATTAATTATATTGTACTAATATTAACATTCAATTACATTCTATTATGGCCTATGCATACTGCATTGGTCGTTGTCACTACTGATAGCGTCCTTTTTCCTTATATACTGGTTTTATTACCTTAACTATGGTTTGTTAAGTATGTTTACTATACTTCATGGAGTTACTTTATTACATGATTAGTACTCTTTTCATATTATTCTCATTGTTGTTTAAATGACTCTTATTATAGTTTTGATAGCATTGTTCTGATTGTGCAGCAGTTCATTCTGCATTTATACTGGTTATTACCTTGGTTTGGATGTTATTAAGATTAGTTGCAGCTAGTTGTTAACATAGTTTTGTTATTATTATTGTTATTATTGGTATTTAGGTAGTTATACTTCTTGAATTTACTCAATTGAATAGTATTCTGCCTCACTCAATGTGGTTAGTTGAGTTCCTACTCTTTTATAATAAGTTTACAACATAATTTTGTTGCATCAGGCATCTTTGCTATAACAAGCATATAGTTATATTGAATATTAATACAGCTTTTATATTTACTTATTATGTTATCTATTGTATACAAAACGTTCCTTATATCATCTAGTTACTTCACATTATAATAAATTTTGGTTTAATATTGTTTTGGCTTTGTTTTTCTTCAATTTTAGTGAAAACTGGTTGCCCAGATTAGGTTATGTTACACACTAGGTAAGCAGTAATGGGTTGCTGCTGGATTTGTATCTCTGCATTATATTTGATTGATTTCCTTTCATTTAATGCTGGTACATTTGTTTTTAATTATTAGAGTACCTTTTGTTTATCTTTTATTGTCTTAATTACTGATAATTAGTGGTTTTTTTCTAACACCAATTCCCCTGTACATCTGGTTATTTACATTTTGGATATAGTCTTCTTTTTATGTCTACACATCATTTAGCTAAGAACTTATCCTATTACTATTCATTTTCTTTGTTATTCTTTATGTACAATAATTATTCCTTATTGATTATTGTTTAATTTACATGGACAAGGAATGTATTCATTAAATGAGTTTGGGTCAGTGTTGATTTTACCTTACAGCTTAGGGATTTATATCATTTTATTTATTCCATTTCTTCTTTCTTCTTTTATAATAATTCTTTCATAGGTTTATGTTAGTTCATTATATTTCATTTTATTTCCCTTTTTGTGTCTGATCTGGATATCTTTCTTCTTCTCTTCACTGATCTCTCTCTCACTCTTAGTTATTTTATACATGGTGTTGTCTTCACTTTTTTCCTTCTCATTGTTTTGATAAGTTTCTTCTCCGTGTTGTCTTCTATGGGTTTCCTTCCCACTGTTTGTTCTTTCTTCTTTCTTGAAGTATTTATTCTTGTTTCCTTCTCACTGATTCTTTTTGTTGTTTCCATTGTGTCCTTCTCACTGATTCTTCTTACTTCTTGTATTGTTATTGTCTGATCCTTCTCACTGATTCTTCTTGTTTTCTTGTTTCCATTGTGTCCTTCTCACTGATCTATTGGGTAAGGTATGTAAGTCGTCTCGTCGTTAGTCTTCTTTATTTTATTTATTCGTACATTTACTAGTAATTCCTTCTTTATTATATTTCACTTGGTTTAACTTATGATACTTTCTCTTTTTTATCCATGGTGGTATGCTTGACCTTGTAGGTATTCTTAATAGTAGTGGCTTTCAAATTATTTTTGGTACTTTGGTGTAGGTAGTGTCATATGTACCATTACAATATGGACAAAGAAAGTGATAGGGGAAGTTTGATTTCTTAGGTTGGTACGACTGTCAAAGGTTTCCAAATAAACAAACGCACGTGCTTTTCAGCAAACATAACCAAAATATAACATAACCTTAACTACTAACTTGGCTTAGTCGTAAATATTAATCATATCTGATCGTATCCAAATCGTAGCCAAAAACAATGCGTAGATCGTTGTAATATAATAAATAAAGCAGCAGAACAAAACTAAAAAACAGTCAACACTAAAAAAATTAAACACAATAATGTACAATCATGCATAGAAATCATGGCAGAAACAGAAAACATATGTTACGCTAGGTAAATTAAGCACTCCATAACGTGTATAAATCCTGTGCGACAAACAAATCCTAACCAATCACAATCGTTATTTCATCAAATACGTACCCACAGAACTTCTAGCTTTGGAGGAACCAGAAACCTTTTACGGTACTGCCAACACACTCCGGGAAATATGATATGGTCACTTTCTTTGTCCATTGGAAAGATTGAAAGAATCACGGTTATGAATTATTGAGTACTTTACCTTAATTGTACGTTTATACAATAAGATGATTCACTATCCGTTTAATACAACAGAATAACTATTGCATTTAGAGAGTGTAATATATCATTTCAAAGCGTATGTTGTGCACTTTCTAGGGATAGAGTCAAAATTAAATGTATAATTGTTATGTCGTAGTTTCTGACGTTTTTAATAAAAGCTGCACGTGTTCTTAAGTTCGCCACTGTATCGTGCGTCATTGCAAACTTAAGAACTGATCTTATGACATTGTAACTTGTTTTTTAAATAGAGTAAGACTTACACTGAAAGAAATTTGTGATTGTCTGAATCAACTTTACAATTAAAAGAACTAATGTTTTTTATGTTTAACTCTCTGTTACAATCTGTACTAATTTTATGAATGAATATTGTATAATTAATATTGGCTTTGTTTAGTATCAAAATAAATTACACCGACTCTCAACTGTTATTAAATATTAATCGAGTTTACCGCTTGTACACAAGTGGCGAACTTAGGGAACACGTGTGTCCTAACTTCGCCAGTTGCAGCCTCCCTTCTTTTGGTCATTGCTCGAAAAAGGGGACCGTTTTTCTTCTAACAAATTTATATGTTGTTTTATTAAAGATTAACATTGCAGAAAGTATTTTTTTATTTTGAAAAAATTATTTTTTTGTGTTTTATAAAACAAATTTGCTTAAGGTGGCGAACATAGGGCCACCTACCTTAATATCTGAATTTCTTTGCGGACCATTAAAATTACGTCACGGACCACCAGTTGTCCGCGGACCACCGGTTGCCGACCGCTGGTCTATACGGCTTAGATAGCCGCGTACCTTACATTTGCTGACCATATGATTCGTAAATAAGCTTGTTACTTGCACGTTTCGTTAGTTGTAGTTTGACAATCGTTGTGACACTGTAGTATGACTAAATTATTTGTCATTTAGGTATTATGGTTGCAAATTTAACTAACACCAACGCAGTAGTCCAAAACGTTTAGTATTTATTTTTTGATTGTCTGCTCTACAGTTATGTTACTAATAAAATGGTAGAATAGTTGGGTTTTCGTAATTTTTCTGATAATATGAATAATTGTCCAATATTGGAATTAACTAACTTAATAATAAATGTATTTTGTTCTGGGACCTTACTAGTGCCGTGATAATGGTTTTAGTAATGACGTGTACAAATTTTCATTGGACCGCTAGTGTTGACTACGAAGTTGGCGAACAGCGGATATACAGATATGCAGTCAGGTGTCTAATGATACATAGATAAGGTCGGCGCACAGAACACGGGTTTATCAGTATCGGCGCTCAGAGCACGATTTCATCGTTGGCGCTCAGAGCACGCTACGGAAATAACAGAGGTTACGGGCATTGTATGTTAAGTGTGTGGGGGGGGGGCGCGAGGTGTGTGCGTAGGTGTATCTTGATAAAATAATACTGTATAGTTAAATTGGAAAAGGTGTAAAATTTATCAAAAAGAAGTTAGAGATATGCGTACAGCATAAAAATTGTTTATGTGCACAAAAGCCTATATGCGTGCCAGAAATAAAACCAGCATATTTCATCGTAATACGGAAACGTAATGTATATTTTAAAATAAAACTACGATGCCTCGAGAACAATACCCAGGGTATGAATATTTCAGACGGAAAACATCTACTGGCTGGAGGGAGTGAACGAGACGCGGAATATAAATGCGTTTCGACGGACGGACACAGGAGAAAGAAGAAAAATTTGTATTCACGTCTCGGGATCGAGAACCACGGTATAAATGAACGTCTCGGCACGGTACTGAGACTCGCTGAGTTTATATTCGATTGCACCGTGCACACGATAGATCAGATAAAAATCTCGTTCACGTGCCTCTAACTGTATATTCTCCGACCAAGCTAACGTATGACTAGGCGTAGTTACTGGCGCTACTATCCGAGAGATTTATGTAGCTCTTTATCGAAACTCTATCGACACTGCGCGGCTCTTGCTAGCAGTAAACTAAATAACAAGTAAACGAAATCGGTACTATTTTAGTCACTACAAATGCATGTTCTTCATATTGTATAGATGTTTACGCTGAAAGGTTGCTTAGTGCTATTCTGCTTATCAGAATAAGTATATAATTTATAGAGTTTTCATTTTATGATTGGCCACTCTGCAATTGACACTTTGTTGTTTGCTGACAATCAGGCTGTTCTAGCGGACTCGGAAACAGGTTGCAGATGAGTATACACTTGTTACATCGAATGTGCAAAGCCTCTGGATTACAAATATCCACACTTAAGACCAAGATAATGGTTTTTCGTGGAACTGATTCCGTATGGACAAAAATTGTTATAGATGATACTGCCCTGGAACAAGTCAGAAATTTTGAATACCCGGGCTACAGTGTGTCTTATAATACAAGCAAAGACGTTGTGAATAAGTTTCATAAGTTCAACCTTATGTGCATGACCTACAGGCGAACTCTTAAGTCAGCAAGTAAAGAAACATGCTTCTACAAGGTGATGGCCCTTTCCACACTTCCTTATGGGCTTGAGAATTGGACTTTAACGGAAGGCAGGCCAGTCGTATCCAAGCGGCTCAAATGAGATTTCTCAGGCACGTGCCAGGGTATACTCTCCATGATCATAATGTAAGAAACAGGTACATCATATAACTTGAATGATGTGTACGTTTTTTTCAAGCTTGCAGGGTCTTCAGTCGTTTCTGCAGAGACGAATGCTCCTTCTGTTTTCCGTTTATACGTTGCAATTTTGTAGAGTGAGTTACTGGAAACAACAAAAATCAGTTCAAGAAAATTATAAGAAAAATTAAGAATAGGGTAAAATGTAAACTTTCAAACTTGTATCATGTACATGATATAAGAAACACAGGTATACGGCAGGAACTAAATATTATACTGAATATTCAGTATCGGCTGAATTGGTGGAAACATCTTTGCCGACTGGATGACTGCCGCATCCCCAAAGATCTACGGAACTATAAGCCGAAGGGACGGAGAGGTGAGGGACGTCCGAGGAAGCGCTGGAGTGACCAGCTCTAGACTCTTTGACTGTTTGAGACCGGAACAAAATCATCCTTGGTTTAATCCTTGCTGATGATAATTTATAGAGTTTTTGTTGAGAATCGGTCTTGTTCCATCTACTGTATATCTGTATTCATCCACTGTCCCGTCTCGGTAAACACACGATAATTATTCTTTAACGCAACCAACGGAAAGGTTTTTCATTGAATGAAAGGTACTGTATATTGGATGTGGTCTGTACCCAACATATGTACATTGTCGGCTGAGCAAATGGAGTTTAATCGTTGTTTTTCATTAGACGTGAAAATATCAAATCGTGTAAAATAAAATAAATTTAAATGTCCACCTGTGTACAGGAATTTCATATTTTACGGAATTTTTTCCCGACTAGAGAGATTATTCCACTGGTTAAAATAAAGAAAATTTAATTTGAGCGACACATTTTAAAAAATACTAGTGGTCGCCCAGTGGTCGAAATTCGACCGTAATTCATTAAATTTTTAAGTTTGAACGTTATTGAGGTTCTTTTGTCAAAGAAGCCTCTATAATCATTGCATATAATTTTTTTGAATTTTGTTCTATTACGTCAGCTGCGAGCGTGTACAAATACGTCATTACCGTGTGTTGTTTGCCTTAATTCCCTGCAATACCTATGAAATTTAAAATTTAATGTTAGTAACAGTTGAAAAAAAACACAATTACAGCTTGTATTCGTATTTATTTTTTGATATAATTCATTGTCAGTTTTAATTTTTTCATGTTATTATTGAATCAAATAAACGCTAATAAAAATGAGACTTGACATTCATAGAAGTATAAGATACATTGTTTTCAATTCCAGTGGATTACATTTCATTTTTGGTAAGGTACAAAATTCGAAAACAGTTTGAAGATTATCTGCTACAAAGCTTATATAATTTTTTAATTTTTTTTCTATGCATTAATTTTTGAGTTATTTGAAAAATATGAAAGATAGGAAAAATGAGGTTTAGCTTGGCTAAGCCTATTTAAAAAGCAATAACGCGTTTTTTGTCATTTCCTTGGGTTTTTTTTATTGCCATACTGACCAGGTTTCGCCAAGGCTACACAGTTATTTTGCCTATCTTTTTCGAATTATATAAAATTTAAATAAAAAATTAATACAAAGTAAAAAATGAAATAAAAAATACGTGCCTCGTATTTTTTCATATATTTTTCATTAAATCAAAAAAACCGGGCGGTTAAAAAAATAAATGTTGTCCATTGAACTTAAAATAGTTTGAAAGTGAATTTAATGATTCAGAACTTCTGTGTAAACGATGTTTTTTGTAAAAACTCTTTCATCATTTGCTAAATGCCTTTGGCCATTATATTCGGAAATATAAAATCTCAAACCACCGAATGATCGAACTCTACTTGCTACGACGTACAATTGACCATGTGTAAAAACTGGTTGCCTCAATAAAATTCCAATTTTTTCGAATGTTTGTCCTTGAGACTTATTTATTGTCATCGCAAATGCAGGTATAATTGGAAATTGAGTTCTTTGAAAGTTAATTGGTAAAACAGTACCGGAATATGTTAAATTTATACGTGGAATCAAAATTCTCTTATTGCGTGCGGTTCCAGTTAAAACTTCGCAATCAATAGCATTACGATGCATACACTTGATGGGCATTCTTGTTCCATTGACTAATGCTTCCTTTGTATTTAAGTTTCTGATCAGTAAAACGATGCAATTAACTTTCAATACTAACTTATGTGGTGGCAAACCACTAATAGTCAAAGAATTCAAAAACTCTACTGGATAGTTATTGATTTCATTGTCATCATCACAAATTATTTTATCGTAGCTATGATATGTTTTCTGTTCACCTGGTGTTCGATTAAATAGATCAGTATTAATAAAAGTACAATCATCATTTTTAGGTGCTAAAATAACTAACTTCAATATGTTATCTGAGAGTATGTTTTCGGAAATATTTCCATACACCTCATTAATAATATTATTTTCATCTCCTATTAATTGCTGAGATATTTCAATAATATTTTCACCAAACTGAGGGAATTGTGGGGCTTCATCATTACCAATTTTTTTCAAGAATTCGACAAATTCTATTTCACTTGGTAAGGCTCTCATATTTTGAGTAAACGTTACTTTATGAAAATAAACAAATTTATGCCAACTCGTGACACAATTTTCAATTAAAGTTGCACGTGATCCATGTGGGACAACTGGTAAGATTTGCCGAAAATCACCGCACAGAAGTATCGTTTTCACTCCAAATGGTTTATGTTTATCACTTTCATCGCATAGATCCTGCAATAATCTATCTATGATTTTCAACACTTGCAGTGGGCACATAGAATTTCATCCATAATTATCAATGATGATGAATTTATGTAACGTCCATAGCTACTATTTGCGGTAATATTCGCTACAGAATTTTCCAAAATGGGTATAGGCAATTTAAACACATTGTGTACAGTTCTACCTCCAAGTAATAGAGTTGAAGCTATGCCACTGAACGCTGTTGCAATGCAACTAAGATTAAGCGAATTTAATTTGTGAATGATTGCTGTTTGTGTGAATGTTTTTCCACAACCTGCATGAGCGGTTAAACAAAAAACATTAGATCCAGTACCATGGTGCAAAACTTCACGAATCACACGATCAATTAGATTACGCTGTTCAATATTTGCAGTTTCATAATGCTCACAAAACAGAAACTCTTGTTCTATTGGATCAATAGCATTTGCTTCGTCTGTTCTCTGCGAATACGTGGGAACTGGTAAACCAAGTTCTTGACATGACAAATTATGAACATTCAAAATATCTTCAATTTCTAATAGAGCTATGTTAAAGGATACTTCTTCGTTGTAATCTCTCAAAAAATCTTCACTAAGATATACTTTAAATTCATTCCATAACGCCAATGCATTGGCTGGCACATTTAATGCACAAATGTAACCAAATAAATTTCGCATTTGTTTTGGTGAATGTAATTCTTTTGCTTCATTTAAACATTCGCGCCATTCATTATCATTTGAAGCAATGCCGCGAGCATGACACGCTTCAACAAAAGAAGTGTGTATAATTCCATTGTATGTTCTAACATCCTCAAATGATTTTGGACCACAGACATGTAATAAAAGCAATCGTAAATGGAAAAGTTCGATGTCTTTTGGTGATACTACATATATGCGTGTAATGATTTTATCACCTCCACGCCTTCTCTTCTTCCATTTTTTTCGGGAATCTTCCCACACATAATGCAAAGGAATTTCAATATACTTATATTCATGCGCTGATGGATCTGATCGATTCAATTCAAAAAATGCTAATAATTTTGTTTGTCTTGCATTTTCATTGCTTGACGTTCTTGCCCTTCTCGAAAGTAAACATTCTGTCTACGCGGTAAATGAATGTCAAGTCTAACGATGACATGTGATTGAAAATGCATTGGTAATTCATAGATGCGCCATACAGCTTCAGTTGATCCGACATAACGGCCATTTAAAAAATTTTTAACTTCATCAATTTGTATTTCTTGACCGGGTTCATTTCTCTCTGAACCTAATTCAACAGATGCACTGTAATAGCCTTTATACACGTATTTATAAATGTATTTAACACTTTTAACTGTAGTGCATACTTCAACATTTATATGGCAATTAAATTTGGCAAGTAAATACGGATTGTATGGTACAACATAACGATTGTCGAGGCAACTACCGCGAACTTCAGCATTAATACCATTATCACGCCTTCTGTATAATGGATATCCATTTAATGATTCACATGTAAATTCATTAAATCGTTTTGGATAATCTTTTGTGCATTTTCCATCTCTCATACATACAGAATTTGGATTAAGTACACCACATGGACCATGCATCATGTGTTTTACAACATATTCATGTAATGTAGGATGTGTTTGAATGTTAGGAATCTCCGCAGATACAACTTTATCAATATCGGTAGCGTTAACAATTTTATCTTGCTCATTTAAAGAGAGTAAAATGTGAGCATGAGGCAATCCTCTCTTTTGAAACTCAATTGTATAAATGAGTGCTTCAACTTTACCGAAGATTTTTTTTAGTGTAAGGCCCTGAATTAATGCTTTCAGTTTGGACTTGAATACACGCACAACAATATCAGGTCGAAAATTAGCTGACTCACCTACACCAATATTGCTAACTATTTCAGGCCAACTTGGATTGCAAGTCATTGTAATAAACAAAGAAGTCTTTCCGAAATGTTGTACAATTGACATTCCATCTAAATAATTCTGATACATATTTCTTGGAGATCCATTGAATGAAGATGGTAAAATTACTCTACGGCCAACATTATTGGCATTGGGGTTCAATTCTAAATAATCTGTTAAATTGTTGTAAACTTCATACCTAAGACTTGTTTGATTTTGTCGAATGAAATGTAACCTTGTGCCCTCTATTCTCACATACATATCAACTATCCACTGCAGAAATAATTTTTGTGAATGGTGCAACATGGTAAAATCTTCTCTAATTGCAAGTCGATAGGCTGCATACTGAAGCATGGTTAATTTATTTCTGGGCGCTCTTGAATTAGATGTAGTTGGTACATTATGAGAAATATTGATATGCCACCCAGTATCACCATTTGGAAAAAGTAATGGATACGCTAAAGGGTCCAATGATGAATCCAAAACAGAGATATTTTTAATGGTACCATTAACTTTTGAAAACGAAACCATATTTCGTTCAAAGGGTAGCTCACCTTCAACTGTACTAAATATTACTGCTACATCAGTTTGAACTGCATCATTATAACGGCGTAGATCTAAATCACGATTTACTTTAATGAGCATACAAATTTCTTTATTTTGATTTTCAACTCTGACAATGATCTTTCATTGCAATGAATGACCGAACGAAACGATTAATGCGTTCCAATTCAAGAGAGATTTCGCGCATTATATTGTTATTGCATGTTTGATTATAGTGTTCACGTAATCTATAATTGACAGCAGTGTCAACATCATAAATATATAATTGCGCATAACATGGTGAGCGACCATATCCAGCAGTCATTGGACCTGATCTGTGATAAAAAACATCATGTATTTTAAAATGATACACTCCACGCGTAACTGTATCCGAAATTTTAGCTTCTGAGCTAACCATAGCAAATGATGAATTGTATTTACGAATGTTTTCAAAATAATTTTTTGACTTTCTTTTTATTGAAGGTTAATTTGAAGTAAGTCCATCATACAATGATTTAAAGTATTCATTTTGACTTAAGGCCGGTAATATTGCTTTACCCTTATGACAACATGAAGTGAATGCAGTCCTTTCACCTAAAGTGACCTCAGATTCGAAATGTTTTGCATTGCAAAACCTGCATTGTAAATGCATTAATCCACAATCAAAAGTATTAAAATTTCTTGGAATGACATTCAGTGCAATGTATCCCTCAAAATAATTTCATCATTTTGTATACTATTTACACTATTTAAATTTGCATTTGGTCTATTATCATTTTGACTTTCACGCGAATATATATTCCTTCTTCTTTGTCTCTCACTCCGACCCATCAATGTTATACTATTTACACTATTTAAATTTGCATTTGGTCTATTATCATTTTGACTTTCACGCGAATATATATTCCTTCTTCTTTGTCTCTCACTCCGACCCGTCAATGTTCTATGTCGAGGCATAATGGAAGTAGGTGCGAATATCTGAATGTAAAAAACAAACATGTAATGAAATTACTGAAACTAAGATTAGATAGGTTTAATTTTAAAATAATAAAATGTACTCACTTTTTTGAAACCACCAATAATAATTAGGCGAGAGTAAGTCAATTCAAATTGCTGCTACAAAATTTCCTTTTGCATCAGGTGTATATTAAGCAAGCTGTATTTCACTTTCAACTGCACATTAATATATAAAACACAGATATCTAATATACAAAATATAAAATAAACGCTTTTTTGCCTTGACATACACTCCACAGATTATTGAAAAAGGAAATTTGAAATCACACAAAATTCACAGCTCATTCAGTCAATCTGTCAGTAATTATTTGTTGGCAACATTTTAAAATTCTTTGGCGACAATCTCTACTCTGTGCGACTGTTTGACCACAGATTATTATGTGTTTGACATTGGCAGTATGAACGTAAACAAACGACAGACTATTATATGTTTGACATTGGCAGTATGAACGTACACTAAAATGAAAAAATTATAATTTTATTGCCTGGCAACAAAATTATTTTATTTTTAACAATTACCATTGTTTGAAAAAGTTTAAATGAATTTTCAAGTGCAAATGAATGTTTAATTTAATTTAATTTAATGTATTTGTAACACATATCTATATCTATAAAAATGAATGTTTGTTTGTTTCTTTCTTTCTTTGTCCCGTATGCGTTCCTATACCATTCATCCGATTGCGATGAAACTTCGGTGAGTTATTGTGCGCACGCCCGCGAAGGTTTATGAATTTTTTTCGATGGGGTCCTATGGGGGGTTCTTGGGGTCTTCCACATCTCCTCCTAAACCACTGGACCGATTTCAACCAAATTTGGCACAAATATTTTACGCAACGGGAGAACCAACATAGGATATGTGTTTTTTCGATATGATCCTTCGGGGGGTCCTTTTGGGGGTCCTTTGGGGTCTTTCACATCTCCTCCTAAACCACTGGACCGATTTCAACCAAACGTGGCACAAATATTTTACGCAAAGGGAGAACCAACATAGGATAGGTGTTTTTTCAATGGGGTTCTTTTGGGGGTTCTTTGGGGTCTTCCACATCTCCTCCTAAACCACTGGACCGATTTCAACCAAACTTGGCACAAATATTTTACGCAACGGGAGAACCAACATAGGATATGTGTTTTTTCGATATGATACTTCGGGGGGTCCTTTGGGGTCTTCCACATCTCCTCCTAAACCACTGGACCGATTTCAACCAAACTTGGCACAAATATTTTACGCAACGGGAGAACCAACATAGGATAGGTGTTTTTTCGATGGGGTCCTTTGGGGGGTCCTTTGGGGTCTTCCACATCTTCTCCTAAACCACTGGACCGATTTCAACCAAACTTGGCACAAATATTTTACGCAACGGGAGAACCAACATAGGATATGTGTTTTTTCGATATGATACTTCGGGGGGTCCTTTGGGGTCTTCCACATCTCCTCCTAAACCACTGGACCGATTTCAACCAAACTTGGCACAAATATTTTACGCAACGGGAGAACCAACATAGGATAGGTGTTTTTTCGATGGGGTCCTTTGGGGGTCCTTTGGGGTCTTCCACTTCTTCTCCTAAACCACTGGACCGATTTCAACCAAACTTGGCACAAATATTTTACGCAACGGGAGAACCAACATAGGATATGTGTTTTTTCGATATGATACTTCGGGGGGTCCTTTGGGGTCTTCCACATCTCCTCCTAAACCACTGGACCGATTTCAACCAAACTTGGCACAAATATTTTACGCAAAGGGAGAACCAACATAGGATAGGTGTTTTTTCGATGGGGTTCTTTTGGGGGTTCTTTGGGGTCTTCCACATCTCCTCCTAAACCACTGGACCGATTTCAACCAAACTTGGCACAAATATTTTACGCAACGGGAGAACCAACATAGGACAGGTGTTTTTTTCGATACGATCCTCTGGGGGGTCCTTTGGAGTCTTAAAAAACTAACTTATTAGATCTGGTTACTATGGCAACCCAATGGAATAGATTCTGTTCTAAATATATTATCGCATTAAATTGAAGACCACGCGAACGAAGTCTTTATATATTATATATATACAAACACTTTCTTTCTTTGAGTGGCATTGCAACGCATGCCGGGTACTCGCTAGTTATATATAAATTTTAGCTTTCTACACTCCTTCTCCATATAAACTTTAACTATGCCAAATCTCACACTCCTCCGTGCGCGCAATATGCTTAAAAAGGGGTACAAATTTTCTCTTCACGTATTAATATATAGATATTTTAAACTTAAGTATACTATATTATAAAAAAAAAACTGTAGAGATAGAAATAAAGATATTTAAGTGAAATATCTCAAGTTTCAACTTGTTTCCACTTTGTTTGTTTTCTATTAGCTTTATTTATTTACAAAAGTTTTCACACAACTAAATTACCTACTAATTTTGTTTTGAACCTTTATTTGTTTATTGGCAAATAAAACAAAGTAAATTTATGGAAAACTAAAAACAAAAAACAAGTGTTTTTAAATTCATGTGTTTTGAACTTGCAACAAATTTCTCTGTAACCATTCGAGATACAGTTCTGACACCAGTAGAATTTTTCATAAACAAACACAGGACACAAAACTAAGTAACACGTTTAAGGACCATTTTTCTGTAATACTCTTTTACCAGAAAGGTTCCAAGGAACGTCAAAAATAACATATTAACCAAAATAACAGCCAAACAGCATGGTGTATATTACAAAAATTAAATCTTCACAGGAAATAAATAATTCACAAGAGATACACAGACGTAAAAGGCTAAACAGGTTTATTATAACATTCAAGATAGGATGTCAAAATATTTACGTAAAAGGATATTTTGCGTTAACAATATTATTGTCCGTTAACAATAAAACAGGTGTCGTTAGTTCGTACCTGATGTTCTCCGCACATTGAGACTTTTTTGCGGCATATTTTTATTCTCAATAAGGTCTAACAAATGTCAGCCAATTTTGTGTTTATTTAGAATTGATCAAATTGATAATGACATTTGATTTATTTTTACTGCTGAAATGGTATATAGTCGTAGGAGCAGATTACCGTGCCATAAGCAAAAAAGAAAAAATGTGCGCTTTAGACGCTTATTATTATTACTCTAGTCGTTATCCTTCATGGCTTAATGACTAATGTCCTCTCTAGAGATCTGAAACAGTCTTCAGTCGACATTGTGAGGTTGGACCTCATGGCTGCACCTCCAGACAACAAAGATCGGGAATTACGGGTGACAAAACTGGACAAGAAACACTACAGAAAAGTCGCTACTCATCTGACAAAGCTTGTCGTGCTAGAGACAGTGAGGGTTACTCTAGTTAGCCGTTTGAGAATAAAACTATAATCAAGACAGTCATGTTTTAAACATTAAATTAAAAATACGGCGCAGTGATCACATTTGTAAAATTCATTAACATTAAATAATTACAGTTAAAAAAAGTAATTCCTTCATAGAAATTATATATCTTACGCCTACAGATTTTGACGTTAATTGTAGCAGAAATTTTGTTCCTAATTTGATTAAACAATTAAAAACCACGTTTGCAATTTCCCAGACGCTTAGTTTACCTCGCGCAAGCTTAATCATAGTCGTCCTAATGACCCCGTCGTAATGAAGCAGCCAAATTTACTCTTTGTTTATCTCTGTCTTATCTGTCTCTTTGTCTAGCTGTCCTCTCCCTCCGTCCTATCTCTCTTTTTCGTCCTCTGTTAACGAAATGAATTTTTTTACCTCATTCTCACAACTCTTAATTGTTCCTTCCTTAACGTACGTCTTAAAAACATTCGATAATTCTTCTTAAAGAAATAAAAAGCTTATCTGGCGACGTTAAATGCTGACTAGAAATGTTTTTGCTGTAAGTAGAACATTTAACGTCTCTATTTTTTTTTTTTTTTTACAATTGTTTGTCGATAATTGCGACCGGAAAAATTAAAGATTACACTGAAATAACAAACAATGAAGATTTATATAGATCATTGAAGACGGCGATTACATCAACTGTAAGACAGTTTCCTTTCGGTCACCAGTCATGTATACTGATAATGAACCAAGTGACTGTTTACCTCACTTCTACACAGATAAGCAGCATAGAAGTCTGTGGAACTAAAAGAATGAAATCTGAGAAGATAGAGTTAGCTACGGATCTATTGTCAGGCTCTATTTCGTGTCCACTTCTAGAGTGGAAGTTGCAATTATGTTCTAGGAAAGTTAAGCTGCATTACCTTTCGTTCAATTTCGTTTACAAAAAGGAACTGTAGCATAGTATATACGTTTTATGAATAAATCCAGTAAAGTAAAATCATAAAATCATAAAATAAACGTTAAAAATTCCAAACATTCCCGATTTGTGTTAAAATTCCTTTTAATCTGACACCGGGCTGGATTTTTACAGTTTTTCAATATTTTTGATCGGATTTTTGAGCCCTGTAGTAAAAACGTTTTAAATTTCCAAAACTGTACTCTAAATTTAGATTTTTGTTATATTTTGTTCACTCGATTTCGTACAAGGAATTTCCACTGCCCTAATTTTTGGGCTCTGCAATCCCAAAATTTTAAACTTTCCAAAGCTTAACACTACTTTCACATATTAGTTGAAATTTTCTTCAATTTGATATGCCACATAAAAGTTTTGCAATTTTGTCAAAATGTTCACCCACTTCTGTTCAAAAAATGTAAATCTCTACACCAAAATAGGGATTCTGCATCCATGGCACTTTTTTTATTTACAAAAAGCCATCACATATATTTGTCTCCATTATTATCCGAAACTGTCGTCACTGCTTCTATTACACCAATACTTAGTTTTATGAATATAAGGTGTACAATTTTGAAACATACTTTTGGAATTTGCAAATGATTTGATCTAGATATTGGTGGAATACTGAAAAACTACCAATCGCACCACGTTTAAATCGTAGTCTGCGGATCGTAGCACAACCAAAACTTAATTCATTTACAAAAATTTGTTTTGTGCAAACGTTTGAATCAGAAATACGCATTTCGAGCCGCGTACTACACATTTCCCTGTTCTTCCTTGAGTTAAGAACCTTTTTATACTGTCCTTTGTATTCCTCCATTTTCAGTTCTATTATTTTAATGTAAAATAAGCTTATTACCTTTTTCAGACGATTTACACTGTTTATGAACGTCATCATACCTCAAATGATATCCTTCATTCACGCATTAAACTTTTTGTTTACGTTAAAAAAAGTTAGGAACATATTTTATCGTCGTAAGAACACAAGACGTTTCAATAAAATAACCGATAACACAGGCGGTAGGGTCTCGGAACACGTATCAGCAGTAAAATGAAAAACCACTTTTGAATGTACATTATCGATTTTCGGGTTACAATAAAACCGCCGTCACTACAGTCGCCGTTACATGAAAACGCAATCAAGATTTCATTGCACGTTTCAGCTACTTGTGCTCCTGCCTCATCCCTCGAGCACATCCATAAAACTGGGCGCTAAGTGTACCCGGTCTGTCGCGGCTTTGCTTAACACTCTACACTGTTCACTGCTACTCACAAGATCTCGTGTTAGCGTAATCTGTACGTCCACCCGCAATGTCTCCTTAAATTTACCATATATTTAAAAAAAAATAAAAGTGATTTAACATTATAAAGAACCCATATCACAATCCGTTGGCTTGCTTCACAACACGGATTGTGGCGGTTGGGTAAAATTATAACATTATTTTCAGAGTTCGTGTTATCCTTGAACAAGGCGATTGCGAAACATGGGAATAACGTCCATGGAAATTATAAGAGAATTTGTGAACGTCTGATTAGTTGTGAGGTGAAAGAGTTTAGTAGCATGAAATAACTGCTTAAATATGGAAATGAAAAAAATCATTGATTTATTATCAATTATTTAAAAATATTAAATATTAAAAAAATATATAAATTTAAATTATTCACTTTTTTAAGGAGCTGTTGCTATAGCATAAAAACATATTGTACGTATTACAAATCACACAACAAATATACAAACAACAAACTTAAAAATCGGTATGGAGAACCATACATGACTTCCATGTTCTAAAATGTATATTTAAAATCATTTACTTGAATTTGATTCGATAATTTCTAAAAGAAATTTAGCCCACCCTTAAATTGTTTTCACTATTTATATATTGCGACAATACAAGCATATGCTGTAATGTGCATTTATTAGATAAAATAAATATTTAGATTAAATTTAGAAATATGTAATAAATAAGCAGGTGTGAGATTAAAAGCTGAGTTTATACGCAGGAATCGACCTGCACGATCACGCGATTGTCGCTGAGAGTGTACAGTAGTAAATAATGTGTGTGTGTGAGGCCGGTTCAAGCCTGAAAGTTTGCAATCTCACCCCAAATAGATGTTAAATTATAGTTTTTATTTAATTATAAGAAAACCATAAATGGTAGAAAAATTCCAAAGACTTCTAAATATGTATAAAAATAACACACATGTGCAGTGCGAAAACGGCGTGAATAGGACGTAGAGTGCGAATTCAGTGCGATTTTAAGAGCATAGTGATTACACGAATTATGCGATAACGAGGGTAATTACGTTGAACATGTGCAATTAAATCAGACACCGTCAGAGCACCTTGTAACCCACATTAGACATTGCAATTGGCAGAAGTGTGCGAAAATATGAAATTGGACGATAGTGGGGGAACTGACGCCACCGACCAATTCCTGACATGCTGAACTCTGGCCCAGCAGGTGCAGTAAGATGCTCGAATATAAATAAGGGCACGAATGAAGCCAAATTACTCTCAATCAGTCTTCAGAAGCGGCGGGACGCTATGCCCAGTATCGACACGATTTTAAAATTTTGTTAATTGAACTGTAAAGTTGGATGGACGATATGTTCATCGAAGTACCAAACAGTAACTTTTGGTTTGGTTACTAATACGATTATAGAACATACTCTACAATGTCTACACCCACAAACGTTCGTCATTCAAGACAAGCATCAAGGTTACATCAGGAAAAGGAACGCTATGCAGAACAATAGAGGTGTCTACTAGCACAACAGCAGCAAGTTCAGAGCAACATATCACTCTACACTACAGCAACCAGAGAGGACCATGAGGAACGAGTAACTGGAGGACGACGAGTGGAACCGAGGAACGGACAGAGAACTCTATCAGAAGAGGACCTACGGATCAACGGAGGACGTGGGTATGAGCTACGGAATCAAGGTGACAAATAATCAATTTATAAATTTTTATGTGAAAGACTAAAGACAGTTAAGACACTTTGAAATTTAGAAAAATAAATAAGAGATGTAAACTGTAGATATAGAGAGTCAGAGAATCAAATTTAAATTTAATTAATATTTTCTTTGATGATTAACAATTAATTGAGTCAATTTAAATTTTATCAATATTTAATATGTATGCAATGCATAAAGTAACGTAGTAAAAGTTATATAAAGAAAATAAAACAAAGCTGCAGTAAAGCACACAAATCAGACTGAGCAGTCGAAATTTTAAGATACAAATAGAGACGTAGAATATAATTTTGTTACTGTAGGTTATAAGATTTATTTATGATAAATATACTGCAACAATTGAACGTTAAGCAAACAATAATGAAGGTTTATGACGAAGTAAATGAGATTTTTAAAAATACTTTTTTTTTTTGAATAAATTGATGGAAACTTTTTAAAATTCAATCAATGACTACTCTTATTACTATTACACCCAAACCCCCAGTAATTGGTACATATTAACAGTAATGTTAGATACATGTTGGCACAGCACAAATTAATTTACATTTGTTTTGCAATTTGTTGTGTTATACATTTAGGCGCTCCAAGAACGTGGGGCTACCTAAATTGCATTATACAAATTAAATTACATGTAAATTTGGATACAAAACATAATTTGTTGTGTTATAATATATATTGTTATAATGGGGTAGGCGTTTAATATAATGTTATTTTCGAGTCACTTTATCTATAAAAATTAGGTACTTTATTCTTATAAAGAAACTGAACTACGCAGATAATCATCCCTCCTCCTCTACCGATCCCCACCATTAATGATATTTAAACATTTATAGAATAATAGTTTTATCATACGTAATTTATACGGTATACAACCTTCAAAATTAAATATTCGTACTTTACTTGATTTCAGCAAATGCAATTTTAAAAAACCCTTCCCCTTCAACTACCCACTCCATTTATAAATCTATTTTACCATTTTACAGTGGATTAATATGACTTTATTTTCGGGCCACTTATTTATTAATATTACGTACTTTACTCTTGTTAAAACACAAAACAATGCAGGGAAACTACTAACTGAACAACCTGGTTGTCTGGCAACAAAATTATTTTATTTTTAACAATTACCATTGTCTGAAAAAAGTTTAAATGAATTTTAAGTACTTTACTCTTGTTAAAACGTAAAACGTTGCAGGTAAACTACCCCTTCCCCTTAACCGATCTTCACCAAAATCAAAAGGCCTTGAGTCTTCTACAACTCGGGCACATATGCAAGATTTTATTTGAATTTACGGCAGTTATCGTTCGTCATAGAAGAAATTACTCTTGTTAAAACATAAAATGTTGCAGCTAAACTACCTCTTCCCCTTAACCGATCTTCACCAAAATCAACCGACCTTGAGTCCTCTACAATTCAGGGACGTATGCAAAACATTATTTGATTCTGTTTGAATTTGCGGCATTTATCGTTTGCCATAGGAAAAATCTACACATAGACACACAGATACTTTTCGAAAAATTACTTTTCTTTATGTTTTGAGGGTAGTACAATCAGAATCAGCCCTTATCTCGAACACGATTTTTTTCGCCATCACCATACTTCCCTTTTCTTATGGAACATGGAAGTAAACACATATTAACACCTATATATTTATAAAAACAATTGTAAAAATATTTCAGTTACTTGCGTGTCTGAAATAAAATATAAAATTTAAATAATTACTTTAAAATGTTGCAAATCATGTATAAAAGTATTTATTTACTGTGTTATATATATATATATATATATATATATATATTATAACAAAACATTGTTATCAATGTTTATCGTTCTAACTGGAGTACGCATAATAAGCGTTATCTGCTACAATTGTACATTTAGAAGGGTACAGATAAGATTTTATATAGCGAGCCAAAACGAGCACCTCTCTCATTCATAAAGTATTCGTTGAGTCGTACACACTGAACGATACGCTGCAGAAGACGCTTCAATGAGACCGGCAGACACCTGAGTGACTACAACTACGTACTACGGACATCAGACTATACCCGAGGCCAGAGACGCTGTGTCCATGACGATAAAGGAACGACGCCTAGCCTAGCTGTTCATACACCGCTAAGCGACGCTGACGGAGGTTTCGAGAGGAATAGCTGTACTCAACGCCGACGCCTGAGACCCGTGTACATCTGTGTAACATGAAATCATCAAAACAGGTGACCTGATATGGTTCAGGGTTCATAATAATGTTGTAAAACACAACAAGTAAATGAAAAGCCGCTATAAGCGAAATTGAACAGTTTTAAATAATTGATAAACATTTAATTATATAGGCGGTATGACTAAAGCCTAAAGACACTTTTAAATGTTGTACTGTATATCATATAGAGACATTTATTCTAAAAGACAGAACATTTAGATAATGTGTGATTATTATAATAATATGTTAATAAGAGTGCAGAAAGACTCTAAGCAAATGTTTTCATGAGATTGTGCACTGTATAAAAAATTATATTTGATAAATTAAATGTGATAAATTAAGGGAGAGTGCAGAGAAGCTCTAAGAGTGTTATCAAGATATTAGATGTCACAAATTTTATTGTTTCATATTAATTATTGTTGATAGCCAAGCAGGCTGAAGAGTAGAATAATTAAAAGGGAGTTACCCATAATAAAAATGTTTAGATTAATAATAATTACCATAAAGATAACGATAACTATAACCCTTGTTATATTCATTTAAAAAGTTCGTATTTTATTTTCTCATGTATAAAGAACAGGGTTACGGATTTCATAGAATGAAATCAATTCAGTATTTCCATTTTATTAAATAATTAAATTCAATATAACAAAATGATTTTTTATAAATGAATTATAATTACAGGCAGACAGTGTGAAACTGCCCATATATGTGTGTATATTTCCATGTTATATGTTTTGTGTATATACTGTGTATTGTATGTCTTATTTTCAGGAACTTATAAATTATGTACTAAGATATATGATTTTAATATGTGATTGTTAGACGTAAGCATTATAAAAATATATCACTAGAGAAAATATGTGTAAAGTAATATTCAAGAAAGAATATAAATTGATGGAACCCGTCGTAAATTGTGTTAAATATTTGAAATTCTTTTTATTATTATGATTTGTTTAAAGATAAGCACCTTGAGGGTGACAATTATAATCATTGGAATGATAGACTAAAAAGGTAGTTTTCATTTATTCACAATTTATACAACTCAGCTTCCTGAAATAATTCTTTTGAAAACACATCGTCCCAACTCGTTACCTGATACCTAATAAGCCCAAATCCCACACCTAATAGCCGGCAAAGCAGAAAAGTACAATATACTGCAGGTAAGTGTTGGCATGGTATACCCTAACCAGGTCCATGTAAAACTCATAATCCATAATGAAAGAAATCATAAAAAGATGTGTTGCAAAAGAAAATGTCGCTTCCAACGTGGGGCCCGATTAAATAAATAAAAAAAAAAAACATAATACGAAAAAATTAAAAATTAGTAAGAAGTTAAATAAATATAAATTCACGTAGAACAAATATTTAGAGTTAACGTGTAATTATTATAAAACGTGCATTTATATGTTGAATGTAGCTGATAAGAACGTACAGTTAGCGTTATCAGTAGAGTAAACAAAGGGGAGCTTAGATAAATATTGTGGTTATCAGAAACTGATACTACAGGCGCCCAAGATAACGGTTGTATGTTGATGAATAAATGACTACCAATATTTAATAATAATCCAAATAATTAATAATATACAAATTAATATTAAATATTTTAAAATCGGTTCACCAAATTAAAATTAAACATGGCACATAAACAAGAGGTCAGTTTAGCCGACATAATGAAGAAGTTAGAAGCCAGCAACGCTGAAAACGTAAAAAGGTTTGAAGAAATAAAAACTAGTGGTGCTGAAACTATGAGAAGATTGGAAGCAAGCACGTCAGAAATTCAGAAACTATACGCGTATAATGCTGAAAGTAAGGTAGAAATTATGGAACGAATGGAGACCTTAGAAGGTAAAGTTAAAGAGTCTCTAAAACAACAAGCGGTGGTGATGTATGAAAATTTCGAAGAGCAGCGAAAAAGACTACAACAAAATTTTAAATCTATGGCCGACATACTGGACCAGAAACTCGAAAAAATTACGCATCGACAAGATACCAAGATACAAGTCATCAGCGAGTTGGTGCAGAGTAATGTCAGGAAGACCATGAAAATTGAAGAAGAAACAAAAAGTCTCGCCGCAGCAGACGACACCATCAAGAAATCTATCCAACACCATGACAACAGGGTAGCTCAGCTGGAAGTCAAGTTAAAAGGTGAAGTAGACCGACTTACACGAAAAGTGAGAAGACTACCAACACAAGCGTTAGTATACTCGACCGTACCTAGAGAAGAGAGACCCATTAACTATTTTAGAGGATCCAGAGGGGAAAATCCCATTGAATTTCGTATCAAATGTGAGAAAGAAATGGATAGTATTGGATCTATTCTCAGTGACAAAGATAAAATAGACTTTGTAAGCCGTTACTTAAAAGATGCAGCAGCCAGTTGGTTCACGATGGTGAATGACGATTTAAAAACGTATGAAGAATTTAAACTAGCATTCGAACGGAGGTATTGGAATGAATACATACAAATGAGAATACGAAATACACTGGAATTTGGTAAATATAATCCAGGTAAGCTGTCTGAAGATGAATACGTCATTATGTTAGTAGAAAGGAGTAAACATTTACGTCCCACTTTAACACAAAAAGAATTAGTCATTAAGCTTGCTAATCATTTCAGCAGGAACATCCAACTAGCTATACATGTTCAGAGTATAGCTACCATTGAAGATCTATTAATACTTTTAACACAGATGGAGGGTGTAATCCGTGAACGAGACCCACCAAGAGGAGTTCAGCGAGATAACCGGAACCAAAATCAAGATAGAGGTACGTGGTATTCGCAAAGATATCGCCAAGAAGATAAAGGCAGAGAAGATAGACGTACAGACGATGAAAAATATCCGAAAAACAAAAATGTATCATATGATAGACGCCATGAAGATGGACGAACATACGAGAAGCAGGAGCAAAATAATGAAAGAGGTAATTACAAAGGAGGTTACCGATGGCCGAATTCGTCGAAACGATTTTCGAAACCATGGACATCCGATAGGAATGCAAATACGCAGGCGATTACCGTTGAGAAAAAACAGAAAGAGACACCGAGAAACACTGATGAACGTAATAAACCGTCCACATCGAAGACTGAAAATCAATGACTACATTCTGGAGTCTGTATAGGAGGTATATTCCCACCTGATCTTAGGGAAGAATTATTTATGACCGATAAAATTAATCCAATAAATAATACTGTATGTCCACAAATAAAACTGTATGTTAATAATGTACCTGTTAACGCATTAGTTGATACAGGGAGTGAGGTCACAATTATCAATAGTGCATGGGTAAAAATTCATAATGCTCATTTTAAAAATGTACCGAAGTTGCCTACACGGGAGATACAAATAACTACAGCAAATAAATCGATGGAAAAAGTAAACCATCAGATGTATGTTAGTATTACCTGTCAAGGATTAGAGATAGAATTACCTGTACTGATAGTTGATAAGCTAATATATGACTGCATTCTGGGAGTGGATGCGCTAGACCGACTAAATGCTGTTATCAATATGAAAGATGGACAAATGACATGTACAGTTAATAATATATGTAAAACTATAGATTTAAGAGCACCTGTTAAAGAACAGAATCCTCCACAACCGGAAATACTTAAAATTAGTAGACCCAAGATCACATTAGCCGAAGAACGGACACATCCAGAAGAAGTAGAAGATCAGCCAGGAGAACAACACATAAATGATCTGTTAGAAGAATATGAGGACATCTTTAGCGAAGTACCAACTCAAACTCACGTCTACCAGCATCGAATTAAGGTAACTGACCCGTCCAAGTTCGTCAGACGCACATATACGATTCCAATGAAATACGAGGAGCAGGTAGATCAAGAAATTCAGCGTATGTTAGATAACAATGTCATCCGCAGATCACATAGCAATTACCTGAATCCACTTGTAGTAATCAAGAAAAAAGATGATGCGATTAGACTGTGTATGGATATGCGTAACCTTAACAACGTTGTTGAAAAGATGTACGACTGCGCTCCAAATGCTGAAGAGTTATTTGCTAAATGTGAAGGAGCTAGATATTTAACAAAATTAGACCTTACTTCTAGTTTCTGGCAGATACCAATACGAGAGAGTGACCGCAAGTATACGGCGTTCCTCTACAAAAACAAGACCTATGAATACAACGTAGTACCACTTCACTCGCCTGCATCTGGAGTCCAGCCATATTCATAAGAATGCGTCCGTCGCTATGAACCGCCGAGGAGAAAGCATCTCCTTAAATAGTGTCTGGCATGGTCTATTCTCCATGGCCAATCAGAATCAAGAATGATGAGCTGGCTTCTCATTGGTCCGCGCGATACACCTGAAGCGGCCAAAAAGCTATAAATAGAGGCATCGTAGCCGTAACTCACTGTTGCTTGTTCCCAGTACATTGGGGACGTGTTCGGCGTACATCTATTCGAACAAGTTTTGCTACTGAAGATGGCCACCGGTGGTGCGGCCGAAACGTATAGCGCCAATGCATCAAGCAATCGACCACGGCCTTTCAGCCCGGAAGTTTTATCCAATCATACAACGTAGTACCGTTTGGATTAAGCACTAGCTTGTCTGCTATTGTACGATGTCTAGAAAATGCACTTGGAGAGGAGGTGTCACCTTACACAATGGTATTTGTAGATGACATACTCGTCGTGTCGAAAACTATTCAGGAACATGTAAATCAATTACGAGTTATTTTTGAGAAATTTAGAGTAGCCAAAATTTCCCTCAATTATAAAAAATGTGAATTCCTAAAAACCAATATCAAGTTCCTTGGTCATATTATATCCGAACGAGGTATCAAACCTGATCCTATCAAGATCCAAAGTATCCTAAATTTCCCTATTCCTAAAAATGTAAAAGGAGTAAGAGCTTTCCTAGGATTTACTGGTTATTATCGACGCTTCTCATCTGACTATGCAGCAACAGTAAAACCTCTGCTGGAGTTAACACAAAAGAAGAGAAAATGGAGATGGGAGCAGCATCACACTGAAGCAGTGGATCGAGTCAAAACATTGTTTAAACAAAATTTAATGCTACACCATCCGAAGAAAGACGGCGATTATGTGCTATATGCAGACGCAAGTCAATATGCAATGGGAAGTGTATTGTATCAAAAAGACTCAAAAGGAGACTTAAGGGTCATCGCCTATGCCAGTCGTGTATTCCGAGGAGCGGAGATAGAGTACTGCACTACAGAAAAGGAAGTACTAGCTATTATGTATGCATTATCCCAGTTCCGATTCTATCTATGCGGAACTCATTTTGAAATTCATACAGATCATCAGGCTTTATCTTTCCTATTAACATGTAAGGTAAAGAGTGCGAGGTTGATGCGGTGGATACTTGCCATTGGGGAATATTCTTTCACCATTAAATACTGCAAAGGCAAAGACAATGAAGTAGCTGATACCTTAAGCCGTTATATAGAAGAAAAAGAAGAACACATGAAGCTAAACCACAAGATGTCAGGGTACTTAGCAACATAACATACAAACCCGAGAGAGAAGTACAAGAATTACTACGTAATCTCGCTAGAGAGCAAGATAAAGATCAGCTATTACAGAATATAAAAAATAATCCGTTACCTATAAATTATTGTGTGAAAGATGGAATTTTATTTAAGCTTATTAATTATGATTGGAAAGTTGTGCTATCTCATGACATGTTACAGCAATTAATTATGCCATGTCATCGTAGTCTAGCTCATGCATCTCCATTGAAGTGCTATTTAACTATGAAAGAAGCCTTCACCTGTAATAATATGTTCAGAAAAATTAAAATAATTGTTAGGAAATGCCATGATTGTCAAACAGCCAAACATCCGAATTTAAACACTTGCGTTGAAATGGGGAGTATCAGAACTAAGAAGAAGGGGGATATAGTTGCACTTGATTTCCTTGGACCACTCCCGCGATCAAGTCGTGGGTACCGCCATATAATTGTGACGGTAGATGTGTTTACCAAGCTAGTAAAGTTATATGCTGTACGAAGACCCACCATGAAATCTGTTCTGAACGTCATCACCCAGAAGTATATACCAAAGTATGGAAAAATGGATAAAGTGTTGACAGATCAAGGTAAGTAGTTTGGTAATAAATTATGGAAGGACGCATTGACAAGACAAGGTATAAAACCTGTACTTACATCCATAAGGCATCCACAAACTAATCTTGCTGAAAGAATAAATAGAGAGTTAGGCAAGTACATGAGGTTATATTGCTACAATCAACAGAGTAAATGGCCTGACTATCTACAATTTTTCGAAGATGCAATGAATCACAATTATAGTGAAGCTACAGGATACACACCGTTAGAATTAAGTGAGAATAAAATACCTAAAAGATTCTGGCACAACATGATTAATAAACCGGAAAATTATAATGTAGATTTGCCAATTCAAATAAAAATAAACAGAGCTGAACGACAGTTATATCATCAAGCAGGTTAAGGAGAGACCGGTATAATAGAACTCACCGATTGACAAGATTCCAGATTGGTGATAAGGTATTGATAAAGACAAATCCTGTGGGAAGTAGTATATTAAACACTTCCAAGAAATTCTTCAGATTATTCTGTGGCCCATATGAACTAAGGAGTCGTCTAGGACCACACACCTACATGGTATATGACCCAGTGAAGCAAAAGGACGTCGGAAAGTACCATGCGTCATCTATGCGTCATTATATCCAATAATACCCATATGTGATTGTTACTTTAAGATAAGATTTTATATTCTTTCTAATAAACATGTAATATAACTGACTGTGTATGTACTAAACATAGATAAAAAAAAAAAATATGTTGTTCTGTAAAGCACAAACAATTTTTTTTTAAAGCAAGTGGGGGAGTGTTATAACAAAACATTGTTATCAATGTTTATCGTTCTAACTGGAGTACGCATAATAAGCGTTATCTGTTACAATTGTACATTTAGAAGGGTACAGATAAGATTTTATATAGCTAGCCAAAACGAGCATCTCTCTCATTCATAAAGTATTCATTGAGTCGTACACACGGAACGATACGCTGCAGAAGACGCTTCAATGAGACCGGCAGACACCTGAGTGACTACAACTACGTACTACGGACATCAGACTATACCCGAGGCCAGAGACGCTGTGTCCATGACGATAAAGGAACGACGCCTAGCCTAGCTGTTCATACACCGCTAAGCGACGCTGACGGAGGTTTCGAGAGGAATAGCTGTACTCAACGCCGACGCCTGAGACCCGTGTACATCTGTGTAACATGAAATCATCAAAACAGGTGACCTGATATGGTTCAGGGTTCATAATAATGTTGTAAAACACAACAAGTAAATGAAAAGCCGCTATAAGCGAAATTGAACAGTTTTAAATAATTGATAAACATTTAATTATATAGGCGGTATAACTAAAGCCTAAAGACACTTTTAAATGTTGTACTGTATATCATATAGACATTTATTCTAAAAGACAGAACATTTAGATAATGTGTGATTATTATAATAATATGTTAATAAGAGTGCAGAAAGACTCTAAGCAAATGTTTTCATGAGATTGTGCACTGTATAAAAAATTATATTTGATAAATTAAATGTGATAAATTAAGGGAGAGTGCAGAGAAGCTCTAAGAGTGTTATCAAGATATTAGATGTCACAAATTTTATTGTTTCATATTAATTATTGTTGATAGCCAAGCAGGCTGAAGAGTAGAATAATTAAAAGGGAGTTACCCATAATAAAAATGTTTAGATTAATAATAATTACCATAAAGATAACGATAACTATAACCCTTGTTATATTCATTTAAAAAGTTCGTATTTTATTTTCTCATGTATAAAGAACAGGGTTACGGATTTCATAGAATGAAATCAATTCAGTATTTCCATTTTATTAAATAATTAAATTCAATATAACAAAATGATTTTTTATAAATGAATTATAATTACAGGCAGACAGTGTGAAACTGCCCATATATGTGTGTATATTTCCATGTTATATGTTTTGTGTATATACTGTGTATTGTATGTCTTATTTTCAGGAACTTATAAATTATGTACTAAGATATATGATTTTAATATGTGATTGTTAGACGTAAGCATTATAAAAATATATCACTAGAGAAAATATGTGTAAAGTAATATTCAAGAAAGAATATAAATTGATGGAACCCGTCGTAAATTGTGTTAAATATTTGAAATTCTTTTTATTATTATGATTTGTTTAAAGATAAGCACCTTGAGGGTGACAATTATAATCATTGGAATGATAGACTAAAAAGGTAGTTTTCATTTATTCACAATTTATACAACTCAGCTTCCTGAAATAATTCTTTTGAAAACACATCGTCCCAACTCGTTACCTGATACCTAATAAGCCCAAATCCCACACCTAATAGCCGGCAAAGCAGAAAAGTACCATATACTGCAGGTAAGTGTTGGCATGGTATACCCTAACCAGGTCCATGTAAAACTCATAATCCATAATGAAAGAAATCATAAAAAGATGTGTTGGAATATATATATATCGATTACTCACAATATTTGAATAACAATAATATTTACTTAATGAATTTCTACGGCTTTTACGGCCGGCGCCAACACGGTTGATATTATTCTCTGCCGGGCTATTAAGGGTTTCGGCCCTACCACTGGAGACCATCTTCAATGTATCAGAACGTATGCCACTTCCCTCAATACTGAGGCACTGATATGAATATCTGTTCATATACGAGATCGCATAAGCGTCGCGTCAGTTTTACACAACTCACTTTTTCGTCTGTTTTTGCATTAATTTCATCTGTAGTTCCATAAGACTCGTAATTTTTCATTCGTTTAGTACATGTTAATTAATTATTTATCAATTATTACCAGAGTAATTAATTTGTGTTTAAATAGTTCAGTTATTCTCGCGTTTCGTGTCTATTTACACGCATCTTCACTCTTCCTCTAATGGCACTGCTCGGTTTGAAAAATGTATTTTTAAATGTGCGAATTTTATTATTAGTATTAGTATTATTACTATTTAATTATTAGCATTTATTCATGTCCTAACCAGAGTTTACTCCGCAAAGAAGACATATTATACACAGAGACATAAGATTTCCTGTATGCATGAAACAGGCTACAGCTGGCAGAACAATGTCCACAGACACACACACACGTCGCCTTCCCTTACTAACGCATGTTGATTACTGTCCAAAATAAGTGTTTAAAAGAGGTCCACTCCTGCTTCTACTATTTTTAAAACTAATTACTACCATTTTTATCTCTAAATTATTTATATGTACGAAATAATATTATTGTGGGTGTAATTGCAAATATGTATCGTTGGTTGGAATCTGTACATAAAATTGCAAATGTTTTATGGCAAGTAATATACTTATTGGCGACTCACATAAAATTGACTGAATTTTTCCTTTGTAGACTTAAAGTAAATTATGTTATTATGATTCTATACGATATTGACATGAATTTAAAAAATATAGCTCTTCAAATATGTGTTTAATATCAAAGTTCATGTACTTTCATATAATTAACTTGATAAAAAATGTAGCGGAAACAAACGTTTTTAGCACTAAAAATATAATGCTAACACATTTATAAAATGAAAATAATCTTTTACTGAATTTGCTTAGAGTAAAACGAATTATTTTAAAACTACGGTGAATATAAATCTTTAAAATTAATTAAAATGTCTTTAAGCATTTTTATTTCTGTAAAATGTTTTTACAAAATATTAATGAAAATAATGAGTTTTTCACTTTTCTGGTGTGGGTATTTGAATATTCACGTTGAGGTCGTGAACAGACATCAAACATCATTGAACAGCATAGTTTTAATGACGTCAAGTCACATTTCACAAAATGAGTATTCTGTAATATGTCAAAAAGAGAAGCATTTACTCTTGAACCAAAAATTTTTGAAAACGTATTCTAACATTAGAGCACGTGCTATAAGTGTTTTACTTCATAAGCTACATAAGGAACAACGTGACAACCACGTGGTTTTAATTATTTATTAAAATGTATCCATTTGAATCTACGTTAGGCTTAATAATATAATTTAAATTATTCGTTACTAATGTTTTTTTACTATTCTGCACATAATATGACTGAGTAGCTGGTCTATGAATGGATATTTTATTTATTTTTTTTTTATTTATTATGTTCTTAACGATAAGCGCACACACTTTATTTTCACTTAGTTTACAACTTCATTTTTATTTTATTTTATGTTAGAAATGTTTTAATACTTTATTAAATGTAAGTCATTAAGCAACTGATAGTAAGTTCTTATTTATTCACACCTTCGTCATAGGTAACTATGATTTTGGCCCATAATAAGTTAGGACTCTTCTTATTACGTATTTGGTGAAATGCTTGTCACATTATGTACATTACATAAATAAATTAAAACGTAAATATTTAAGGATCGTGACCTTAAACAGTGGAAAGTATTACTGAATACCAGAGAAATCGATATTCATAAATTTTTAATAACATTTTTGTGAAACAAAACTGGTATTACAATAGTTTTGGTTATTGACTTGTAGAATAAACGCCATTTCAAAGAATAATCATTGTTACACAATTACAATAGTTAGTAGACTAATAAACAATATAACACTTGACATTTTTATTAATATACTTTCTTAACAGCATGCCTTATCGCTTAAATTCGTAATACTGAAATCAACGCGCGTCGTTTATATAAATTTTCAGGTCGCCTGTTGATCAGTATTATTTATGAGGAGGTTGCAAGAACAAAGTTAATATCCATTTTATCCCTTATGCGTACAACCTCCAATCCTCAGCCTTTCAAGCCTAGGTAGCCTACATCCTCAACAAAAGTTCAGTTCCACTGCTTTCAATTTTGACTTATTTTTGCTGTCTATTTCCGACACTTATGAACAGTAAGTTGCTATTAGTTCGACAATTGACACATCAATTGACACATCATTTTAGTCAGCTTTGTAATCCTTCCACTCCCCAGGGTGTCTTTTATTTGTCGTATAGTATACGTTTGCGCCTCTCTCGAGACAATTTCGTCACCCCTTCCTTAATTATCAGTTAGAGGTAGGAATTTATAACGTGTTCCAGCCCGTATGAATCAGACACCTTTGCTTCCAAATATTTATACTACTTTATTGTCTCCAGCCTAACTCCAGATTCTGTCATAGCCCTCCATCCACCACTACTCTGTTTGAAAGTTTTAATCGTTAGCCCTCATTGTTAGTAGGATTATTCAAATCATATATTGTACGTCCATCTTATCTTCTGCAAGGATTACTTGCTCATCGGCAAAGCAAAGGAAAAGTCGATAGATCATAATCAGTTGGTATCCCCATGTTACAACACTTCCTTCTCCGCTGACTGAGCCTACCGTAGGTATAATTTAAAGGGAGTTGGTGTCACGATATTTGAAATAGCGCTATTTTGTTCCCGGTATTTGTGCTGGCAATCGTATGCTTACAAAAACTTTCAACCGCCTTAATACATTGGTCAAAACTCTTTTGACGGAACACTGTTATACGACTTGCCAAGGTCGTAAGTATAAGGCGAGTTTCCAAACCACGTACCAATAGTTTCATCGTTACTTTTCAAGGACAAACTATTCTGTCAACACGGAACCTTCCAGCCATAAAAACTGTGACATGTAGACTTTAATTTTATTCTTTATAATCACTCAAACAATCAGGCTCCTGAATTTACGATAATACTAATTCCTTTGTAATTAAAACAACTCCTTATGTGCCTTTTTATGTAAAAATATCTTATGTATGTAGTTTTATAAGACTCAGGAGGTTCTTCACCTCTTAAAAAGACTTAAAATCAAGCAGCGCAAAACAGACTGGTTTATGCTTAATGCATTCCGCTTTGCAGTTTTCATTCTCATACCTGATTTTCTCTGATTTCATCTTTCTTCTCACGTGACCAGTCGCTTAATGACTCATATTACTACTCCATAAACTTTGGTCTATTTTATGTCAATAAACGTTTATAATGCTTTTGTGCTTACTAACTGTAGACTACCTTTCTAGCGTCTGTTCGTTCTACGCATCTTAATAACCCTCCAAGACTCTCAAAATTTAGTACTGCCTAATAAAGCGATGCATTTCGTGTCGATCGCTGTTGTGTCCGACCACCAGGGAGTCTTTTTAATGTCCCAAGGTTTTGCTGTCCTCCCAAGACCTTAAATTCCAAATGCTTGATTATTTGTATATCTTTTCATATCCCGGTCGGGGGGGGGGGGTGTAAACTATAGCATTTAGTTTTGTAGACAGGCCTAACTTTTACAGAAAAGCAATCGAGTAATCGCCTTCAAGGTTCCACTGTTTATATTTTAGACTGGTAAGTATTTGGACACCAAACACCCCACCCAACCCATCCTATCTTCCCAAGTTCTGTCTTTGCTTTCACATTCTGCGAATCAACAAACTAAAAAGTTGGATATTCTCGCACACTAGTGCTCTGTATAGCCACACGTATCAAACAGGCCACTCGAACCATGGAGTCCGGTTATTAGTAGCACAGATTTGTCGTTCCGGCTCGAAACTATTTAAAGTATTTTTTTGTTGAAAAGTAAATTTAAAGTAAGTTTTCTCGTACTGTGGAAACCTTAATCGTTCAGTGAATTTCTTTAACGACTGCGTTAGAGCGTCATTTTCTAATCCTGCCAAACTTGCACTGCAGAACAGTTTAAACCTTAATAAATAGAAAATAATTGTATAGTTTTAAAAAATAAGTATATTTTCTGCAATCCCGATCAAGATAAATGATTTTTATGTCTGTAAAATTAAAGTTGTACCTTGGTGTGAGCGGCTTAACATCGATAAAGCACTTTCACAATGTGATTAGCTGTTACACAATGACTGTGTTTGGTTTGAGCCGTGTGCGATTCAATTATTGAACAATCAGTGTTCCAACATCGACGTCGACGTCAACAATTCAATAACAACAGACAGCACCGGGAATACACAATGTCATCGGGATTAACTAGTATCCCTTTTATCCTTGCCGTCGCATTCCTAATGCAATCCAATTCGTCAGTAACAAATAACAACATTTACTGACCGACCGTTTATGATAAAGTGACATCGTGGGACGGCCCGATTAGCTCGATTCCCGGGAAGCACCAATAAATTCAAGATGCGCATTCCGACCCTATGATAGTCACAGTATGACTACATACGCTAACGCGTAGGGCAATATGAGGTGGCTCACGCTACCTTCCTTGTATGTGGTACAAGGCAGCTTACCCTAACTTTTCTAAGCCATCTGCATGATATAAAAAGAGTCTGTTATTACCATCATCATCATCATCGTCATCATTATTAATATTATTAAACGAGACACAGAGGCTGTATGCCATTTGTCTGTCCATCTGTCTGTCCATCTGTCTGTCTGTTTGGAGTACCTTCTGATACCTTTTGAACGCACCAATCGATTTTTATAAACCTAAGCACGCGAATTCATAATTTTACCCCACAGACCTCGCTTTTTTTTTTAGATTTATCAACCTCTCCCAAAAATTAAGAGTGTGGGAAACAAAATTCTGAAGGATCGAAATTTGAAAAAACGCAAATAGCAATTTGGAAATTAAAAAATTGTAGACGTCAACCACTGAACAATTTTCAACGTGTTAAAATTTTTTTAAATCCAGGTTGGCTAGCAAATTATAGACAATTGCAACCAAAATCTGATTAATATAGTGTTCAGTTGTGGGAATTTTAAAATTTGTGGACGCCAGGCCTCATGAAAAGGTCAAAATTATAAAAAAAATTATGAATATCTATGCCGAGTATCAGAGTAAAGGGAATTTCAACCTAAACCCGAAAGTAGCGTTTACTTTGAAATTCGTTTTACTTTAGGGACACCACGGACCAAAAATGGAATTTAAAATTTTGGCAAAAATTGTACGCGTCCATGTAAGGCATCCATAACGCATCTGTAGTACACTACAGCACCATAAGATTTTTGCTTTGTATGTAAAATAATTATTTTTGATATGTAGCATATTATCTGAAACGTCTTCATACGTAGCCCTATATGTATGCAAAAACACATAAAAAGTAAGAAAAATAATAAAATGAAAAACCATAAAGTATCAGAAACGATTTGTGGTCATATCTTCTTCTTCTGCACTACAAGGATTAGGCATTTGCCTGTTCCGTCCTCACAAACTTACGACCACCGTTTTCGTGGTCTTCCTATATCTCTTTTCCCTCTTGGGTTGTAGTAAAGTAGTTTTTTGGGTATTCTCCCATTTCCCATTCTATTTACGTGTTCTTTCCATCTTTCTTTATTTCAGTTATTTTTTCATTTGTTGCATATACATTTAGTTCATTTCGCACGTCTTCATTTCTTACTAAATCTCTTCTTGTGCAGCCTTTGGCCCGTCTCAAAAATCTCATTTCTGCTGCCTGTATTTTGCTGTCTCCTTTTTTATCCAATGTTCACTCCCATTACATAAGTACAGGTACAGCCATCCTTTTATAAAATTTTATCCTTGTGTCTTTTCGTGTTGCTAACATTCATAAATACAAAGAGTTTTAATCACGCTTTTAAAAATTACAAGTTTATTAATTTGATTTTACATTGTGTTGTTCCAAGTAGTGAGCGACTTCTACACCTCAGGGAGCTCACTACTTATCGTTGTTGTTATTGCTTTTGCTGTTCTTATTACTATCGTCATCATCACCATTATATCAAAAATATTTTAATGGATCAACACCATAATAACTAATTTTTAACGACCATTATTTTAAATATAAAAGTACTCCTACTGTACTGCACTGTCTTATCGATATATTGATACGGTGACAGAAGAAAAGGAATAGAACAACGGGTACTCATTAGCTGCATGATATATAATGTCCTGACTCATAAAATGATAGTATTCAGCTATAAAGGGCACAGCTCGGTACACTCCCCTAAGTTCTCAAAGTATCCATTCAGACTTGATACCGTCGAGATTCTTATGTTACTGGTAACTTTGGTTGTAACCTACAAAAGCGGCGAAGGCAGTAAGAGTTTTTGATCAGTCAGTTTGGTGAGCGACTTAATTGTATGTTACTGCAAAACATACATCTTTGCCGTATGTTGCATTAGATCTTTATTTGTTTTAACTGCGATCTGGTAAATTCTAATACTTTTACTGTTAGTTGATGTTTATTGCAGATGGTTTATTGTATATTCACAGAAGAATTGTTGGATTAAATGTGATTCAATTAGTATTTATTAAAACTTGTGATTTTTTCTCTTGTGTCAATTATTCCAACCACGTTGAAGGCTTCTGTTCATACAATAACAGTATGATAATTCGTTTTATAGTCACTGAGTTTCTTTAATTGTCATGGATAATTTGATGCTCCATCAATTTGTGGACAACCCCTTCAAATCGATATTTTATCTAAGCATTGAATCACATGCAAATGTAAAGGAACACGAAACAACATTAAGGAATTTATGTGATAACAAAAATCATTTCTTAACATAAAAACCTTTTATTTTATCAGTAATAATACTGTTACTAACAATAGTAATAATGTTACTGTTGTAGTAATAATGTTACTATAATGTGTATAGTTTGGCTGTACTTATGTGATAAGTAAACATACTAATACGTCTCTGTTTGAAGATTTAGACCTCTTACAGAGCACTATGTCCGTCTATAACTTGGTATGAAAAACTCATTCCTCCAATTTTAATACAAACTTTGTTTTGTTTGCAGTATCGGCGCCAGCGTTGGTAGGAATATGTCTGGGTGCGACAATGTTCCTGGTGACAGTGGGAGCGGTGACATGGGTCTGTTATTGCAAGAACCACCTGCTCGGCCGCCACAACAAACTGTCCGAACCGACAAAGAAGGGTCGCGGCAGCGGACCCGACAAGCCGTTGGCTTTCCACCAGCACCGCAAACCCACCGCAGTCAAGAGTCCCGCAGGCACCGCTGGCGGACCGCACTACTTGAAGAAGAGCCCCAGCCCGACCTCGCAAGGATGCTCTACGCCAGGGGTGAGCTATTCTAATATATACGTATTACGTAAAATTATCTATAATCTATTATTTGTATAATATGTTATTATCTTTCGGTATAAAATAATATTATAAATTGGCTTTCGATTACGTAACGCCTTTTTCTTAATGTTCTCGATTTTCTTCTTCTACTTTTTCTTGTTCCTCTTCATATATATGACATTCAATTTTCGCACTATTTTTTCTCAATATAAGTATATCACTACCGACTCGGAACACAAAGTTTTTTGTTGGTAAAAACTTTTACATTGTTACCAACAAAAAACTTTGTGTTCCAAGTCGGTAGTGATATACTTATATTTAGTTAATCAACGGACATGCCATGGACAACAAAATCCAAGAATCCTTTTTCTCCTCCTCTTTTCTTTGTAATAAATCTTGCTCAGTCATATCATGTATGTGATTCGCAATTCTATAACTCTTAAGACCTGAGCATTGCCAATTACACGACTTTGGAAGAGAATCAGCGTTTCGCCCATGTTATACATTACTTTTCGTATTAGTCGTTAACAGCAACGAATTTGTGTTATTGAGAGGGCGAAAATTCTTGATAATATATAACCTCTGTTAACAAGAACGAAAATCAAACACCTTAAATTTATATGAACGAGTAATTACTGTAAGTTTCAAGAGATAGCAGTGATCTTAAATTTAGACTACATTTCTCTATATGATTCCAGTAAGCGTCAGTGAGAAGCCTCGATTTATTCCTATTTAAATAAACAGTAAAAATCAAGGCAGTGTACAGAACGTATCGTATCCAGTTGTTGCAAAACGTGCACTGTCCACTAAACATTCAGTTACAGTGAAATTTGTCTTACTAACAAACGTAATTCTACTTTCATGTTTGTTTTAAGCTGAACTATATATCTCAGAGTAATCCACAGCAATCCAGGGCAAAGATATCTATTAGTTCTTGAAAAGTGGTACCAATAATGTACTTATTTAAAACTAATTCAAAATGTGTGCAGATATGTTCAAAGATTTGCCTACAGATTTTGCCATTTTATCATTCCTAACATTCTTTTTGAAGTTCAATAATAACAAATAAGGTTAGCAAATTTCAGTATTTCTTTATAATGCACCACTTTAATTCATTCCACCGGAAGGATGGTAATAGCGGGGCTATTACCTTGGACTTCACAAAGTTTGGGCCATTAAAAAATTATTTACTATATACCGTAAGTGGAAAATAATGATTCATAAAATTCCTTACAACGAATGTCTATCTTTTGGAACGTACAGTAAGTACTCGTTGATACAAAATCGAAGGTGTCTGATTTTAGTCCTTGTTAATACAGGTTATAAATCGTCAAAAGATTCTGCCCTCTCAATTACACAAATTCGTCGTTGTTAAAAACTCATACCAAAAAGTAATGTAAAATATAAAATTAAAACTAAATTAAAATTATTGCCATTGTATATCTACTTTTTTTAACGAGTCGTTGAGTTTAAAAATTTATGCTGTCAAACAATTAAAAAATGAGTTAGCAGTGGTCTTAAATTTAGAGTATATTTCTCCAAGTGATTCCAATAAGCGTCAATAAGAAGCCTTGATTTATTCCTATTTAAATAAACAGTAAAAATCAAGACAGTGTACAAAACGTGTCTTATCCAGAGATCAAGTTGTTGCAACGCGTGCACTATCCACTGAACATTTAGTTACAGCAAAATCTGTCTTGCTCTTAAACGTAATTCTACATTTTGTGTTTGTTTTAAGCTGAACTATGTATCTCAGAGTAATCCACAGCAATCCAGGGCATTAGTTCTTGAAAAGTGGTACCAATAATGTACTTATTTAAAACTAAATCAGAATGTGTGCAGCTATGTTCAAAGATTGTCTACAGATTTTGACATTTCGCTACATCATGTACAGTGAATGTATCGAATTCGCCTTTTAGAGATGAATCAGCAAGAGGAAGAGGCGACAAATAGTACATACAAATAGTGCATTATGAACCTTATACTTATAAACTCTTACTACCTGTCTTACACCTGTGCAGCAAACTTACTACGCACAGGAGTAAATGTTGGATTAAGCAGGTTAGGAAGAAATAATTTTAATTATAATAAAATAGTAGCCTACAAGCTACCATGAAGAAATAATTTTTCATAAAGACGTTCAGGACTACATTGTTTAACTTAAAAATGGACTACTTCCTTGACAAGGAATTATTTATATTTACTCTTCTGCTGCCAAAATATGTTTTTAACATTCAGTTAATTTTCCATCTTTCGCATTCTTTTTGAAGTTTAATAATAACAAATGAAGTTAGCAAATTTCAATACTTCATTATATACACCATATCCTGTCAAATCCACAGCATGTGTCTGCAAAAATCGTATCATCCAATGATTTGGATCCAAAACTTCCCTTAGCCAAACTGTATTATTTAATTAATAATATGCCATATAGTACATGTTTTTCCGAAATGATTCCCTCATGTCGGTGAATAACGAGCTGATGTTTAAAAGTCCAAACAGCCAGAAATATTTTTAATGACCTTTGTAATGATTTTTAATTATTATCTCAAAATTAATTATGATGGATAAGATGAATTTTGCTATTCAATGGCTTAAATTATTTTGGTATAAAAAATGTTGTATTTATGTAACTACAACGATCGTTCAATAATTTTGTTTTATTCACTTTATATAATTAAATACTATGCCTATAATTACACAGTTTACTATAGTGTTTCAAAAAATGTGTAGTTTAAAAAATCAGTTAACTAAATGTTTTACAAATCACTGTGATCCTGAAGGACTCTATCAGCCTCCAAATTAGATTTAGGAAAATACAGGCCGGACAACACGCACGAGTAACCTTTCAAACACGATCGTAGGATGCCTAAAAAATAGAAGATTCCAGAATCGCTACCGGAACGAATGTTGTTCAAGCAAAAGCGATACTGAACTTACAAATTCTGTACGCTTGAAATTTGGTATTATCACACACCAAAACTTTAACGAGTTTATATGTAACACACGATCTAGAATTTATCTCATTTGGCTGTAAACATTTCTGGTAAATGTACGCTCCTAAACACAACCGACAATCAAAAACACAAATGCACGCGTACAAGAATAAAATAAAAACTTCCATTTCATACGTAGGCCTAAATGTTAACAAGGACATAAACGAATGGGATTAAGCCTAAGCTCGCTACGCCGGTCGACACCATCGTATTTTATACTTTATTGTTCTTCTTTTACTGTTTCACGGATTTCATACATTTTAAAATAAAGTTTACTCCTTTTTCTTGTTACCGTCGTAAAAAGTTTCAAGCCTTTTTTATTTTCTCGCGCTACAATTCTCTGGTTTGTTTTACAACACTGCAAACGTTTTGTCTCACATCGTTTAGTTTAGAATCCTCACTGTATTCGTAAATTGGACGGGTAACGAAATATCTTTTACAACACGTTCAAACTTTACACAGTCCTTGATTGCTCAATCAAATTGTTATGTATCTGTGATTGTTTCGGTCAACCAGAACGTAATAAGTGTAGTGTAGATTCTATAATCTGTGTTTGTCTTATGTGACTTTCGATCTTACAAATCACTCACTTTCGCTTGCAGTAAAAACGTGTATTTAAATAAACATGCATGTAAATAAACTTGTCGCATCAAGTATTAAACCATATTTATTTTGTTAATATTTTATAAAATCTAATTTGTAATAAGAACTGTAGTTGGTTATATTTGAAATATTTTAGTGTTCGGGTGTAGAACGAAAGCAGTATAACAAATGTTGACACAGAATAGTAATACATAACTTATTAGAAATATGGATTATATCTTAATCACTTACAGAGAAGGTATTTTAAATAACCAACTAATTGTTAAATCAAGATAATTAAGTCTTCTTCTTCTTCTTTAACTTCCTTGTTAGGACTCTGTCCTGTTCTATAACAACGGTCCTACATGCTGTCACTCCATCTGTTCCTTGGACGATCAATGCTCCTCTTGGTGTTTGGTTGGCTGTCTCTTGCCTTTTTCACTAGCCTTGTGTCATCCATACATGATATGTGTTCATTCCATATCCTTCTTCTTTCTGCAATCCAAGAATTAATATCTGTTACATTACACGTTTCTCTTGTATTATTGTTTGTCAATATCGTACCTTGTCTTTCCTAGTACCCTCCGTAATATAGTCATTTCTGTAGTTTGTCGTTTTCTCTGAGTTGTTGCTGTATGGCTTGGTCTCTGATGCATAGGGTGTTACTGGACGAATTTTGCTTTTGTAAACCCTAGTTTTTGCTTCTTGTGTGAGGTATTTATTATTCTATATATGGTTATTCAATGCATCCAGCTACTCTTGTTCCTAAGTAGTCTATCTCCATTACTTATTCTATCATTCCGTCATTTATCATAAGCTTACACCATGGTGGTCATGTGAAATTATAATTGACATTGTTTTCTCTTCAACTATTTTTATGTTATATTTCTGACATGCTTTGTTAAAATTATACACAGGTCTTTGTAAGTCACTTTCATTTTCCGCTATTATAATAACGTCGTCTGCATAATATATAATATTAAACACACTTCTACCCATCCTATATTCTCTCATATGCTTTACCTCCTTACTAATTTCATCCATAACTACATGAAGAGTATGGGACTTAGGGAATCCCTCTGCCTGAACCCTTTTGTTACAGGCATATTATCTGATAATTCGGCGTTGGCTTTTACTCTCATTGAAGTGTTCGTATAGATCTCTTTTATTAGATAATTGAGTATAAAATTATATTATATAATAAATTTAGGGAGCACAACCTGGATTTCCTCCTGCGAGGTTATGGTAGGGTTTAAAATTTTTGTAAATAACACTAAATAATTTTAAAAACTTTGCTACTTGCTACTTACTTTATTGTCATAAAGAAATCACGTGTGAAACATGAAAGCTGCATTAGTAGTGATTGAAAATTTAATAAAACTGTGAAAGAATAAAGACAGGATCTTACATTCAAATATAAATAAAATAAACGGTATATCAGGAAAGTAGTCGATATTTACTCTTGTCTTCTGTAGACACTGACAGTGTTCAATGTTTTGAACAAATTGTAAAACTTTGCCTTTGTAAATATTTGTCTATAAATATTTGCAGCAAGTGGAATTAAATTGGTCTACTCGTTTTGCCATAAAAGTGAATCAAGGGTTTTCATAAATTAAGCGCAACGCGTCCTCAAAAACAGACATTTCCAAATCGCGCTTCGGATGACCAAATACGCCTTTGGTCGCAATTTTGTTGGTTAACCGGTGAGCACGGATCGCTTGTATTGCTGTTCCGAACCCCGCGTTGACATCTGTGCGGAATATTGGGCACGTTTTAAGATTTTAATTACTGATTTGTTTTGGAAATTGTAATTAAGTGCTAAATTAAAAACATGTACGTTAAATTAAGCTAAATTTACACGGATCGAAAAACCGTGTACAATAATAGTCACATTATATAAGATTCAAACAGCAGGTCAAAAACTGTTTAATGTAGACTTTTTAAGTTGCTGTAGAATAACTATAAATATTGTAAACCAAGTTGGATACACTGCGGAGTACGTCTTTCTTACTCGCCACATGGCTCTTCTTCTTCAGCACTACATCCCAACGTGGGCCAGTCTTTCACTGACTTCCAACACCAATCTTCTCCGAGATTTCCTGTCCATCGTCATCTCAGTATAACCCCTCACATCCATTCTTCTGAGATCATCTAGCACATCATCCAACCATCTTACCATAGATTGGCTCGTCTTTCTGCGTTTATAGACTTACGCCCTCAGGATTTTCTTTGGCATACGCTGGATCATCCATTACTTTATGTGACGTAGCTATTGTGTTCCTCGAGCCTTTATGAACCTTACAATGTCGTCATGATTCAATAGCTCATCTATCTCCTGTTCATCTATTCTCTATTCTCCATTCGTCATCTTCTTTAATCGAGCCATAAACACGTCTTGTGATCTTTCTTTCAAACCTTTTTAGTGCTTCTTGTTCCTTTTGTGCCGCAAAAACTGACCTACAAATTCGAACCATCCCTCAACCACAAACTAGACAACTAGCAATGTTTACACGAAGCGATTCCGGTATATATAGAATACGCAATTTAAAATATTTATACTTAACTATCTACTAAGCTTAATTGTTTAATTAGGCTTAGGCCTATATAACTACATATTTACCACCACATTTTTTAATTTTCTGTTTCTTTTGTCCTTCTGGGAGGGTACTTAAATTATTAATTATTAGATTCAAATTGTCGCGAGCAAATGTGATTATATATTTTCAATGGAACATTAAGCCTGAGGTTTTCTGGAAATCTTACATACAACATATTTGCAACTCAGTGTTACAATACAATTGAACGTATGTCTTTAAGAATTTTAAAATTATGGTTGCTTGTGCTTAATTCATACTGTTTCGCAAGTATAAACAGTAAAAATCATAAAAAACTTCTTGCTGTTTTAATTTAATGTAGCTTCAGAAAATGTGTGTAAACAAGAAAGAAAGGGGGGAGAGAGAGAGACAGACAGACAGACAGACAGACAGATAGACACACAGACAGAGGGCAGGCAGAGACAAAAACAAAGCGTGAAATATAAACAGAACCGTGTTACACGCAATCCGGTAACGGAAGAGACAACCCGGACGGATCGTTGTTGGCAAGAATAATTCAGAAACCTGTGACCTAATCAACCCCAAGCAACTCCTAACATAAATAAAGTTGCTTTGAAGGATTAAAGTTGTCATGTTAGACTATAACGAGTTTCTAGCACAGAAGACGGGTTTAGCAGAAAATGTATTGTGATTAAATTTCATATAATCATTTATAATCTTGTTTGCGAATAACACGCTGTGTTTACCTTGTCTTACGTGAATGTATCCTCAACCCTTGTATGTGTAACATTCTGAGCACACAGTTAAGTGGAGTTTAATCGTGATGTAGATTTGGAATTTGCTATTTGTTTATGTAGTTTGTATGCTAGATCCAAATATTTGGGAGAAGTGAAGAACAGAATTGAACGCGGAAGGATCTGAATCGCTGATATGGAGGAGGGAATATTTTCCAAGTGATTTAAATGATGTTGACGCGTGTATTTGAATTAAAGTGACTGAAAACTTCCCGTAAAATCATACTCAAATCACTGCGTCAGCCTCCCAAAATGGGCACCGCCTGTTGCCATGTAGGACCTCACAATTTCCGTTAAATCTTTCCTAACAAGTAATGTTTAATCAGTTGGTAGTGAGGCAAGCAGAATGCAGTAGAATCTTGTATCCCAGTTCTGCAGTAAGTGTTATCTTCTGAGTGCATCTTTGCAACGTATGTGTGACCTTCCTCTGTTGATAGATCCTTGTCAAATATTGTGTCCATTATTTATCTACTTTCCACTGTTAATCCACTTTCCTTTATTGATGGACCCCGATCTAAATTCCTGTTAAGGAAAAGTACATGTGCTGTCTTTGGGGGCAGGTTTTAAACAAATTTGTTTAGTAGTTCTTTAAATTAAAAAAATTATGAGCTATAATTTACTCAAAAATTATTATAAAATATAAAATTATTCATCGTGTGCATTTTATTTACTTTTTTAAAGTCATTAACACTAACACTAAATACTAAACACTAATATTTTTTTAGTATTATAACATTCATATTTCATGTAAACACTTGTTAATTTTTAAATCTATCTGTCAATGTATTTATTGTTTACCATTATTTTGAAGACAAACTCAATTTCTTTAATATTTTTATTCTGCAGTCCATTGGCTCACGAACAACTAATTCTTCTTCAATCGGTATAAAAGAGAAGCGACAAAGAATTTTATAATTTCAACAACAGACTTCACTACTCTCAGTTATACAGCATTAAACTTTCAGTATTCTGTCAGTATTAGGGCATTCTGCTTCGTAAAAGAATTTCGAAGCAGAATGCCCTGCTTCGTAAACACAAGTTTGATGAAGCTAAACACTCCATTCCATGAAGTGGAATAAAGTGTGCGGGATAAAAATTTTGGAGCAAAAATGGAAAACTAGTTGTGTTTTTTGAAATGCAATTAATTGATTTCCAAGTTTTGTCAATTTTAAAAAATTACTATTTGGGTCAAAGACAAGTTCAAAAATCTAAAATAATAGGCCTTATACTCAATAATAAATATAATAAATGTTGAAAGAAATGGTGAAAAATGAAAAGAAGTCGGCTTGAAAGAGAGTAGGGGGACTCGTTTTTCCGCTAGTTACGATAAATAGGGTGATATCTTTTTATATTTTAACTTATAGTTACGTGTTGATAACTTTAATCACAAAGCACATAATTTGAATGAGTTTTAATTTCTTAACATTATTTCTTTATAATGGACATGGGTTGTTGTAATATACTCTACCTAGCTGTAAGAAACAAAATATTGTAAAATTAATCATACGTTCATTAAAATTCTTCGTGTTCTTGCAGGTGTTAATCCTACAACACAAACACACACACATAAAATATACTTTCTTAATTTTAACGTTCTCGTTAAACCACAGTGTTTACATTCCACATAAAGGTATTATTAGGCTTCCAAGTCAAATTGTATGTTATTAATTGATCGTTATGAAATTAGTGAATACAACCATTACTTACCCATTAGTTTTAATTCGGTGGTACGATTTTCATTATAATATGAGAAAAAAGTACGCTAAGAAAACAATGTGTGGTCGAACCCCCCACCCCCACCCGCAACGTAATGAAATCCTAGGTTCGCTCCCGATATCGAGTGTTGCGTCTGCGTGGGGGAGCCTTTAAGAGTGACCTTGCTAATTTTCTTAATGTCCAAAGGCATTTTTAAGACATGATCCACCAACAATGTCGTAGATAAGTGAAAAGTCTAGCATAAAATTTGCATGGAATGACCCTTTTCCAATTTACACACTATGTCCGTTTTACCCACTATGTCCGTATATAGTGTGTAAAGTGTAAAACTGACAACAAAGTGTAAAGTGTTTGGTACTGTTTCTAGACGTTACTGTAAAATAATGTTCTTACTGCAAAGCACTAGAGGAAAGTGACAAAATCTTTGAAGTTTACTAGACACTGACTGTACGCACACTTTCAAAGAGTGTATTCACATAACAAGGTTATTCTAAAGCACTCTTCAGAGTCGTGTGTTGTAGCGTTCTCGACGTTCTTTAAGAAGATAACTCAATTCCAATAGTCGGTTCAGACAGGCAAAATGCCTGTCCGTCCGTCTCCCTCTCTCTTTCTCTCCATCTCTCGCTATAACTTATCTACTGTATTTACCTATCTGTCTATGGATAAAATGTAAATGTAAATAGCGTATATGTACTTAAAACTACATACTCCTTTATTTGTTTTACAGGACGCAATGTCAGCTACTTTTCTAGTTTTGGATTTTTAGAAATAGTGTTTCTAACGTCCAAGATGAAGAGACATTTAGATTAATTTAGATTACAGTGATCACTAACGTTTAGCAATCGATACAATAGACATGACAATCATTCTCTGCAGCGCCACCTTGTTTTGTCACACACCGTTCACACACAGAATACGGAGTTCTGTATATAATATAGTTCTCTTACAGAATAATTTAAATTGTAACGGTGATTTAAGTTTACATTATTTAATCTGATATAGGAAAGCTAACTTTAATCAGTGTATGTAATAGGCTCACATCCCGACATGGAATCACGGAATGCAAACATTTTTATCATGCAATGTAGTCTACTGAATAACCATGTAGTTAATCTAAAATCATTGACATTTTAAAACGTATTCAATCGTGATAAAATTTCACATTCTTTTCTATGTTCTTCGTGCCTTAAACAACTGCATAGTCTTTAAAAATTCTTAGCTTTGTCTCCAGTATATTCAGCTTATCAGGTCTTTATCTTGTTCCAAATACGAGCCGCATTTATTAAGTAAGATCCGTTCTGAAAACAGCCGTATACTGCAAGGAAACGGGATCACTTATGCACAGTGCTGTATGATGTGATACTCAGCGGTCGGCTAATTCGCCAGCATCAGTTGCACGAGTTTTACAATGGGTGCTACAATAGATAAACCCTCCAGTCGTAATATTCGTGCTGTGGTATTTTTACGACGGTCTGACGGATCGTCGTATTGCACAATGGAAACAAAATATAAGCACCAATGAAGTCACTAATTATCAGCTTTAATTAGTCACAAATAACAATGTAAAATCAACAAGGTACTCTTATACAAAATTTTGAGTTAAATTTATCCACATGCAATAATAATGTCAACTTTAAGAGTTCCGCACTAATTAAAACAGAATAATCACTTTCCACAATCACTTGATCCGCACTCTACAATCTCGCCTCGTGTAACTAACTTCTAAGCCGGCCGCTGTTTTTTATATATGTCCGCAGATGTTCCAGAATAATTTTCCATTCTTTTGGCTGCGTTCCAGCATAATTTTTACCCTCGAACAGTTTAGTCGAACAGTTACTGCACACCCTTGACACAGACACTGCACGTGCTCGGCTATCCGAGAAACGTGTAGAACTATCACGTAACTGCAACTGCCGACTTTTCGAGAGCGTTACGTCATTTCGTAACACTATGTTTCTTTGTCAACAATAAATAATAGTACTGTTGCAATTCACAACCAACTTGTAAGATGACAAGATGTCACTTATGTTTCCTATAGAAACAGAAAATTAAAAAAAACAGACAGTGATGACAGCCATCATCTCCGAAAGCAGGAAGTATACACACACTTCTTTTGTCCCAAAACTCACGACCACTGTTACCGGTGATAAGAAAGGCACTTGTTCATTGATTTTATTCAAGGAGGAACGACTATTAATGCTAACGCATACGGTAAAACCCTTCTGAAATTGGACGTCAACCCGCCGTATAACTCTAATCTCACTTAGTAATTAACGTTTATTCACTAGTCGAAATAAAAAGCTCGAATTACAGAGATTTGAAAATAACGACGAACTGAAGAACATTATTACTAACTGATCAAGACACGAGCTGCGGACTTTTGTGTGAATGTAGTAAGAAAGCTGTTAAAACGATATCAAAAATGCGTGAAATTCAGTGGAGTTTATGTGGAAAAATAAAGATAGTTTGTAGATATATTCGGTTATAATGAATAATTTTTATCTTTTATAGTTTTCTTCTTATTGCCAAAATGAGCCTTGTTTGAAGAATACGCTTTGTACTGCACAGTTCTTTAACTTGTCTACTACATTATTCCTCTCAGAGTAGCCTTTTTACAACTTTTATGACATTTTGAAATATTTTCTTATTTGACTTTATATCAGGTCCCAGCTAAAATAGTAAACCCCACATCTTTAAAACTACTGTGACGTACTCTTAACACGATAAAACAGACAAACGTATTCATCGTTATATGTAGATAGTTTTGTGACCTAACAAGGAATTGTTGGATTATCGTAGATACTAAAACACAGACAGCCGCTTTCGTGAACCGTTAAGAAGGCGGTAGTGTATATGTATTTTGCGTGTCCTGGCTTGCAGTTAATAGATTAAAGATGTCGGGATTTACTAATGGTACCCCTACATAGTTTGTACATACTTGGGACTGCTAATCCGGATTTAAATAATTTATGTAGTTGTACTGAAATTCATTAAGATGTGATTAATTTAATTGACATTAAATATCCCCGCGCGTGTTTAAAATATATTCAATTTTAGAACGGATTTAGTTTTCATGAACAAATAACACTGACGATTGATTTAATTAAACAAATGATTGTCGATATTTTAATATATAAAATTTTAATATTTTTAATTAATATATAATAATATACTTTAAAATAATAGTATATTTATAATAATGTTCAATTTAACAGACTCCATAATTTGTAAAAAAGTTAAAGAAATCTTAATGTAACTACAGCAACCAAAAATGTTTGTTCCGTTCGTTTATATCAGAAAAGAATAATTTTAAGCCAAGGAATAAAGAGTTCGTACCAAAATTTAGTAAACCCATTAATTTTAAAGTATTTTTGCTGTTATTGCAAAATGTACGTAATATAGCGTTGCATTTCTGCAATCAATGTGCTGAATTAAGTGTGATTTACATTCAAATGATGAAGAAAATGTGTTTTAAACTCTCTGTTTTAACCTGACTGTTTTAACCTCTCTGGTGTGAAATTAATTCCAGGACACTGAAGAGCCTATTCACGTACAAGGCACTCGTACAATGAACCCTGCTTTTACCCTCACGAAAGAAGAAAGTTTTACTTCCCTCAAGAGTGGCACTGAAGATTTTCTTCTACGATGAATCCTAAGATTCCGAAAATTACAATATAGGCCTAGCTCCAAGACACAAGGAAACTACACTTTAACAATATGTGTGAGTGTGCGTGCCCAGCTGTAGTTCATCACCGATTCGTAACTGCTAATTAGGTGCGTTTTTCCAGTACGATACTGTTTACTGGACGGCGTCTCCGTCGCCTTGTAAAGAGGACTAGACACGTAAAGGGACAAATCCGGCTGCAGTGGGAGTAGAGCATAATAATCATTGTTGTAGAACAGTGTACCTGTCATTAAACTAATTTCTCCTCGTTTGATGTATTTTTTTTTAAATTATCACAATAAGGAAACCCCAGTACTATAATTTTAAAAAACCTTATACGCTTTTATACGCTAAATTTTTTAATGTCTGTGTGTTCTTGTAGGTTCCTTTGCATAAAAAAGAATCCAAAAATAAATACGAGCTATCGTTGAGTAGCGTTCTGGTAAATAGGACAAACCTAATCTAGTTTTAAATAAAATTAATATATTATCAATTATATAGTACCAGGTAAGTATCAATTGTTTAGGTAGCATAGTACCCAAGGTCCATAGTGGTTTAGTGTACAATTCCACAAATAAAAGTAGCATTTAGTAAAGTAAAATATCATAATTTATTGATATTAATTTAAAAGTGAAGAAAAACACAATTTACAAAATTTCGTTTGAAACCTGACTTCATGACTCGTAGACGTAGACGGGAAGGCCCAGGAAAGAGAAAAACACAAAGCTTTGAACTTAAGATTAAAGTATAGTCATAAAAATATCACCCATTAACAAATCGACAATGTTGATAAAAATACAAAGAACGAACCCATGAGGAGAAAAATCAGCAAAATAAGAGACCGAGGGATTGACTGTCTGGATTTTACTGCTCTAACGGGGGTCCTGAAAGAGAAATTTGTTTAATGAATGTTCGAGGACAACAGGTCTCCAACAGATCAACTAAATAATACAAATCCTATGACTAAACAATTAGTTCATCTTGCAGGACGTGAAGACTTGCAAACAGCTTAAATAACTTGCAGCGAACAGGAATAACAACGGGAGAAGTATAATAAAAGAGCAAGATAAAAACGATAACGGGAAGCAGAAGAAGTAGAAAGCAGAACAACCATTAAACATATCGAGGAGAACAGAGATAAATTTTCTTTTCAGAAAATACGTTAACATTATAAATTGAATGTTTCGATTTTCAGGCAAAAGATAGTTAAATAATAAACACAGCAAAATGAGAGATAAACAGCTTTCACCCGTTAAAGTGTTTTGGAGCAGCCTTACTGCGCACATTAATAAAGACGTTTTCCCTTAGGGAATACGCCTTGCCTCAATAGGCTAGTTTGTTTATTAATCGACCCTCGGCTACTACTTCCCCGGCAGGCTAGTAAGTTATTAACAGTCAACTGAAGTTGCTTACAAGTTGCCACAATCCAATTTTAGTCTCTGTCCGACAATGCGTTGCGTTGGCTTCGTCGGCCAGTGTTATTATTACAGAATCCGTTCTGTTCAAACTCGCGTCGCTGTGCTCAGACACTCTCCCCCTATCTCGATGTAATTCATTGCCAGTGCTCACACCAGTAGTGACAACGTTTCTTTGACCAAGCGCCACGAATATATTTGCCGGTACGACCGCACAGTTTAAGTATGGTATGGAAATTCCCATGTTTTCTTATACAGACTGGAACATACCTCTATAGAGATTTAAAATTTTGTTTCTACGCCGATTCGTAGTTTCTCAACATAAAGGCTGATGGGACAGAACTGGTAATATGAGACAGCAACAAGTAACAGCTATGACATTTGATTAGACTTACTTATAATGTGTTACAAACACAGTCAAGAGACTGACAACTGACATATCACCAAGATTGCTGGAACTACTACAAACCCCACCGCAGTATGTGTGATGTGTGCTCATCAAACCACTTTTCCGCAGTTATTTTGTATATTTTTAGTACTGTACAACATTTCCGTAGCAACAGAAGACATATTAAAATTAATTAACTTTAAGATTTGTTTATCAGATTATCGTTTATAAAACTTTCGTAAATGTACAAGAGATTATGGTTTCTATTTGTGAACAATTTTTAGTTTTTCTTTATTTCCGTGTTTAAGTCAGTTGCTTTTTAGTTTCAGTCAGCTAAGAATCACCTGGGCTTGCTTTCAACGCGGAGTAGGTCATCTATCCATGTCTGCTGAAAAATTAATCCGTTTTCCAGCCTTTGTGCTTAAGCAGTTTCACATACAGTACTATGTTTATTAGTCACTTCTGTAGCTGAGTGAAAGTGATTTTAAAGTAACATTGTGCATTAACATTCCTTTGATCAGAACACACATGTAACATCATGTTTCCTAATTGTTCTCCTTTTTCTTCCTTTCATGATAAGACCGTAAGCCTTTCCGCATCCTGTCACTTCTACAGCTTCCAAAGTCCGTCAGCCTCGGAGCCTACAATCCAGTACGTCTCTTTGACAACCTTTCTTTCCAACAGTTCTTTCCTTTTACTCTTATTTTCAAGTCACCGTAATTTTTTTTTAAGTTCCAGTGTTTTCCTCCGATTGTTGGAACTTTTGCTCTTTTGTTCGCACGTTTCTCCTTATTTACGTTTAGCTAATCTTCAATCAATGATTAAGGTAGCCCAACGTTTGCTTTGAATATTTATAGACTTTATTTCATTTTTATCCTCTAATATTTTTGTCCCATCTATACTTTGTGGCTGCCTTTCACTTGAATCCCTACGACAGAGGCACAGAGTTTTATCGTTACAGACTTTTGTCGTTATAAAAATTTATGTTATACTTGACGACGGATGTAAATGTATTTTGCAGCCCCAACGGCAAACAATCACGGGGACTGAATATACCTGTTGATTCCGTTTACGTTACAGGTACATTTCCAGTGGGTGCTGGAAACTTTTGAGCTGGGAAGGGTTCGAAAACATTGAAACATTGGCCTATAGGTTAATTATACCATTAGAAAACTACATAAAATGTTCTAATCTAACGTAATTTAAATTATTAGTTTTTTAGTGACTTAAATAAATTGGTTGGTTTAAGGTGAATTTTGACTTAAACCGCAACTCATTTTACGCTATTTCACCGCAACTCAAATACGCTACAGTAGTTTGAATTGAGCTTCCGCAAACGTTAGCCATTGTTTTGAAAAAAAAACTTCTTCTCAAACAGACGTCTCACAACCAGATGACAACCGAACAAAACTCTGACATCAAAATTTCTCAAAATATCATTGTAGACCTCTTCTCCCACATTGTAAATCGTTTTGCGTCTTCAAAGCGAGCAAATTTTTAACTTGACGTTAGCGCTTCGCTTGAAACCACATCAATACGTTTATTCAGTTGACAGACACATTATAATTAACAAATGATTTTCAAAAATTAAATATATTGGAGCACTAGATGCAGTGTGAGTTTGTGCAGCAGCTCCATGGACTTTGGGAAATAGAGCATACATCCTTCTCTCGACAGTTTGGACAGTACAGTGCATTAATGACAGTAATAACACTAATAATGTCAAACATCGGTTCGCTTCCTATTAACATGCAGAAATTTGACAATCGTTGCCTTTTACCATATTTCCAGAATAATATAATTATAAATTATTGAGATGAGCAGGTGCACATAAAATTTTATTTTTAAATGCACAGGCCGTGGTCGACAGCTCTTCCACGTGAGCCGTCACTAGTCTGGACACCGGTTGGCAGTAGAATTTCAAATCTAATTATTGTATTCGTGCAATTGCAAATACAATTGTCGTTTGTCATTTGTGTCAAGGAATAGGATGGAACTTATGCATATAAATACATACAGAAAAACATTTTGAAATATCAACGACTGGATTCGTGACCATGGGACAATATGTTGTACGCGGAGAGAATTGAGTGTTTTAAATTCGCTTTATTGTAAACACGTTTCGTTTTATCCTTTCTTTTTGTGTCTTCTGCATCTCGATATTAAATTAAAATTAAAATTAAGTATAAATTAATATATAAAAACTTTTTGATAGCATTATATAATTTATTTCCTTGAGTAAACTTTTGAGATACTGCTCCCCACATTTGAACTACGAGCTAATTCGCAGTCAGGCAAAACGTTCAATAAACATATCTTTACATGCACTGTGTAATTGTGAAAACTCTCGTTTAAATAACGGAAACAATAAAACATCAAAAGTTTTTAATAAACATTCTGTGCAGCTTTTTCCGCTTTTTAAGTCACAATTTTTTCCTCTTTTGTAACTGTTTCTACATGGGTTTCTTTCAGTTTCAATTGTTAAACCCATTCAACACAGAAATGCTTAATAGGGTCTTCCAAAAGGTTTGTGTCTAGGCCTACAAACACTCTTCTTAGTAAGCTATACTACACACTATTTGGATTTTGTATACTCTGCTACAATTTTTCCCACCATTTGTCAAAGAAGAAGGCCCCAAGAAGAGAAGAGATAAGATATCTGATGGGTTTTAAAGGATACAGTCGTAGAAGCATGAGAAACTGAAGGAATAGGAGAAGATCTTCAAATAATCGACCTGAACTAGAAAATTAATTCAAACATTTGAAATAACGTGAACATATGGAGAGAATCCTAGAAACTAGATTGCTACTAAAGACAAAAAATACAAAGTAAACTTAGGAGAAGCCTAGATAACTCAAGCAGAACATACAAACCGTAATAAGTGAGCTCCCTATTACAAGCACTGGAAACGATGAAGAAGATCTTTCATCATCGTTATCATAAGGTGTATTGCTACTTAGCTTTGCATAACTTTCACTACATTTTCCCAAACAAATACTAATTAAGTTATTCTTGGGCGAGCTGAATGCTGATTGGCGATAGTTGTGTTGTGTGCATTTGATCATCTCATTTCAGCGCTCATCGGTATCAACATTAGTCAAAATTATCACACTTTGTCGCTGCAGCCGTAGGTTACTATCCTGAGCCAGTCTGCGTAAGATTCAGCGAATTCAGCGTAAGGTCTGCTGAGCAAGTTGTTAAAATAAGAGGGTGTTGGTCTTCCTCTTTCTCTCTTTTTAACTACGCTAAAGCATGGCTGTTCTCTTGGGAATAGTTAGTGCAGTGGTTTCCCGTTTCCTCCTACGCGTTAGCAGCAAATTTTTAAGCCGGTCGCAGTCCAGAAAATCCACATTTTTTTACTCATTGTGGCTTAAAGCAGGTCAATGGCGAGGGTTGGTAAAGGTAAGGAAAGGAAATAACTTAGGATCGGTAACGAGGCCTCCGAGCTACTTAATCCACCCATCGCCTCACGTGGGTGGGGAAATGGTATGGGTGAGAAAGAAAATATTTGTCGATTAGGACAGCAGTCAGCTGCTCATTTAAGTCGCTAGTACTATTCGTAGTGTTATTCTACTAAAACCCGCGACAACACACGAGGTACTGATGAGCATCGGTGACATAAATTATAATACCGATTAACTGATTTTCTAAACAATTTTTGTGCGTGTGCGTGCACAGCTATGTAGGAATCACGATGTACAGTTTACAAAACTCAAAAGCCAAATGCATAAACACACAGAAGTGTAGGTCCCACACTCCCAGTTACGTCACATTGTTTCGTTAACACCGTTTACAGTCATTGTCCTCTACCAGACTCTGTCTTGCACGAAATATACGCATTCATCTCGCAGGGCTTACAGGTCTGTACATGTGGATACATAGTAAATTAATGGTTGACGGCGCTCAGTTGAGTAAAGAATTGATAGTTACAGTGGTGTAGTTGGAGTTGGGGTTGGCTCAGTAGAGAAAACTGCAGCTCAGAAGCATAACTGTCGGAAATGCGTTCTTCTACCCTCTACCGCACGTCGTGCCAAAAGGAAGATCCAGAACCATTAACAGATCAGAGGTCTGTTTCAGCATGTCTGATAATCTAGCGTGGAACGGATTATTTGAAAAATTATTATGGATCCGATTTTTTATTAGAGCACAGGTTAATTTAAAGCATAGGCATTAGTTCTGTATTCCCAACAACGCTAGCACGCAAGAAACGGGAGAATGAGTTGTATGTCTCTTGGCCACCTTCCGAGCTGCCATTTTGTCTAAACCGACACGGCATGGATTCGATTATGCGGTTGATGGAACTGTAATCTCCTTTTTTCTGAAGTTTTCTCTCCCTTCTCAAGACAACTGAAAACAAGCGAATGGTTCCCTCCGCTCTAGGAATACGTTTCTACTAGTCCTACCGAATCGAAATTAAACTGTACTTACCACGTAGGCCTACATGTGAGATAATCTGTGCCATATTTGCTATGGGTTTAAGTAAACATAACGTACAGTCGGCACTTGGTTGGGAAGAAAATTACGATATTTAGGCTGGATTGTATGCAAGGAAAATAAACCTTTAGAAGAAATTATTTTGGATGAAAATAAAAAAAGAATATACAAATTAAATTTTATTTAGCTGTATATATTTGCGTGTGAGCATGGGCCTGTGTTTGTGTTTTACAACAGCCTATGAAAATAACGATGCAAACGGAGAGCGCCGCTGTAGAAGCGTCGATTGTGGAAAATTTATTAACTCTTTTTTTTCGTCCTTCCCGTAAGGAACCAACAAATCCGCTTAAATAAACAACAAACCATACACGCGTAGGCAAAGAAAAAATTCTTTCTAAACTTAATAAGTGAGCAAGGAGTACAGAAACAAAACACGTAGTGCTCAATTTAACAAGCAAATGTGGAGAGAAAGGGGAGAGAAACAAAAATAAGAATAATAAAAATAAGTCTGAGGAATAAACATTATTCGCTTCAATTGTTATCTGTCGGTACAGTAGTCAAATTTTTTCTGTATTTGGAACGCAGCGTTGCGTATAAATCTCTTAAATTTATTCTTTGGCTACAACTTGAGTACTTTTGCTACACGTTTAGAAAAATGTTGTTTAAAGTGAAACCTATATGGCAGTCGCACAGAAATAATTATTATATTTACATATTATTGATATCGTATGATATTCATAAGTTTGTATTTAGAACAAATGAAATGTTATTGTAATTACCCCAATATGTACAAGCAGCACACACTTTTTAGTATTTTTTCCTTACTGTGCATTAAGTAATATCCGCTGATTGAATTACTTCTTTTAACATTGAAAATGTTTATAAGGACGTGTTGCACATTTGCGGCCGATCGCTGGTGCGTTATCGAAAATGGGAACCGGTGAGTTTCCATAGAAACTACTTCTTTGTTGTCTATAACGTAGTACACATATAAAACTTCGCTTATGAATGCGACTACATTTAACTTATAATCTGTACATTGGTAAATGAAGAATGAATTCATTGATTGGTGAATGAAGAATGAATTCATTGATTGGTAAATGAAGAGTGCATTCATTGATTGGTGAATGAACATAAATATATATATTTTTTAGATTTATTGAAGCATTTTCAATGCCCTTCTCTGTGCATTGCATTTGTGCAATGCCTGTAAATTTTTTATTTCTGTTATTGTTTATTCATTAATTTCCGATTCACCCAGCTTTCTATAAATAAAAGAATTATTTAAAAAGCATTATATTTATTATTAATTACTATTTTTTAAAGATTTTCCTTCCCTCATTTGTCTTTTTTAATTTTTATTTGGGATCACTGAAACATTCTGTATCCGAACTGTGCCAATTGTGTGCGTGGGAGAGGAAGTTTAATACGATTCCGGCTTTGTCAACTCTACTTTGTAAAAATGAACATTTAAATTTAATGTCTATTTACAGTTGTCGTCATTAAATGTACAGACTTAACAAACTTTTTATATATTTTATAACTTTACTTTGAGTTATAATATAGGCGTCATCTATAAATAATTTCATATACACATTTTCTGGGTAAAGCCTTAATCCGGTCAAAGATACAGCCTAGAAGGCACTACCCTGGATAAAACCAGCGTAATCCATGATAGAGACGATGATCTGACTTTTTACTTTAAGTATAGTTTTCTATAACTGTGCTAAACATTTTAGAAACCGATTTTAAGAAAATTATCAACGTGTTTATTTTCTTTGGTAAAGCGTTTTTTAATATTGTGGTAAATAATCGTTATTTATGTGTTTATTGCATGGGATTTATAAACTGTAATCAGTGGCTGCTTGAGAATTTTTTCCCATTAAACTTTACAATAAAATGTGTACATTGTGTTGGAAAGAAAAATGTCTTGTTAGGCACTTTTTACACAAAGACTTGTCTCATCAGCACTAAAAGCCTGATGTGTTGGGGGGGGAGGCATAAATTGCTTGACAAAAATTAATTTTTTGGATAATTACTAGGCAAATGACTTATGATCCACACTGTATATCCACAATCGCCACAACGTAATTTTTGTTGATACTTTTTGGCAGCCTCATGCATGTTATGTAGTTTTCTCTTGCGTTCTAACCTCCAGAAATGGAAAGTGCTTCTAACGCACTACAGAATGATACTTTTTATTATATTAATAATTTATTTTTTTAACGTAAGCACGCCCAGCTACACACACACACGTTTGTACATATTTTGTAATTAATACATCTTCTTCTAGGTTAGCACCCCCCCTAGGTTGGTTGCCAGCAGCTCGCCATTCTTCACGCTTCTCTGCTTTTCTTTTCAACTCACATAAATATAATAATTATAATAATTCTTTTCAATTAATACATAAATGTAATAAAATACAATAATAAAAATATTTACTGTTTTCAGTAAAAGTTTTATCATTTTACTTTGTGCTATCGTAGCAGTAATTCTGCTACTAAACATTTTAGACTTTTTAAATCCTATTAATGAAAAAAAGTAAACTCGTCATGAATTACACACAAGCGCGCGCGTGTTTGTGATGGGGAGGGGATTGTTTGTTGACACATACTTCACTTTGCAAAGGTGAAATTGAATTGTAATTCTCTCTCTATCCGACTGGTCTGACATTCCAGTCATCCCTATGCCGACATCTATGTTCTCCCCAATGTAACTCTCTCAAATAACTCCCCATTTCATCAATAATCTGAGTAATTTAGGCCAACCATGTCATTTCTAAACTGTTTTTCATCAATTATCCCTTCCATTAGTGTATTAGCTAAGTTTCGATACGTCATAATATGTCCTGTTATCCTGTCGCTTCTCCTGACAAGAGTATTCATTCCTCACTTTGTTTCTCCACTTGCCACTAGAGCCAGACTCCATATACACGGTTTCCTAACATTTAATTCCGTGTTTGATATAAGTAAGTGTTTCTCCTTAAGCTGCAGTTACATATTATAATTGTAATAATAATATTTGTAGTTTGTTGTAATTGTAATTAATTGTAATACGCGCTCAATAAGAGAGACGAGTCCCAGTCGGTTCTGGGGTAAGCCCCATTCAGTTCAGTGGTTAAGAAATTTGAGAGTCATACACTAGTGCGAAGAGAAAGGGCGGGTACATGGGGGAGGGAAGGAAGTGTGTGCGTGTGCCTGTGTGTGTTTGCCGAAACGGTTGTGCGACTTAGGTAGACGTGAACTATTCCGTAGTTGGTGAGAGTAACTGCAGAGGAAGATTGCGTTTAGCTTCGAGGCACAGCGTCAGACAACTCGGCAATTAAGACAAGTTGCGGTGTTCATAAAGTTGAGCTATTTCTCGAGTTGAGCTACAGCGCGTTAGTTAGGTGTGTGTTTGGTGAGCACTACAGGTTATCCTGTGCGACTACGGAGTCTTCCGCTTCACCTCACGTTATCCCTATTCTTTCTAACATTTTTCCGATTACTCGAGTTTCTCTATTTTCTTAACTTTTAAAATTCCGCTTTCAAGATTCTCTCACGGGACTTGTCTCTCTCATACGCTGTACACGTCACCACCACCAATTGTAATGCAGTTGTATCTCTAAGTCGGTCCACTTCTCATTCTGTATTCCTCCGTAACCTCTCAGATACGTCATCTCCGCAGCTTTCCTGGTCTTTACTCAACACCCGTGACTCTTACGCAAATGAGGAAATCGATCTGTAAATTACAGTTACATTAATTTCAATAATCTCATAATTTTTTCCTATAAATTATGTATATTCCAATACTACATACTTCAATGCAATATAATAACTAACAAAAGGAGATTTTTTTTATTAAGAATAGCCCAACCTAAGTAATTAACATGAATTTAATAACGAATTGAACTAGTATCGTTAATAATAAATATTTACTTTCGATGCTGTTAGCATTATACTGTGTATGGCTAATGAGAGTCATAGTCAATTAGTGCTGTTAACCTTATCAAAGAGGAGAGAGAAGGAGAGGACTGTGGCACAGACTAGAAAGATAGATGCGTGTCTTATATTGCATTAGTCTTGTATAAAAGTTGTTTCCGTTGAAACGTTTCCTATTTTTGCATTATACTGTGTATGGCTAATGAGAGTCATAGTTAATTAGTGCTGTTAAACTTATCAAAGAGGAGGGAGAAGGAGAGGAGAGTGGCACAGACTAGAAAGATAGATGCGTGTCTTATATTGCATTAGTCTTGTATAAAAGTTGTTTTCGTTGAAACGTTTCCTATGTTTGCATTATACTGTGTATGTCTAATGAGAGTCATAGTTAATTAGTGCTGTTAACCTTATCAAAGAGGAGGGAGAAGGAGAGGACTGTGGCACAGACTAGAAAGATAGATGCGTGTTTTATATTGCATTAGTCTTGTATAAAAGTTGTTTCCGTTGAAACGTTTCCTATTTTTGCATTATACTGTGTATGGCTAATGAGAGCCATAGTCAATTAGTGCGGTTAACCTTATCAAAGAGAAGGGAGAAGGAGAGGACTGTGGCACAGACTAGAAAGATAGATGCGTGTCTTATATTGCATTAGTCTTGTATAAAAGTTGTTTCCGTTGAAACGTTTCCTATTTTTGCATTATACTGTGTATGGCTAATGAGAGTCATAGTTAATTAGTGCTGTTAAACTTATCAAAGAGGAGGGAGAAGGAGAGGAGAGTGGCACAGACTAGAAAGATAGATGCGTGTCTTATATTGCATTAGTCTTGTATAAAAGTTGTTTCCGTTGAAACGTTTCCTATTTTTGCATTATACTGTGTATGGCTAATGAGAGTCATAGTTAATTAGTGCTGTTAACCTTATCAAAGAGGAGGGATAGGAAGAGGACTGTGGCACAGACTAGAAAGGTAGATGCGTGTTTTATATTGCATTAGTCTTGTATAAAAGTTGTTTCCGTTGAAACGTTTCCTATTTTTGTATTATACTGTGTATGGCTAATGAGAGTCATAGTTAATTAGTGCTGTTAACCTTATCAAAGAGGAGGGATAAGAAGAGGACTGTGGCACAGACTAGAAAGGTAGATGCGTGTTTTATATTGCATTAGTCTTGTATAAAAGTTGTTTCCGTTGAAACGTTTCCTATTTTTGCATTATACTGTGTATGGCTAATGAGAGTCATAGTCAATTAGTGCTGTTAACCTTATCAAAGAGGAGGGAGAAGGAGAGGACTGTGGCACAGACTAGAAAGATAGATGCGTGTCTTATATTGCATTAGTCTTGTATAAAAGTTGTTTCCGTTGAAACGTTTCCTATTTTTGCATTATACTGTGTATGGCTAATGAGAGTCATAGTTAATTAGTGCTGTTAAACTTATCAAAGAGGAGGGAGAAGGAGAGGAGAGTGGCACAGACTAGAAAGATAGATGCGTGTCTTATATTGCATTAGTCTTGTATAAAAGTTGTTTTCGTTGAAACGTTTCCTATTTTTGCATTATACTGTGTATGTCTAATGAGAGTCATAGTTAATTAGTGCTGTTAACCTTATCAAAGAGGAGGGAGAAGGAGAGGACTGTGGCACAGACTAGAAAGATAGATGCGTGTTTTATATTGCATTAGTCTTGTATAAAAGTTGTTTCCGTTGAAACGTTTCCTATTTTTGCATTATACTGTGTATGGCTAATGAGAGCCATAGTCAATTAGTGCGGTTAACCTTATCAAAGAGAAGGGAGAAGGAGAGGACTGTGGCACAGACTAGAAAGATAGATGCGTGTCTTATATTGCATTAGTCTTGTATAAAAGTTGTTTCCGTTGAAACGTTTCCTATTTTTGCATTATACTGTGTATGGCTAATGAGAGTCATAGTTAATTAGTGCTGTTAAACTTATCAAAGAGGAGGGAGAAGGAGAGGAGAGTGGCACAGACTAGAAAGATAGATGCGTGTCTTATATTGCATTAGTCTTGTATAAAAGTTGTTTTCGTTGAAACGTTTCCTATTTTTGCATTATACTGTGTATGTCTAATGAGAGTCATAGTTAATTAGTGCTGTTAACCTTATCAAAGAGGAGGGAGAAGGAGAGGACTGTGGCACAGACTAGAAAGATAGATGCGTGTTTTATATTGCATTAGTCTTGTATAAAAGTTGTTTCCGTTGAAACGTTTCCTATTTTTGCATTATACTGTGTATGGCTAATGAGAGTCATAGTTAATTAGTGCTGTTAACCTTATCAAAGAGGAGGGATAGGAAGAGGACTGTGGCACAGACTAGAAAGATAGATGCGTGTTTTATATTGCATTAGTCTTGTATAAAAGTTGTTTCCGTTGAAACGTTTCCTATTTTTGTATTATACTGTGTATGGCTAATGAGAGTCATAGTTAATTAGTGCTGTTAACCTTATCAAAGAGGAGGGATAAGAAGAGGACTGTGGCACAGACTAGAAAGGTAGATGCGTGTTTTATATTGCATTAGTCTTGTATAAAAGTTGTTTCCGTTGAAACGTTTCCTATTTTTGCATTATACTGTGTATGGCTAATGAGAGTCATAGTTAATTAGTGCTGTTAACCTTATCAAAGAGGAGGGATAGGAAGAGGACTGTGGCACAGACTAGAAAGGTAGATGCGTGTTTTATATTGCATTAGTCTTGTATAAAAGTTGTTTCCGTTGAAACGTTTCCTATTTTTGCATTATACTGTGTATGGCTAATGAGAGTCATAGTTAATTAGTGCTGTTAACCTTATCAAAGAGGAGGGAGAAGGAGAGGAGAGTAGCACAGACTAGAAAGATAGATGCGTGTCTTATATTGCATTAGTCTTGTATAAAAGTTGTTTCCGTTGAAACGTTTCCTATTTTTGCATTATATTTGGTAATGGCAAATCCGAGAAAGCCTCATTTACTGGCATTAATTTGAAGAGAGTGCCGTTTGGAAAGTCCACTCTGCAGTTGGTAATATTTAATTATAATGAGCAAACAGGAAGAAACTCCAAGTCACTACAGTAATAACTCAATTATGTATGCAGTCCTTTCCTTCTTTGCCTTTTAATGCCACTTGCCTACGGACAAACGTTCTTGGCGCTATCGTTATGGAAGAGTGAAAAATAACCTATCTGTACCCTTCCTCTTCAACGCACTACTTGTCCTTGGTAACGCTTAGGGTTCTTTGGAAATGATTGTTTTTTTTAATTTTTGTTTTTTTTACAGCATCCTCCATTACAATTGTGTAATACTACATGCTAAGTTTTTCCTAATTTGAATTACAATGTTTTTATCTGTTTGTATAGATTTATATCAGGTAATGACAAATACGTATTCCATAACATAGCTTACAATGCTTATATGCCAATATTTAATTACTTACAATAAAATAACTTATTAGATTTCTGTTGCACTGATAAATGTTTTTAATGCTTTAAGCTGTTTCTTTATAAGATCTACTTTTGTAGGTGACTAAGTTCCAGGTTTTTTACACCATTAATTAAATTTTATCTCTGATTTTTTTAACACACAATCGTATATGATGTGATCCACTGTTTGTTCTCCCGCATTGCTTTGGCACATTGGGTCTTGTTTGATCTCTACGATTTTACGTTAAGCTGTGTCACAGGATCTAGAGAGATCAATGTCTGGCGATCGACAGCAGATATTAAAATAAATCTATCCCTCATGTGTCTTCACTTCCAGTGAGAAATATTTTCAAAATATAAGTTAAACAACGGCCTTCTACAAATTCCAATCCCTTTGATAGATAACAAACGTCCCATTTAGCCTGATAAAGACCTATTAATAAGAACCATAAGCTGCAGCTCTTGAATAATCAACAACAAAGAAGGCTCAAGAAAATTAAACAATTTGGGTCTAGTACCTACTCTAGTATCTAACGCAAAAGTACTCGTGTTGTTTTATTTGACAGAAGAGAGATAGTGATACCATTGTGCGAACTCCTCAGTTTATGTTCAGCTTAACTTTGGCTTAAATTCGTTTATGCAGAGGAAGATCTCCAATTGACCGAAAACAGCTAATGATAACATTAGAAGAAAAAGTCATAGGTACAAGAAGTAATCATTTTTTAGTTCAGGGTCAATGTACCATATTATAACCTTTCACTGGGCGGTAACAACTTGGACGATTGGCTGGTTTTGTGGTATACAGCCAATACTTAGCCACTAACTATCCAGGACGCGTATTTACTAAATTCTGAGGACACAGAGTTCACCGGAAACCATCGCAAAAGCCGATCTATGCTGTAGTCGAGCCTACGAGACGCCACTTGTCTAAGAGATTGCAGTGTCACTCTTCTGACACTCTTGAGAAATGGAAGAAAAATAAAATTGACCCACAACAGTACCAACCTTTCTGGCAAACCCCATCTGACATCGGGTTTTTAATGTTTTCTACGTTTCACCAAATTTGTGATAAAGAGTTGACAGAAAAACAAACAGGCGCGCAGGCGCGAGCGTGGGCACACACAAACACACACAGCTACTTAGGCGGAACTTCAGAGACTTGCAAACTCGGAGGAAATTTATAAATGCGGTTTTTCCAGAAGGATAAATTACTATGTTCCCTGCACTACAGAACTCGCTTACTATTTTGAACGTCGCACAGTTAGTATTACATAAATTTCGATATTAAATCATTTTTCCATTATGGAAAAGATTACAAAATCCCGAAATTACGTCTTGAGTTAAGCCGCTGTGCAGCACCATAAATAAAGAAATGTCGTTTAGTCCACAGATTGTCTCAGCCTGTAGAAATGAGAATCTGGGAAAACATTCTGGTGGGGGGGATAATAATTAAAGGCTGAAGCGTACGATTGGTCACACTATTCTTCTTGTATGGTGAATAGTTCACATACCCAGCTTGACCCTGTTCCTAAGCTAACTTCAATGGTACAAAAGGGATCACTATATATAAATCCAAACAACAGGTAACGGCCATACGCGTTAAGTAACAGCGTGTACTAAAGGCAATATAAGGGTTAAGAAACGTGGAGATTGCATAGACGCGTTGCAAGAACCCTGTAGTGTACAGCGTGTGTGATACGCGAAGCAGCTGGTTGTAGGTGAACTGTTTTATTCATTAAGGTGTGCGCTTTACTTTTAACATTGAAAATGTTTATAAGGACGTGTCGCACATTTGCGGCCGATCGCTGGTGCGAGATCGAAAATGGGAACCGGTGAGTTTCCATAGAAACTACTTCTTTGTTGTCAATAACGTAGTACACATATGAAACTTCGCTTATGAATGCGACTACATTTAACTTATAATCTGTACATTGGTAAATGAAGAATGAATTCATTGATTGGTGAATGAACATATATATATATATATATATATATGTTTTAGATTTATTGAAGCATTTTCAATGCCCTTCTCTGTGCATTGCATTTGTGCAATGCCTGTAAATTTTTTCTTGTATCGTTTGTCGCTTTCCTCAACACAAGCCGTGCGAAACGAGAACTAAAGGAATAAAAAGAAAACCGTTTTCATCCACTTGAAACGTTTATTTTCTTGTATTCGAACAATAATCTTTCTTTGGAAAGAAATCTGTTAGCAATGAAGCAAAATGCGTTTAAGTATTTCTAAGGAAACGGTAATCTTGCCACTCAGTGTCGCATACGCTTGCTCGCGCGTAGATCTGTAGGAACAGGAAAATGTCCAAACTGCATTATTTAAATTCTCGTATGACGGCTTTTATTCAAGCTTTTCCTTTATTTTCTGTTTCGCAGAGACGACCAGTCGAACGGAATAAACACGCCTAAAATTGAGTTAACACGTAGGCTCTTCGTATTTACGTGTGTCTTGACTGCAGGCATCCAAAGAAAATGCATATTCAGTTTCCTTGTAGTTATCCATGTGGATTTGTAATGTTTCTATATTTCTTGAGAAGAAAGGTATCCCTCGTTTCGACCCTTCTTGGCCAGACAACACGCAACATCCGGTCACTCATCCGGGTAGGGTAGCACCCGTCACGTCGAAGCGAGAAGAATCGCTTAAGTCGATCAACTCAACTCTGTAGTGATCGAAATTTTCAGCCTGGAGCTGCCAGTTACACCGCCATCTAATTGGATGTCAGCTGGAGGACGACATGATAAGACGAGACTAGCGAAAATTCTTGTCTCATTAGCTACTGGAGCGATTAGTATGTATCTCCGGGCATGCAGTCTAAACGCCATCTTCATCTCTTTGTTCAACAGTTGCCTTCTCATTGATGTTTGGGATCAGAATATTACCTAAGTACTTTAACTTTTGAGATGTTTTGATATCACTATATTTGTTTATCATTGTACAAGTTAGATCTTTGGTATCCAGGTTCATATGTATACCTACTCTGTTCTTTTAAAAGACATTTTTAAGCTTCCCTTCACTGATGCTTCTTTCGGGATTTCTGTTTGGTTGCAACCTGTAAATTCTTGGCGAAGAATACTATATTGTCTGAGAAAGCGAGACATTGGAATTTAAGCCTTCGGTGGCCTAAACCGAATATGTTTAAAAAATAACTTTTTTATTATATAAATGTTTTAACATAACGGAAGTTGCTCACAACGCTCAAGACAACAATCGGTTAAAATTTTGTGATATCGCTTAGCGCGTTTTTGTTTGATAGAATTTGTAAGCTAAAATGTAAAAATAAAAGGGGATCAAGAACTAGTTTTCGTTGTTCTAAACAGGATAAAAATATTTTGATAAACCCCTGAAAGGAGTCGGCAAAATTGTGGTGTTTTTTTTTATGTCTGAACTCCAGCATCGAAACTTGTAACGAACAGAAATCAGATTACGACGTAATAAGATAAGTCGTACATTTATTATCCGTACTACTTTCTAGTCGTTTTGCTCCTGTAACACGCAAAAGCCTTATACGAGTCCTTCTCATTTCTCGTCTTCTATATTAATAGTCTACATACAATATATACATTTGCACAAATAAGTTACAGCCTCTAGAAAATACTAACAACTGACTTCCGCTCGTTGAATAAGACACTCAAATTAATTTCTAGTAACAGCATAAGTTATCACGTTATATTTGGCAATCCTCTACCGACTCCTGATATGTCTAATACTTATGGATATCCAACGTCTTTAACTCTATTATCCAAAGTTCAACGCCAAAACCGGCCGCCTAGAAATTCTAAGCGGTCAAAGATCCTAATCAGACGTTTCTTGGATGAACCACTTCGCCATGACACTCGTGGTTGCTCATACCACATAGAATACAAATTTATAAAGGTTTTTAAAAAATATACAAACACTTGGTAAGTTTCACAGTTTATTATTTACCTCTGACAGCTGTTTCAGCTTATTAAGCTATTAACTCTGAAACAGCTCTCAGAGGTAAATAATAAACTGTGAAACTAACCAAGTGTTTGTATATTTTTTTAAAAACCTTTGTATTAATATGTTTCACAAAGTGCCCAAAGAGTCATCAATCAATATCATGACAAATTTGTAAGTTTTTCTTCTTTGTCTCCCCTTACCATACCTTTCCACCAAGCCTGTGACGCCACGCCCTGAGGCTGTAGAGTTCTAAATTACTCAACACCACCGCAGTTACACATTTACAACGACAATATTACTTCCCAACCTGCGTTCCCTAATACCACAGGCATACAGATCACACACGCGTCCGCGCACGCACACACACACACACTCCTTCTGTATGTGGCTCTCCGTTCTCACCGTCCGTAATCCAAAAAAACGAAATTCATTGGCTGAAGGGACTTGTCTCCATAAACTGCAAACCGGTACTCGTCTTCGGATGAGTTCCAAATGTCGCGAGATAATTAGTTGGGCATATTATTGACTGCGTAACGTAATAACTCATCAGATAACGATGTGATTTGTGCACGACTGTAAATAGCATAGTGCATTCTAGAAAGTTGTAGAATTAACACGTGTATAATTCGCTCAGTGATACGACAGACAGCGTGTAAATAAATACTTCATGTGACCAGTAATGTTGAGTGCGCTAAGTATGGGAATTTATAGCCAGCTAAGTCTATGGTAGTTGTAACCAAAATTGCTGGCTTGCAATTGTTCAGCACAAGCAGTGACGAAATTAGCACGATCTGTTAAAGCAGCACACATCCGATATTTAAAACATACTATATTATATAGAATAGAAGTTACTACACTTTTAATTTAATATATGTTGCAATGTAACAGGTAAAATGTTAGCAATTTTAAATACCTGGGTTACAGTGTCTTTTATAACGCAAGCAACGCCGTTGTGAATATGTTGCATCACTTCAACCTTATGTGCGGGACCATTAGGCAAACCCTTAAGTCAGCAAGTAAATAATACGCCTAAAAAGTTTACAAGATGATGGCTCTTCCCACATTTCTTTATGGGTCTGAGAATTGGACTTTAACGAAAGGCCAGGCCAGTCGCATCAAAGCGGCTGAAATGAGATTTCTCAAGCACGTGACAGGGTATATTCTCCATAATCATAGAAGAAACACAGATATACGGCAGGAACTGAATATTATGAGTATACTCGACAGGATCGCCCAGTATCGGCTTAAATGTTGGGAACATCTTTGCCGAATGGATGACTGCCGCATCCCCAAACAACTATGGAACTCTAAGCCGAGGGGACGGAGAGGTGTGGGACGTCCGAGGAAACGGTGGAGTCACCATCTCTAATATTTGCCTGTTTGAGACCGGAACAAACCATCCTTGGTTTAATCCTTGAAGATGACGTAACAGGTTTGAAGCTGACTGCACTTGCAGAAAAAAATTTGGTGAATCAGTGCATTTATTGGTTATTTCTTTTTTATATTAGCATATATAATCTATCTAAAAATTGTGAGTTTAAAAATTATAATTTTTTTTAAATATTTGACAATTATTAAATTTAAAAAGAGTTTTCAATTGTTTTATAACTATAAAGAGTCTTTATAATTCCACTTTCCTGGATTTGCTGGGTTACACTGGATCAGTCCGGACGATCTCGCGGTCCTACTCCTGATTTTACACCATGTGTTGTCCTCTTAAGGTGGGATGTCGATCTCAGGGTATCCTCGTAGGCGTTGCGTCCGTCTAAGTCGCTCCTGATTCAGCCCTCGTTGACTGCCATCGGTCGTTGAAGGTCTCGCTCGTGGTCAAATTCAGCCGCTCCTTCAGCGATACACTCCGACTCCTAGAGATTACGAGACTCCCCTGTAAGACTGCTTGATACACAGCCCATCTGTGCTTTATAGATTTACACACATGACGTAATTTTTACAAGTAAAAATGTTCTAGATTTTACTATAAAATTGACTACCTGTTGGTGGACATGAACTTCCGGTCATGGCCGGGCCGGGGGTTACCTGTTGTTGGTTGACTTCCGGTTTCTAGATATTTTCAAACCACGTGTTTTCAACTGCACGTGATTTCATGGCTAATTATTCTGTCAGTAGAATAAATACTATTAAACTTTCTTTAATATTAAAATAATTAGTTATTAATAATTATTCCAATTTGCAAACTAATATAAATGACTTAATAGTGTGTCTGTTAATTGGCTTACAGTTAATTATCTTCACACAATTCGTTACGGGCACAACACTCACTCGCTTTCACACTGCACTGCACTGCTGTTTTTATTAGTTATTTTCGTTTTAAACTACGTTAACATGCAGTAGTTATTCTAAATAACAATAGTGTATTATAACATTTCACACCCCTTTGCACAGGACACCAACTAAGGCTTATTGTAAATATGTCCCCATTGCAGTGTGAATGTTTGTCTCATTGAAATGTATTAACATACGAGACTGATTGATTATGATAGCGATAAAATTTAATTTGCCTGTAGGCTTGAGACCGTATGTAACCGCTGCCACGTCTGGATTAGAGGTGGGCCGATACACCTATAACAGGTATTTTGGAACGATAGTTTTGAGACACGGATATAACAGTGACTGAAAAGTTGAAATATCCGTTCCGATTACTCGCGGCCTCGCGATTCCGAGTCGCGGGACCTTCGCCCCCCTCCCCCCACGGAACTAACGAATAAACAAGTAAACGAGTACTACGAGTATTACGAGTATACGAGTATTACGAGTACACGAGTATTATACCACTTTTTGATGCTGAATACTTCATTCTGTGCATGTGCCGATTGCCATACAAGTACGAAACGAAGCAAACCAGCGAGGTTCAGAATATCTCTATGCCAAAGAAACGAAGCTGTTTTTAATAAATGAAAAAAATGCATACTAATGTTACATTAATTCTCTTGTGTTATGCAGATATATAATACAGATTATAATAACAAAATTATATATTATACTAGTCACCAACTTGGTTAATTTTGAAAAAGCGAATTATATTGTGTTATAATCTACAGAGTGACTGATGGGCCATGTAGTACTTTTTGTTAATGTAACTTCGGAGATGATTTTAACTTCACTGCACATCTCACGTAAATTTTTTTGACAGTCTTTGTTGTGCTATTACGTGCACTGTAAATTTCATTGCCTATGTTTTGCAAAAATGGAATCAATTATTTAATTTTAAATCTATGTCAGTTTGTTTACTCCTAGTGAAAACTTAAATTAGTATTCCCAAAGGGAGATAGGCCTATAAATTCTCTTGTTTCTTAACTTCTTTTAAACAGTAACAGCTTAATAAAGTCACAGTGTAAAGTAACATTGTTAATACTTTTAGTTTCAATTTATTTCTTACAACAAATTATATAATACAGGTATATGCATAATACGTATATAATAACAGGTATTTGTCCGTGTTATTTTTTTGGAACGGTTTCGTTTGTACCTGTTGTTTTCAAATACTAGTTTAGCACACCTCTAGTCTGGATACAGCAATAATTTCTTGCCTACGCAGCAATTGTTTATGTCTACTGCCAACTACACCGTGTGTCATATACAAGTTCCTAAGTAGTTAGCAACACACATAAATAATTTTGCTTGTTATAATTATGTGGTTTATGTTTATTTCGTTAAGGGAAACCACAGAATTGTGAGAATCCCTAAATAAAAATTAATGAATAGTGTAGACGTAGATAAGTTTGAATACGTATTTTCTCTTGGCAGTTATATTTTCACGTTCTGTAAGCCATAAAACGCTCAGTTGAACAACGCTATACACATCTGTCACCGCGTATTAGAGCAATTCTGTAGAAGAAATAAGCTATTCAGTTGGACCAGTCGAATGTTTCTCACGGGTAATGGTGAGGGTTTTGAAACACACGGACTTGAACGTAAAACGAGAGAGCTGTTGTGTTACCGGTAGAACGATTATTGCCCGACATTTGTCTCCTCCGGCAAATATAACTAACATAACAGTAAACAGCGTTTTATTTCTATCCATGAACAGCGATATACGTCCCTTTTGTTATTACTTGGTTAGCGATATGGATTGTGTTAAAAACAAAGTGGATCCCTTCACACGACTAACGTTCAGTTCGACTAAAATACTACACTAAATAGCTTTAATAATTAATCCGCAATAGCTCTAGTTATGAATTTCTAAAGGGACGACACATTGCTATCATGTCAAATCGTTATAAAATTCACACTCTTTTTTCAAAATGGGACACAGACGTTTTGCAAAAATCATGTTTTCCTTGTTTCTTTCATTTCAACCAACTATAGGCTGGGATTACACAACTTCATTCACTTTCTGAAGTTATTTTTCCCCTGGCCAATATTTATTTATTCCCTGGTTTGCTCTTGCTCACTCTTCTTCCGATAACACTCATTCGGTTCTCTTTAGTTTCTCGTCGAACAGATCTTTCTCATAATGTTTCCGCAACCGGACTCCTTTCATCCATGGTGATTGTCTTTTCCTATTCTCCTGGAAAGTAAGAATCTTGTTTGCTATCCTTTCTGGTTGGATTCTTGTACGGTGGCCATTTTTATTTGTCATGGTCGAGATTTTCTAAAACTTTTAGGATTTAACGACTGATTAGGAACTTTGGCCGCTTAGAGTTTCTAGGCGACCGGTTTTGGAGTCTAAAATTGGCGGGGGAGGGGGGGGGTGGAGCATCACTTTCAAGACGTACCAAAGGTCCAAAGTGAGTTTGGAGGTAAGAGTAGATGCCGTGAAGAGGCTGTTCAAGAAGTAAAATTAGTTTTACTAGTACGGCAACCGGTCAGACGAAGTTCCCGCCGTTCTGCTTCCCTCACGTCTGACTACTTGTTCAGTGCCGGAATATGCTGTCCAGTTTTACTTTCCTCGCATCCATCATGTTTAGTCTACTCTCAGTATGCTCTGACGAAAACATCAAATATTACTCCGAGACTTAGGAAGCTCGAATGAAAGTATGTACTGAGATTACCCGAACGTTGTACTTTAAGCACGTCTGTGCCCGGAATCTATCTTCATCTTGTTTATATTTAGCAATTTTTGCTTTCTCTTGTCTTACCGCTTCAACTTAGTAGCCAAACATAAGTAATAATGCCTTTAGACGATTCTCAAACTGCTAGAAAAGGTCGATTTCTCAACGACCAGAAAAGGGCTGCATATGTAGTACATACGTAGGAATTGTTGCATCTGCAGTTCGACAAACTCGCTACTTCATATCAGTGGAGTTTCACCAAAAATAGGGGTCTGCAAGTTTTGGTGATAGTAGAAGACTTGTCACTTATTATGTTACTCATTACTTTTCCTCAATCGTGGGGGTAAAACACAGATATTAGTATAGATTGAACAATCTACACATATTTTTTATAAATTTTCTATAACTTATGTTTCTATAAAAATAACTTTTTTAAATGTTTAAAAGATAACTGTTGTAAGTGCTAGTTATAATCTTTTTTCCAATCTTAAAGATGGATTTGTAATCAATCGTGAATACCGATTACATGAGGGTGATAACTCTCTGAGCGAGCACACAGTAAAATACAGACTATTCTTCTACACACACTATACAGACCACAGACACACACTACACACTACAGACACGACACTACGTCTGTAGTGTGTTAGACTGTACAGACTATTATTCTTATACGGAGTATTCTTTTTAACTGTATACAAAGAAGTCGGAAGTCGGACCCGCCATATTAGTCAGTCATAGAAATAGAAAAGCAGTGACGAAAACGGAAACACTCAAATGTATGAGTTTTGATTGTAAGGAAATGAAAATCTAAATTATTATAATTACAAGAGAGCGTCAGTTATCTGAAAAACTGTGACAGAGGGTAGCCCGGATATACGAAAATTTGGATATTCAAAAAGTTGGAAAGATCCGATTGTCTAAATGTTTTTCCTCAAAATACAATAGGTTCACCCTTATCAAAATTGTGATTTTAAGAATATGATAATATAATGTATAAAATTAAGAAACCACTTTTTCTGATGGTTTTGCAACCTTGCTAAATTGTCATGGGCCGTCACTGCTCTACACACGCCTGTTGAAAGGGTTAAAGGTCACAAATGTACACTACAGGTATCGAGTGTACACTTGTACATCAAAACAAGATCAAATTATGAAATGTTTATGTTTTCATTAACAGTGATAACCAGTAGCACAGTCGAGTCTTTCAAGCATATTAGCGCCACTCTGAACCATGCGTTACATACATGAATACAATACCTGAACGGATGGTCACTCATAATTGTATACACCTATAAGGATATTATAATGCTCTATTTACTCATAAGAGAAGACGAAAATTAATGAATCTATTTAATTTGATTAGATACAAGGGTAATCAGTCTGTTGCGTCACTGGTAACATTATAACGGGACGAATTACAAGACATGACAATAATAGAGACTTGGACAAATTAAACAAACTATTAAAAAAAAAATAAGAAAAAGCAATAGTAGAATCTAAATTCTCTCTTCCTCCTCATCCTCCTCCTCATAGAATCATCGAGATTATAGTTATTACATTTAAATCATATTATTATTATGTGGTATTGTCGTGTTTATATTTCCAAGCTATTAAATATATATATTGCAACAGTACAAATATATAGGGTACTGTGCATTTCACAAAGTAATTTAAATAGTAATGAGAATAAATAAAATAATGCATTTTTGGTAATAATAATAATTCAGCCTGCGATCTGAATTGTAAAAGGAACGCATAACTTTCATGCTGGAACAGGTGAATAAGGCAGCTGCCCTCTGTATGTGTGTACACACGTAACAAGCGTGTGTGTGTGCTACCTGTCCGTTCGTGAAAGCACCACCCTTTCAGGAACGATATAAATTATTTGCATTTATTTAATTTATAATACTTGTGTGCATAGTAGCGAAAAACTGAATACACCAAAATGTGTATTTAAAGAACACGAATAAGTGTATAAAAAATAGTGCAAAAAGAATAAAAGTGTAAATCATAGGAAATTAAAAATCAATAGTAATTATGTTAAGTAAGATAAAGAAAAACGGTTTGTGCATGATGAACACCTATAAATTACCGACCGGGTGAATATCGGGTAATATGCAAAATACTTTGCAATTCGCAAAGACAAGCAAAATAAGAGTGACTAGAAAGCGTGGGTTAGGAGTGACGCTCTCGACAATATCAAACCTGCAGAATATTGTCGAGACATGATTTTGGCGCCCTGGGTATAAATATGGGGGACGCGCTAACATCATTCTCTTTCTCGTTCAATCATCGTGGCAGCCGGAGGCTATGCCCCGCAATTAGACCTATCAATCAACCAAAGTCGCAGCCGGAGACTCTACTTGAAAACTAGGACTTCTGTAGCTGATCGACTACCATGGCAGCCAGAGAATCTACTTAGAAACAACAACGACAGTAGATCAACCACAAGCAGCAGCCAGGGACTTCCAGACTACACATCCGTTCGGGTGAGCAGTTGGAACCGGAGGCCATGACAAGGAACGAGGGTGCGGCAGAGTACGAGAATCCAGTAATCCAGAGTACGAGAATCCAGTAATCCAGAGTACGATAATCCAGCGGACGAGGGACTACAAGCCTCCAAGACTACAAGACTCCAGGAATCCAGAACGATAAAGGAGCATCCCGTATCAAGGACCGAAGAGGACACGCTACAGATAGATGTACCACAAATAATAAAGTGACAAATAAACATGCATTTTAAAAACCGAGACGTAATCAAAAGACTTTAAATAACAAAGAAAAAAATTGACAATTCAATTAAAATATGAATCAAGAAATTGTATAGCTGTAAATATGTTTTGGTAAAATAAGTAAGGTAAAATGTAAGACTGTTTAACGATAATTGTTAGCAGTAAATGTAATTTGAAATCTATAAATTTTAGTAGTTAAATTGACAACGTCATTAGAGAAATTTATAGAAAGCAATGCATATGCAGAAATAAAGAAAACAAGAGCTTAGATAATTAAAAGATTAGATAATCAATATAATATAAATGAACTAGCTGAGAGCAATATAAAGAAAAATTTATAACAATGTATTAGAATATAAGATTATATAATATGTTTGTGTGTAATATAAGATTACGAATTACACGTAATAAGTACGTGAAAATAATAATCATTTTTAATCGCATAATAAATAAGAAATGTGTTTGTAATATAAGATTACGAATTACACGTAATAATTATGTGAAAATAGTAATGATTTTTATCTCCAAACAAATAAAAAATGCTATTAATAAATAAATTTAAATGAGTTTAAACAATTTTACAGTGTTATGATTATTACGATTACACCCTTCATTCATACGCGCGCGCGCGCGCGCGCGCGAATTTAATGTGTCGTCGTGTTACATAAAGATTTGTCGCACAAATAAATTAAACACATTAAAATCGTCGTAGTGTTGTAATATATATACACACACACGCGCGCGCGCGTGTGTGTGTGTGCGCCCTAAAGTTCTGTATTTCTGGTAGCTAAATGCCCATCGTATAGGAAAAAAGACAAAGTACATAAACGAATTTTCATTTCAGCAGAGAGGTTAGATTTTTCTACCGACAGCGAACAATGGAGCGGACACATAAACAATGTCCGCAGACTTGACACAGTTATAAAGTTTATACTGTACATGAGGGTAAAGTAAACAAAACGAGAAGACAGAAACGAGGTCAGTATGTATCATGCTTTGCGTTCATACAGAGTAAATACAATTTGTCTGTTGTCACAGGACCAAACGCGTGTATAGTCTCAAGGTCTGAACTGAAAATAATATCTGGCAATCGCACAGCGTTACATTGTATTGGTGTATTTATGTATGTTGCGACCTAACGGACTGAATATAATTATGGAGTCCGATTGTTGTAGTTTATGTATACATATAAAATATAATATTCAAATTGTAATTTTAAATTGTTCAAAGTATCTTAAAACAATCTACATACGTATTATATACAAATTAAAAACATCTTCTTTTGGTTATGAAATAAAACAATAATCTTTGTTAAATGTAAAATAAAATAATCTTACTTAGTTAAATAAAATGTCAAACACAAATTTATGATCTTGTTTACTGTCATAAACCTTACAGTACATAAACCTTGTCAAACTAGTTGAAAATTATGAAGTTTGTAAAAAGGTTAGAGTAGAGAGATAGTTAAACACAACTATAAAAAAAAATGTATAAAAAGAAACTGTACTTATCCTGTACGTCTGCTGGACAGAGCCGGGATGCTCAACACAAGTTCACACAATATACAAGCAACTCTCATAGTAGTTCGTCAATATAACTCATATGTATTCAAACCAGTATACAAGCAGTTCGTCATAGACAAGCAACCCTATGTGTAAATATCCAACTCGGCATCCTGGGACTACTCACAGTCAGGCGCGGATCCACAGTACGAACCCAAATGATCACTTCAGACGAAATTTTTGGCGTCGTTTACTGATTGTAGAATGGGTTTCTGGTTGGGAATATGATACAAAATATATATTACGTTCATGTAGGTTCATGCCATTATTCTAAAATTACTTTTAATTGAAACTGTAGTTTACCAGTATTTTAATTTCTGTTTGACACATTATCATAAGTAAATAGTGCGTATTTTAAACTGTGAGTGAATATTATTAAAATAATAATTCACTCAATAATAATTCTCACTAAAAGAATATGATTTTGTACTTGTACGTTAATACTGATACAAATCAAACTTACAGAATACAAACTTATTGTGCTCATACATAACACACTGTATTTTTATTTTGACTCATTCTAATAATTATTCTTTATTAGACCTTTAAAAAATGGTCTAACTTATCATAATTCCTCTCTCCAAAGACGATTCTTCTCCCTTCAAAATCACTTGCTGGATCTGCCCCTACTCTCAGCTGACTCCGCCCACCATAACCATATTACTTAGTGAAAAATAAATTATTAAGAATAATTACTGTAGCGCATACCGTTAGACTGAATTGCTTGTGCGCATCCACATGACAATAAAATTTCCCTGTCAGATGTTAACTTATATGTTAATGAAAATTGTAGTAATCCTACTCGGAACAAATAAGCAGAGCACCTTGAAACACTACCTAAATTATGAATGAATGTAACAGACGTCGAGAATTTATCGTAGACTGGCAACAAGGAAATGGGTAACGATTGAAATATTTCTTTGCATGTATGTTAAAGTGTAAGTAGGAGAGGGTAGTTGAGGATAAACATGGGAGAAGTAGTGGGTACATTACAGAGAGAGAGAGAGAGAGAGAGAGAGAGAGAGAGAGAGAGAGAGAGAGAGAGAGAGAGAGAGAGAGGTGTACGTAAGTTTGTACATTTGTAAACGGCAAAATTGTGCGTGTGTGCATATATGTTATCTAAACAATTACTATATTCAGACAAATAGCGGTATAAGTTACTAGATCTTCTGTTTCCAGAAATGTGCGTGTGTGCATATATGTTATCTAAACAATTACTATATTCAGACAAATAGCTGTATAAGTTACTAGATCTTCTGTTTCCAGAAATGTGCGTGTGTGTATATATGTTATCTAAACAATTACTATATTTAGACAAATAGCGGTATAAGTTACTAGATCTTCTGTTTCCAGAAATGTGCTTGTGTGTATATATGTTATCTAAACAATTACTATATTCAGACAAATAGCTGTATAAGTTACTAGATCTTTTGTTTCCAGAAATGTGCGTGTGTGCATATATGTTATCTAAACAATTACTATATTCAGACAAATAGCTGTATAAGTTACTAGATCTTCTGTTTCCAGAAATGATGAGTGTGTGCCAATAATTGGAGGTAGTAGAAAAGACCGTAAAACTGTTCACCAAAACTTCTCGGGGGTCACGTTTACTGCAGGCTTACTGTTAACTCAAGGAACACTTGTGGCTCCACACGCATCACTTTTCGCCAAAACACACATAAAACACTTAAAACAATACTTTATAAAAGTGGAAAGACAAACGACCAAAAAAGAATATTGAACTATACGGTGCCATGGTGACAGGTAGAAACTGTGGAACTGGAACAGAAGAAATGAATAAACAACAAGGGGAAAGGTAAACAGCGTACTTTGTTTAATCGCCAGTGTGTTTAAAACGTGACAGTACGTACTAATCAATTTTAAGTGAACGCATTAAGCAGTTACCTAACCAAATATTAACTGTGTTCCTGTTTGCTGTAATACGCCTACAGTTGTTTGTCTGTCGCCTAGGAAACGGCGCGTACTGTTCCAATCGATACGCATGCATGCGAACAGCATCGCGAATTCCAGAAACGATAATGACGGATGCTTCAAAAATGGTGTTAAGTTTCAGGCTATTCAAATCAAATATTCCGTTTCGTTTCGTCTTAATAACTGTGTGCTTGAACACTTTTTTTTTATTATCCTTAACCGTAACTTCGTGCTTTTTGTCGTCCTAAATTTTGGATTCTAATTACCTGTGTAATGCAGAGCATATTTTAAACAATAAACTAGGGGGCACTAGTGCCACCTAGTGAAGGACCTAGTGCCGCCTAGTGGCAGGCATTAGTGCCGGAGCCGAAAAGTGATAAAAAAGGGGAGAAATCAGCAAATCACGAAGGCGCGTTTACATTTGCGTATATTAGCTTTCAACATTATCTGTACAGTGTGCGAATTGTTTTTTTTCCTAATGTCTAAAGCATTTGAGTCTATTTTTACAGTTAATTTCACGAGTAAAGAATGAACATGATCATGTCAAGTTAAATTCAAATTACATAATTTTCAATATTATACAAAAATCATATATATATATTGTGTGCGTGTGTGTGTGTGCGCGCGCGCGCGCGCGCGCGCGTGTGTGTGTGTGTGTGGATTCAGTGTGCTGCCACTATACAGTATGCAAAGTGAGAAAAAATGTAATTAATATGTATCATGTTTCTGTATTGTAGAGTAGTGTATAGTTTTGTGTATGTGTGTATCTGTGACTCAACAGCATATGCATGAATATGAGATAAAATAAATCTCGAAACGTCGCATAAAATCTGCATTTTCATTAGACCGAAACTCGATATCCACTTGAAACCATAATTAACACGGTCGATAAATAATGTTCTTATATATATACACATACATTGGTTGGTTTAGTGCCACCTAGTGCAAATTCCTTAAAATATTCTCAGGTCTAATGTGAAGTAATGTACGTAGAAAGGATAATAAAGGAAATTCTTGAAGTTAAAACTTTTGGTGAAGTCAAAAACTTCATGAAGAAAGGGGTTACACAGGGATCAAGTCTGTATCATTTTTTTTAACTTTTATACTTATGATAAAAAAGTAAAATTGCAATCCCAACGTGAAGTTTCCACTACAGTTAAGAAACTCTATACCTATACTCAGTTATTTGTAAGTGATCAAATTGTCGGAACTTTCGCCGAAAAACCCTACAGTGTGCTGAAAAAATTCGATTCGATGGAAAAATTCAATTCGGCCTTCCAAAGAAAAAATGAATAATAGTGCATGGAAAGATATTTCGTATATTTAACGACTAACTTAATATAAAAAGGATTAAGCTGTTGTTGAGAAGAGATTTTTACTTCCAAAATGTGCGGGAGAATTAATGCTTATCAATTATTGTCAATCAATCAACCGTGGCTCTACAACCCTTGGTGGGCCTTGGCCTGCTCCAAGAGTCGATTCTATTCCTCCCTATTGCATGCCTTGGCTTTCCAGTTTCTTATGTTCAGCTTTTCGAGGTCCTCCTCTATCTGGTCTTTGAATCTACTTCGGGGTCTTCCCCTTTTTCTACTACCCATTGGTTTCTGGTAGAAAATATGTTTCGTAGGCTGTCCTTCCTCCATTCTCTCTATGTGTCCAACCCACCTTAGCCTGTGTATTTTGATTAGCCTGACAATGTCCGGCTCTCTGTAAAGATGCTATAGTTCATAATTATAGCGTCTGCGCCACATTCCATTTTCTTGTACTCCTCTAAATATTGTTCTTAGAATCCGTCTTTCACAGCAACCTAGAAGTCTCTCGCTATTTTTTGTCACTGTCCAGGTTTCTGAAGCATATGTCAGCACTGGTCTGATCAGTGTTTTGTAGATTTTGCATTTCGTGCTTCTTGAGATGAAGCTAGATGTCAGGTGCTTTTTTAATCCATAACATGTTTTATTTGCGAGATATATTCTTCTTCTTATTTCAGTGTTGATGTCGTTAATGCTGTTTATCTGGGAGCCAAGATATACGAACTCTTTTACTGCCTCTATAGTTTTTGTGCCTATTTCAAGGTTTTGAAGGGTTGGATTTAATGGTACTTTGTTGGCAGCATACATATATTTATGTACTGACAGTATTTATCCTTATAAACACTGACAGTACTTATTGCAAAACCCATGTCGCTGATGAAGATAAGATTGAAACAGGTGAAATAAAGTTTTGTTTCCTCGAAGTTCTCATATGACTTTTACAGAATGTAGCTGACGCAGGCAGACTGGGAATTTTACATAAAAATTAACTACATTAATTTGTGCTCACACGAGCAGACCAAATCAAGTAATTAATACTTTTTACCCACAAGACTGGTACACTTTCCGTGTCGAATGATTTTTTTCAGTCTCGCACACAAGAGTAAACCATTGACAGTAAGCCTAAAAATGATGTTATCCGAATTTTCCTTATTTACAGAAATGTAAAGTGTGTGGGGGCTGTTTGTTTTAGAACTTATTTTAATTATTATTGAACCTAAACAAAATGACTGAATTCTAAGTATTTACTAAAATTACTTAAGAATTTACTAAAGAAAATCTAAAGACAAAGACGATGTATTATTATTATTATTATTATTATTATTATTATTATTATTATTATTATTATTATTATTATTTTGTTTAATTGTTAATCTTGTTATTTGAATTAGCAGCCTCTGTAATTCCAACTTCGTCGTGCTTATTTGCTAAACTGCTAAATGTCATGTTCTGGACGAGGCCTTTCAGTGTTTTACCATTTTAGGACTTGAAAATGGTAGAAACACTGAACATGACATTTAGCAGTTTAGCAAATAAGCACGACGAAGTTGGGGTTTTTGTTTAATGTTTGGGGGGGGGGCTTGACAACTAAGCCCGTCCGTTGACCAGGAGTATTGCTCATGACCACAGACGCAAAACAATTTGTCTGAGTCCAGTACAGTACAGTAAACTTATTGTCTTTAGGTAGGTCAGAGTTCTGCCTATCGCTAACTTTTTGTTTCCCAGGACCTCTTTCAGGTTAACTTTTACTCCGTTAGTCCGTTCGGCAAAAGCACCGCAGTGTTCAGTTACATGTTTCACTATGAGTGCTCCGCTACAAATGATTAGGGGTCGCTATAGTCCTAGTAGGAGTTAAGATGTCGGGTTCGTCTCCCCGATTCGCAGTTTAGTGACGCAAACTTGTTCACGCGGACAGCAGTCGTCTATCATTTGCCATTTTATAGACACTTTGTTTCACTACAGAAAGTTTACTGGGACGTGAATTCCACACTTGTTGGCACACATCAATAACGGTGGTTGTGGCAGCTATCTTTGCGTCCTCAGGTCGTATGGAAATCGTATCGACTTCTGGGCTGTCTCGCTGCAGAGTCAGCTTCTTTATTTTTCAAACACGTACATGACTACGACAACAAACAAAAGTAACAGATGAACCCAGGTTGTTTAACGAATGGCATTATCTGTTGCGATAGCAGATTGAATGTTCACCGGATTGTCTAAGATAGTTAGTAAACCCACTGACTGAGTACAGATAACAAACGTTATGGTAAATTAATTTACCTTTCAATAATCCGCCGTGTGACTTCTTATAGAACTCTTCTATAACGCATTTCGGATACTAAGCTCCATCTTCAGATAGTAAAATCAAATGAAACTGTGTCAGTCTTACGAGATCGTTAATCAATAAAATGTCAATGTGCATAAGAACTGAACGCGATGTTGGGTGCGCACCCGTTCGATTTCAATCTGCTACTGAACGGTTGTTAACTTTATCGTAGTCTTAGCGAGCAGGCTCAAGGAGGGTATCGTACAAGCGGTTGGATCCAAAGTTCAGTTGATCATTTAATACGAAATCGCGACTGCTTAGGTTTGCGTATGCACCATAGATTTCAAATCTCCTCCAAGGGATTCATGAAACGGCCCTTCTAACATACATGCAACGGTATTAAGTTGGAATTAAAGTCTGTGTAATTATGATTGTGTGAGGTCAGGTGTCGGGCGTAATTAGATTTGATGCTGTTATCATTTCTTATTTTCTTGGGTATATGTTTCCGAAAACGTTTGAGTAAACCTCTCCCCGTCTGTCCAATATAGAAGCAATTGCAATCATTGCATATTAACTTATATATCCCCGTTTTTTCTTCTGGAGGTGTGTGTTTTTTTGGTCTGAGAATGCTTAGTAACTTATTATTAATTCTGATCGAAGTAGTAAAAACATTATTATTCAATAAAGAGAACTAAATCTTAGGCATAAAGCTTGTATAATTAGTGGTTATAAAAATTTTGTGTGTGTTATTGTTTATTCGGGGTTTAAGTTTGCTTTTTTCGTGTTTTTTCAGTAGTTTGTCAATGGTCAAACTATTGTAACCATTGGGAACCGCGATGTATTTTGGTATTCAGCTCATCACGAAAGTCATTATCATCCAGGGGGATTGTCAATAATCTAAAACTATTGTATGTCGCCATTTTTTGTGAATAAGGATGATGGGAATCCGCGTGTATTGTGGTGTCAGTGGTTGTTAGTTTCCTACAAATATTGAATTTTAGTTTGTTCGTCTGTCGAGTGATGGTTAAATCTAGAAAGTTTATCATGTTGTCAACTTCTGTTTCGAGAGTAAACTGGATGTTTCTATTTATTTTATTTAAACAGTTTTTAAATAACTCGATTTGTCTTAGAGTACCATAAAAAAAAATGTATTGTCCGCATAACGCGCATAAAATATTATTTTATTTGTGTACATATTATTGTTTAACAAGTGAGTATTCTCATAAAAATTCAAATAGATATCGCCCAGTAGGCCAGAGAGGGGTGAGCCCATCCGTCTTTCGAGCCATCAGTGTACATAATGATATAATTTTCAATATATTCTTCTAGGAGTGATCTAAAACAGAGGTTCCATTCAGTTGCACAAGTGTTTGCTTCTACTAGCAGCATCCAGCCAGCAACGTGGTTTGGGAAGCAACCAGTGAGGGGCCACGGAACGTGCGCCTGGATGTAGTAAAGCCGGGCTATTGAGAGCGTACGCATGTCGGCTGGTCGAATAACGTACAACGGCGGTTGTATGTTCCCGCAAGTCTGTTGTTTGCAATCCACACGTGTCTTATATATCTTAAAATTTAAGCCAAATAACTGGGCAACAGTAATTAACGGCTGAGGTGTATGAAGCCTATTCCTGCTTCACAACATAAAATTTGTGTTGTGCTAGTGTGGATTGCTTGCACCGCAATTTTCTGCACAGGATCTAGTTTTTGCAAGCACAGCCTCCTGGCTCCATAATCTACTTTGGATAGCACTAATGCGGTGTACAGGGGCAATAAAATGTCTCTGTCAGCTCCCCAGTTCGCGTGGAGGAAGCCCTTGACGTCATTCAACGATGATTTGCACACGCAACCGGATCTTCCACATGTGCCAAATAAACTTCAGTTCTCACAAATTTCTATTTTCACGTGTTTTGAAGTCATAAACTTAAATTCACCGGTCACTGGATGCTGATGTTTATTAACACAGTGCCACTGTGAGAAGAATCGGAAGGCCAGCATGTCGCACCGACTAGTAAAAAAATAAACAGTTCTAGTTCCGCTCCAATGTGAAAATGCCCTGAAGGAAAGCCATTAAAAATTTAAAGCTATACAACTGCATTACCCTTTTCTATCCCCTCGACCTTTTCCCAGTCGAACGAATATTTTTACCCATTACTTAAATGCAAGCCATTGGTAAGCCAGTCTTAAAATTCTGTTTTCCGCTTTTCCTGCGATTTTTTTATATAGGCATATAAGTGTGTGTGTGTGTGTGTGTGTGACTTTTATTTATTGTGTATTTTAGTATTCATTATAGCAATTGCTTTTTAATATAACCTGCTTTAAAGTATCTCGGGTAATGTAACAGAAAAATATGATTAAAATAATCTAAAAGAAAAAATATGTTTATTATTTTTCTGACTTTCTTAGTATTTTTATATTATTTCTTTTATATATATATATATATATATATATATATATATATATATTGTAACGTGTCGTTTCACCAAACATAAAACTAATAACAGTACTAACTAAAAGATAATTTTCTGACTGTAACAAACTATGGCTGACAATGACCAAAATACCAAGAAGTTAAAGATCCCAAGACAAAAGATGTAAATAAATAAGATGTAAAGATGTACTTAATAGCACTGTTGAGTACATTTACATATGTATTTATTTGTGTTAATCTGATTCATTCTAATAAGACAATTTATATTATTATTAATAACTTCTTTACTAGTTAAAATGTAAATAAATCTAATTTAACTGTGGGGAGGTCTGCGCACCTCAGACTGTTATTTTATTTATCAAGAAAAAATAAATAAATTATAACACTGTGGGGTGTTATGCTATTACGCTACTGAATTAACTAATCTGTGATTAAGTAATTATTGAATATATTAATTTGCATAATGAGCTCGTGTAATCAATAAATAACACGTTAATTACTTTACGTTAGCATAACTATTGCATGGAGACTCTAGTTGTTGCATTAATAAAATAAACTACCATAAATCACTCAAATGCTATTACTTTCTCGTTCTGAGGTAATTTGACAATGATGAACGCATATTGATAAAATAAACACTTATTTATTAACATTATATCATTCATTAAATTCAATATATAAAATATGGAAGATTCCCTGTAAATACATACATTCATAAACTCATGAAAAGAACATAAAAGAACACATGTTTATACATCAAATTACAAGGTAAATCCAATACGTTGTTTGCTGAAAAACATACACATACATATATAATGTAATCGATATATAGAAACACAAATATTCAAACAATAAATCCTATACTAATGCGTTCATCGTATGCCTCAGATGGATGGCGTTAATTATATTTATCATGTTTAAATTACATGCTCAAGGGGTGTTTCTTGAAAAAGAGACAGGACAGTAGAGTTTCTTATGATAAGAATAGCATAAAGATTACTTGTTTAGGTGAATTTATCCGATATTTCCATCGGCGTAACTCCTCTCTGCTGGATCATGTGTGGGAAGCTGTGCTGAGCTGTGACTGACACTTAACACACGCGAAACAGATTCACTCGCGCTGTATGTTCGTATTAAAGTTCATCGTTAACTATGGTGTATATATATATATGTCTGTGTATTGTTCAACGTTTGATATGTTCATTACTGTTAGTGTTTTGATGCCGCGGTGTAATTGTTCCACATGATATTGAATCGCACCGCAACACTGTATAATGTTATTATTTCGCCGTCCGGTATTACATCAACGAAAGTTCTACGTGTCGATTATTGATGTAAGTGTGACTGGTTAGTTCAATTCTGAATTAGAGTATAATAAATAATTCTATAATTGTTAAGCACTGGCGTATGTCGCATGTTTTAGACACTGAAAGTACACTATTACCGGATACGCGCCAATATCGAAATGTCTAAGTCTCTTAGTTATATGACGCGTGGCAAAATTTCAAAGTCCCACTGCCGTCCGTATGTTAATCGAACTTTGACGACCGACTGTTGAAAATTATAAAGACTGTTCTACTGACCGACTGACTGCTCAAAGTAGATGAGTAAAAATTTATGAAAAGACTGTTCAAAGTATATGGTTGAAAAATTATGAGAGACTGTCCTCCCGCGTGCTCTGCAAGCAGTTTTTATCAAACATCGTGTACCACAATGCACCGTACTGGACAACACGCCTCAAGTTGCACATGATAGGATGGAAGATCTCCTACCCTTAAGCCAGAGTGTCGTTCTTCACTTCCCATTCGACGTTCCCGTTGCTATGCTGGCGACGGTCCTCTCCACCAGGTCTCTGGGTAGATGCTGGGTTGTGATTGGATATCCTGTCTCCCCACGGGTTCGCGTCGAAAGCCTCCGTACTCTTTTCCTAGAACAGGAGAAATTTCATGCTCGTCTATCATGCCATTGTCTAAGCGTACTCCGGGTCTCGCTGCAGTTCTCACGAAAACAATGTGTCGTCTCTTGTTATTGTTCGTTGTGTTTGACCCTTTTTTTCTGAACGCTATCCTGGCGCAGCGTGACGTCGTTTCCAAAACGGCACACCTACTGCCTGTCGTAAATATCCGTTGTCGCCAGTAAGTCGTTCCCCTGCTGTTTACAAGTTCGATTCTATTATTTTAGGTATCGATGTCCGTCCTCGTATAGGGTATATACTATTGTGTGACTTACTCTTTTATTCTTTACTGGTACTCTTACAAATTAACCCGGCAGTGTGTCCGTCACAGTTTCTCCTCTAAATTGGTACTTGACACAATTTCCATTATCTGACATTTGCAGGCTGTAAATCTCGTGTTTTAGTCGAGTCTGTCACGGCCAACCCTGTGCCCTATTGTACAACTATGTGAAACGTACTTGCATTGTCTGAAGTAAACGTTCACTTGACACTTCTACACACATTTCTTTATTTATTGCTCGTGGGCTGAGTAGGTGTGTCATGCTGAATGTAACGTCTTTTCAGTCACAATAAAATTTTTTAAATTTTTTGGTTGTTACATAGGTCCCCAAATCGGATTTGATGTTGGATTAGCGGAAGACACTCTAATCCGATTTCTGCGCTCTGAGTTTGTTGTGGGAGTCCCCTCTGATAAAGTCGCGGTCAATGACCTACTTTCCTCTGCTTGGTGTATATGGGTATATATTCCCTATATTTGTTCGTAAACTACCTCTGGGAATTTATTGCCGTGCATCTGAGGAAAGATGAACGCATTTTTTACATATTTGCATATCTAATTAGATATGGGATTATGTACAATAATAATAGCTGTGGATGGCAGTGCCGTCCGCTTATAATCTAACACATGAAATAATGATTTTCGACATGAATTACAATTATTCATGTATCGTTTAAATATCATTATGATAGCTAATGTTCTTAGTCTATCTTGACCATTTAAAATACAATTTACGACCTGTAAATACACATTAATACATTCACTAATTATTATTGAGTATCACTCACAATATGTGTTACTATCATCTATACTAATTATATTGATTAGAAATTTATATACATTATTCAGGAACAATTAACAATTCACTTGAGATCATTATGATTATAAATAACTTTGTTTTATATCATTCAGATTTGATTAATTAATCTAATATCATCGGGTGTCTATAAAACTCGTTATAACGTCTTTTCGCAATTTATTGCTGCACATTCAATTGAACTTTTCACATCATAATTGTCTTTTCTATTTAAATTTCCACTAACACTGGCTATACACATGTAATTAATGTCGTTAGGTTGCCACATTGTGACTTAAGAACTCCTTGTACAAAATCTTTACATTATACACTAATAAGATATACATCATACTGATTAGTTAGTTGGACCGGTTTTCGCGGGACATTCACCTTATGTGTTGATCCGCCTCCGAATCCACTAGTCTAACTGATTGTCGATGCACTTTCGTTTTCCTTTGAGACTTGTGATTTCGTCTCAAAGTATCTCTTCAGCAATCGTACGTTGAAAATACCCCTCAGTTTTCCATTGCTATCGCACTCAGCGAGCTCGTATGTTGCGTTACCAAGGACGCGACTAACCTTGTATGGTCCGGTGTATAACTCGAAAACTTGTCAATCCTTTTCATTGCGGCGTCGGATTGATGGTAGCTCCTCAACAGCACCTTATCGCCGGTAGCAAATTTAGTAATATTCTTACCATCATTGATACGTTTAGCATATTTCTCTCTTTTGTCTTTTATTTTTACAAACACATTAATATTGGGATTGTGTTCATTGTTGATGACATCTTTGTCCAGCCACTTCTCCCATGCGCGGGTCGGCTTCTTTCCTAAGTGTGCCTCGTGGGGTGTTATTTCTATTGTTTCGTGGTACGTTTCATTGATACATGTTTCAATTACTCCGACGTATCTTGACCACTTGCTATGCTGGTCGTGTACCAGGATCCTGAATAGATTTCCCAATTGGCGGTTAATCCTTTCCGCTAAGTTCGCTCGAGGATTCCTTATCGCGGTATATCTTGGTTGTATTCCCAGCTCCTCGAGACCTTTAACCCATCTTTCGGCGGTAAATTGCGTGCCGTTGTCGGTTAAAATGACTCTCGGTCGTCCATACTTCGTACAGTAATCGTTGATCCGTCGTAGTGTCGTGGTGGTTGTCGCTCTTCTTAGTGTAAATAGTTTGACAAACTTTGTGAAGTTGTCCACCATGACAAGTAAGTATTTGACACCTCTTATATCTGTTGGTAAGGGTCCATAGTAATCAACACTTACTATGTCACCTTTGGCTGATGGTATCATGGCCTTTGTTCCGCCAAAGAGCATCCTGTTGTTCGTATCCTTGTACCGTTGGCAAGAGTCACAAGTTTGGGTGTATACCTTCACTTTCTTGATCAAGCTGTCGATCGTGAAGTGCTCTTGTAACATTTTTATACACCTTTTCGGGCCTAGGTGTCCGTACATTTGGTGTATCTCTGTAATTAGATCCTTCGACACGCTGTTAGGAATGTATAGTTTCCATTCGCCACGTCGTCGTCGGTACAACTTATCATTAACAATTTTATAAAATTTACTTAATTTACTATCTATAACGTTATTCTTAATCTTATCTATGAGCGTTCCGAGTTTGGCATCTTCATTTTGGTATTTGCCGATACCTCTAATTAATTTGCCTAATTGTTGACTCATTTTAATAACTAGGTGATTAATCAAATATTCGTGCGTCTCCTCGTTTGTCTCGTGTTGTTCCGTGTCAGCCGGGTATCTACTCAGTATGTCCGCAACGACATTATCCTTTCCTTTGCAGTGGATAATGTCGAAATTGTACTCCTGTATGGCGAGAATCCATCTTGTAATTCTGGAATTATTTAAGTGACACCTGTGCATAAATGTTAATGCTTTATTGTCGGTGATTATCGTGAGTGGTTGGCCAAGTATGTACATACGAAACTTATCCAGACATCTAACGATACTCAGGAGCTCTTTCTCCGTCGTGAAGTAACTGCGTTCTGCTCCCTTAAATGTCTTGCTTGTAAAAGCGATGACGCCGATTTCTCCATCTTCATCAATCTGGTAAAGCTGGCCACCATACGCAAAATTACTAGCGTCACACTGAATATAGTATCTTTGGTTCGGCCGTGGGAACCGTAGAGTTACTGTGTCGATAAATAAATTCTTGACTCTCTGGAAACACTCGTCCACTTCCCTTGTCCATGAAAACTTTCGTCCACCTTTCAGCAGTTCATGTAAAGGTTGCGTTGTTTCTGCGTATTTACTCGAGAATCTATTATAAAAATTGGTAAGACCAAGAAAACCTTTGAGTTGTTTTGTATTCTTCGGTGCTGGGAAATCCATAATCGCCTTTACCTTGTCATCGTTTGCTTGTATCCCTTTTGTTGTAAGGCGATAACCAAGGAAGGAGATTTCTCGTCTGAAGAATTGTGACTTGGTGAGGTTGACAGTTATATTTGCTTTATTGAGGTTGTTTAGCAACGCTTCTAAATGATTTAAATGTGTTTGTATATTATTGGAGTAGCACAAGCAGTCGTCCACGTAGATGATCGTGTTCTTCTTGACCTCCTCCTCGAGGGCCACATCCAATCCACGTGTCAACGCTGCAGAGCTGGTGCTGAGTCCAAATGGCGTCACTGTGAATCGGTAGCACTTCCCTTCATGCATAAACGCAGTGAAATCCCTACACTCTCGTTTTAATGGGACTTGCCAGAAGCTACTGGATAAATCGACTGTCGACAAGTACTGCATATCACCACATCTAGCCAATATCTCATTTACCGGGGACACTCCTTCGTAATCGGGCACGGTCACGCTGTTCACTTTTCTTGCATCAAGGCATAGGCGAACCCTCCCATCCTTCTTGATAACTGTCACGATTGGGTTGACGTACGGGCTGGCGCAACGTTCGATTACTCCATATCGTAACATCCGGTTAATCTCCTCGTTCACCTTGTCTCTGTAGGCAAGCGGCACAGGCCACCCTCGTTGAAAGTAAGGTGTCCTGTCCGTAACGTGAAACTCGTGCGTGTAACCCTCTATTCTTCCCGGGCACTCCCTAAAAACATTCCGGTTCTTTACCAAAATCTCCTTCAGGCGTTGCAGTATTCCTTTATCCACGCAGTCTATGCTCCCAATCTTCTCATCGATGCATCGCAGTACTTCCTCTTCTTCTTCACTGTTTATCACGTCAATATTCATGATTGGTATAATGTGCTCCTCATCAACAGTATCGTTTTTTAAACTAACTACTTTGTTTCCGATGTCGATGCGACACCCAACTTCTTGTAAAAAACTAATTCCTAGTATACATGGTTTCACTAATTCTGGTATAACCAAAAACACACATTCATATCGGATACTATCAATCTCAATGTCACACAATATTTGTCTCTTAACTAATTTGGACTTACTTCCTACAGCACTTATTATAAATGTATTCGTTACGGGTAATGTCTCATATGGTTCGATACTCTTCTTATGGTTATTAAACCAAGTTTCCGATAACCCGTTAACAATACAACCAGTATCAAGTAAGGCTTGGACAATTACATCATTATTAAATTTAATAGTAATCTCGGGACATTTCAATATTTGTTTATTTACAATCTCGTCGTCCTCTTTTAGTAGGTCCTTTCGTACATCAGGTAACAATATATTTACACTCTCACTCGGAAAGGAGTCGCTTAGAAATTCTATCTCCTCCCCTCGTTCGACGTATTTTTTTTTTGTTATTGTTGTCGCTGTTACCGTTCGCCCTTGGGGTAGTGTCAATGACCGTGCCACTGGGTCCTGGTTCAGCTGGTGTAAACTGTACTGTATTGACGTAGTGTTTGTTGTCATACCGACCCCTTGTTGCCTGTCGGTCACTTTCATTTTTATTGTATTGCGTTTCCCTGTCTCTCGGATTGTTCCTCCCTTCGTTGTAAGGTCTATAATGTGGTCTGCGAGTGTTATCTCCGCTCGACTGTATACTTGTGAATTCCGTAATCAGCGCTTCGAAATTTGGTATACTCGTGATACCACGTGTGACCACGGCGAGCTGCAAGTCCTTACCAAAGTGGCGAGCTAGTTTTCGTATCAGCTGAGTGTCGGTTAATGCTGGTGACAGTTGCCGACTTTCCAGTAAAATCCGTTCTACATATTGGACAGCTGTGATTGGTCCATTCCACTCATATCTGCCGTACTCCAGATTGTCGCGTATATTGTCCTGGCGTTCTTGACCCCAGTACTTCAAGGTGAAAGCTTCTTTAAATTCTTCGTACGTGGAGATTTGATTCCTTATGACGCGCCACCATATTCCAGCGTCCATCTCCAAGTGTCTTCCGATCCATTTAATGTCACCGTTGCTGTAGTACTGTTCCTGGATCTCTGACAATTCCTTCAGGAACTCCATTGGGAACCTGTCAGTGCCGTTATACTTCAACTCTGTATGTGTGTGTCCGTTAATTCTACTGATTATTCCAGACTCACCTTCAATTAGCTGACGCTGTAGTCGTTCTATCTGGGATTTTAATTCGTTAATACGGGTGGTTTTCTCTCTGGTGCTCTCGTCTAGTTTTTGTTCCGCCGACTTCTGTCTTCCATCTACCTCATTGATTTTCTGTTGCATTGTGTTGTTTACGTCTCCCTGTTCCTGTTGTAATTGTCTTACTGTTTGGAATAGTTCGACTCTCAATTCCTCTTGCTTCTTGTGATTTTCTTTTGCGTGTGTCTCCACTCTGTTGTGGATCTTTTTGATGCTCGTTTGAGTATTTTGGGCAACACTCTTTAGTTCCTGTCGGTCTAATTCTCTTGTTTCACGCACCTCTTCGAATTTCTTGTCGGTGTCGTCCCTTAACTCTTTTATGATCTCGTTCTGCTGCTTCTGTACCTCGTCTATCTTCTGGTCACAATTATTTATATATTCACGCATTTCTGCGCGTATTTGTGTAAAATTTTCATTCTGCTTCTCGAAATTTTCATTAATTATTCTAAGGTTTTCACTAGCCTCTTCCTTCTGCTTTTCAAACTTTTCTTCTAGTTTCTCGAATTTTCCACTCATAAAGTCCATTAATGCGCGCAACGTCACCTCTTCCTGCGGTTGTTGTTGGGACTCCTGTCCCCGCGCTCTGACGTCTGACGTCTCCTCGGTCATTTGTGAATAAGTTGGTGATTCCTCTCGTTCGACACCAGGTACTCCCTGTTGGTTATTAATGTCAAAATTCATGGAATCTGTGCTACTGGTCGTCATTTTTGCTGCTTTACTACGCGTTAACATTCAGTCCCAGTCCAACTAGCTTCACACTAATAATATTTGTTCTTACAACTACTAACATGAAATATTAATATATACGCTTATCCTATCTCTACTGCCTGCTCTTTGCCGTGCGTTGGGCGCCAAATACAACACTGTGGGGTGTTATGCTATTACGCTACTGAATTAACTAATCTGTGATTAAGTAATTATTGAATATATTAATTTGCATAATGAGCTCGTGTAATCAATAAATAACACGTTAATTACTTTACGTTAGCATAACTATTGCATGGAGACTCTAGTTGTTGCATTAATAAAATAAACTACCATAAATCACTCAAATGCTATTACTTTCTCGTTCTGAGGTAATTTGACAATGATGAACGCATATTGATAAAATAAACACTTATTTATTAACATTATATCATTCATTAAATTCAATATATAAAATATGGAAGATTCCCTGTAAATACATACATTCATAAACTCATGAAAAGAACATAAAAGAACACATGTTTATACATCAAATTACAAGGTAAATCCAATACGTTGTTTGCTGAAAAACATACACATACATATATAATGTAATCGATATATAGAAACACAAATATTCAAACAATAAATCCTATACTAATGCGTTCATCGTATGCCTCAGATGGATGGCGTTAATTATATTTATCATGTTTAAATTACATGCTCAAGGGGTGTTTCTTGAAAAAGAGACAGGACAGTAGAGTTTCTTATGATAAGAATAGCATAAAGATTACTTGTTTAGGTGAATTTATCCGATATTTCCATCGGCGTAACTCCTCTCTGCTGGATCATGTGTGGGAAGCTGTGCTGAGCTGTGACTGACACTTAACACACGCGAAACAGATTCACTCGCGCTGTATGTTCGTATTAAAGTTCATCGTTAACTATGGTGTATATATATATATGTCTGTGTATTGTTCAACGTTTGATATGTTCATTACTGTTAGTGTTTTGATGCCGCGGTGTAATTGTTCCACATGATATTGAATCGCACCGCAACACTGTATAATGTTATTATTTCGCCGTCCGGTATTACGTCAACGAAAGTTCTACGTGTCGATTATTGATGTAAGTGTGACTGGTTAGTTCAATTCTGAATTAGAGTATAATAAATAATTCTATAATTGTTAAGCACTGGCGTATGTCGCATGTTTTAGACACTGAAAGTACACTATTACCGGATACGCGCCAATATCGAAATGTCTAAGTCTCTTAGTTATATGACGCGTGGCAAAATTTCAAAGTCCCACTGCCGTCCGTATGTTAATCGAACTTTGACGACCGACTGTTGAAAATTATAAAGACTGTTCTACTGACCGACTGACTGCTCAAAGTAGATGAGTAAAAATTTATGAAAAGACTGTTCAAAGTATATGGTTGAAAAATTATGAGAGACTGTCCTCCCGCGTGCTCTGCAAGCAGTTTTTATCAAACATCGTGTACCACAATGCACCGTACTGGACAACACGCCTCAAGTTGCACATGATAGGATGGAAGATCTCCTACCCTTAAGCCAGAGTGTCGTTCTTCACTTCCCATTCGACGTTCCCGTTGCTATGCTGGCGACGGTCCTCTCCACCAGGTCTCTGGGTAGATGCTGGGTTGTGATTGGATATCCTGTCTCCCCACGGGTTCGCGTCGAAAGCCTCCGTACTCTTTTCCTAGAACAGGAGAAATTTCATGCTCGTCTATCATGCCATTGTCTAAGCGTACTCCGGGTCTCGCTGCAGTTCTCACGAAAACAATGTGTCGTCTCTTGTTATTGTTCGTTGTGTTTGACCCTTTTTTTCTGAACGCTATCCTGGCGCAGCGTGACGTCGTTTCCAAAACGGCACACCTACTGCCTGTCGTAAATATCCGTTGTCGCCAGTAAGTCGTTCCCCTGCTGTTTACAAGTTCGATTCTATTATTTTAGGTATCGATGTCCGTCCTCGTATAGGGTATATACTATTGTGTGACTTACTCTTTTATTCTTTACTGGTACTCTTACAAATTAACCCGGCAGTGTGTCCGTCACAGTTTCTCCTCTAAATTGGTACTTGACACAATTTCCATTATCTGACATTTGCAGGCTGTAAATCTCGTGTTTTAGTCGAGTCTGTCACGGCCAACCCTGTGCCCTATTGTACAACTATGTGAAACGTACTTGCATTGTCTGAAGTAAACGTTCACTTGACACTTCTACACACATTTCTTTATTTATTGCTCGTGGGCTGAGTAGGTGTGTCATGCTGAATGTAACGTCTTTTCAGTCACAATAAAATTTTTTAAATTTTTTGGTTGTTACAAAATGAAGTGAATTATTTAAGTTTTACAAATATAAGATCAAACTATAATTATAAAAGTGGTATGGTATGACAGTGCGAGAAAGTGAGAATAACAGTGAAATACGCTAAAAATGAAAAATTGTGTATAATGAAAGTGATGGAACATAATTATAATGAGCATTGAAGGGAATATATAATCTATAAGAACCAGTTATATAACCCATATAGTGAAATCAACCAAAGTAAATAATTTAAAAGATAGAAACTCTTACGTTAAAAAACTCATAATAATATAGTTACGAAGAAAAAAAAATAAAGGTCAACAGAATATTATTAATTATAAATGGTAAACCGAACCTGTGACCCATAAAATAGAGCCAAGGCCTTTAACTAAAGAAATTAATGTTTTGAGTAGAAGAAGATGATTGTTAAAAATTGTGAATTGCAAGAGAATGTGTAAAAAATTACTGCTGTGTTTGATGAAAATTGAAGATCAATAAAAGCTGAGATGACCAGGAAAACCAACCCAAGACCTAGAGGAATGAAGTTTTAACAGAGAGAGACCAAAAAACCAGGTGCCCAGGAATAAATAATCAACCAATAAATCCGTTTGGAAAACTGCTAGATTCGTGAGATCACTCCAATACTAAACCAAATATTCGAGCTAACATTGCGACAGTAAAAAATATGAATTACACCCAAAACAATAACTGAAAAACAATATAAAAAAAAATAATAATTGTGAATTACTTTAGTACACTATTATAAAAATAGTCACTATCATAAGAGTTTTGTGTTATAGTTTCTAGTATGTTTAAAAGAACCCACAAACATTCAACAGACATTTACAACACCATATTACCAAGTCTCATGTATTAATTATATTGTCTGTTCTATGTGTAAACTGTACCAGACTAGATTCAGATAAATAATCCTCTATTTAAAAGTAAAACAGGTTTTTTTTATTTAGTTACAAATCAACTTCAGAGATACTAATTATTTTAATATTACATATTGGTGATCCCAACACAGGGCTGAACAAAATAAAAGTATCCATAAACGAAGAGGAAGATATTTACTGAATATTACATATTGACGCTCAAACGTGGGGCCTTTCACATTCGCAGAATAGATTTGGTACTATATTTACTGAATATTACAATATATATTCAATCACTTTCTGCTACAGTCCGTTTCTTGTTGTATATAATACATTTAATATTTATAAATAAATTTACCTCAAGATATACTTTTCTTCCTTATTAGGAACATGTTTCGAGAGCTCCCGTGCTCTCATCTTCAGCCTTCGCGATCTTGAGGCTCATCTTGAGCCTTCGCGAAATTTACCCTGACTCAGATCCACTTACTAATACTCTTACTAGTAAGCTCACTGAGCTCCAGAACTCGCTCACTATTTTCAACAAAGTAAACTATTTATAGATAAATTTCGTTATTAGAAATTTTCCAATTATCATGAAAATTACGAAAGTGCCGATTTCACTGATATTTTGCTTTAGTAAAATAACAATTGTATTTTATTTTTGTAATAACAATTGTAAAATAACAATCATACAATAAGCATTAAAAATTCCACATTTCAATTCGTGTTTAAATTTCACTTAGTCTCACACCCGGATAGATTTATAAAATTTTTTTAAATTTTTGATCGCTTTCTTAGACCCTGAGTCTAAAACTTTGAAATTTCTAAAATTTTTGAACACTGACTCACTGTATTCAGATTTTGATTAAAATTCTCTATAATTTGATACCCCCATAGAATTTGCGATTTTATGGAAATTTTAACCAGTTTTTTAGTCTCTGCGGTCCCAAAATTTTGAAATGTTTAAAAAAGAACATTAAATTTATATTTTATTTACAATTTCCTGTGTTTTGATACCCCACGTGGACTTGTGAAATTTTTTTCACTACTTTTCCACCACATTTTTGCCACCTCCCTACTTTTTGTGGAATGAATCTAAAAAACAATAGGGTTCTTGTTTTTTGACACGTATGTCTACAAAAATCGGTTGATGCGTTCCAAAGTTATCGTGAGACATATCCCAAACAGATAGACAGACAGACAAATGCCAAACGGTCGAGTAAAAACTGAGACTCGCCTCCCGCATTCAATTATTTATAAGTCTAAAATTAATAACATATTAAACATTTTTTTACGCGATTTGTTTAAAAATTATATGCAATTTTTGAATTTTCCACGAGTTACTAAGTGGTATACAAAGGAAAACTGAACTGTTACGAAACAAATGATTGGCGTAACAGACAAACATTCCTAATACGCAGGAGAAGAATTTCTCCTTTAGTCTGGCTTATGTTTAATGTCGATCATCATTGTCGCCCTCAATAATACGTTAAATGATTAAATTGAAATTGTAATGCTAGACTTATTAACTAAATGAGTCACTCACGTAGTCATCAACTTTTTGACAATTGACAATTAGAATTCGTGTTGCACTGAAAGGCTGATTCACACTCTACAATATTTTTTTGTTTTTCAAATAACGCTTCTGTAAAGGCAGTAATGGTTTGCGTTTTGCAAATTCCTTTACTGAGCTATTCTGAGAAACGTTCCGCTATGAAGAACTATGTGTACTGACTCGTTATCGAAACTGGTGAATTTTCATTACAGATTCGAAAAATAAAATAACGACTGATCTGTCACGAAAACCATGTTGGCTAATCATGTGGTAGGATCGCAGATTCGAACCACAGCGGCACCATAGAATCAAAGTGTTATTTTCGGTCCCCAGTTAGACTCAGCGTGCGAAAACGATTATTTATTTTTTCATTATAAAAAAAAAACAAAATTAACTCAAAAAGTAAATAAGTTTGTCAATTTATATACTGTTGGAAAGTAAATACGAATTCCACTTTCAATAAAAAGTAAATGCTTGCTTACGTTAATTCACACACGGATTGCTCTCACGGCAAAATTTCTAATTCAGCATTTATTATTAGATGCAGTTTCGGCATTTATTTATTAGTCTTAATAACTTTCCGACTAAAATAACAAAAATCGGTTTCTAATCGTCTGGGTTTTAGTCGAGTAGTCGCTTTGAAACAAACCACCTCTCAAGACGTTATGAAGAGGAACGCCTCGCTCAAGACATTTGAATTTGATGATTGCTATCTGAAATTGATTTGACATAAAATTATCAGAATATAAATCAGAATATTGAGAGACGCAGTCCCGCGAACCGGTAGCGTCGCTAATGTAACGGCAACGTCGTACTGTTATCATAATGGATAATTTGATTTCCTGTTAGCAAATAGAACCGGAAATTCAAGCAGATTGTTACCATCTTCTTCTTCTTCTTCTTCTTCTTCTTCTTCTTCTTCTTCTTCTTCTTCTTCTTCTTCTTCACTCTATCGGTTGGGCTGTAACGAGTTCGATTTCACAGAGTCTCTTACCATTGTTTCAGATTCCCCCACGATCCCTCCTACCACTAGCGCTAGTTTAGAAATACGCGTGCCTACCACATGAGACGTCCAACCTTGCCTGTATTTCTTTTCTCTATTAATAACTGATCGTACCTTATATCCTCGTTTCTGAGATGTCCCTCAAACAGCAACCCTTCTGCCTCTCTTTTGCAAAAGAGCCCATTTTTCACTGGCATATATTTAAGTTGGTATTACCGCGACCTTACAAAAATTCAGTTGTGTCTACCTCTGTGCCTTATACTTATCCTTCAATAGTCGACTAATTGTTCCACGGATATAACTACATTTATTTAATTTTCTCTCGATATCTTGGTCCTTCTAACATGAAATACCACAGCTCATATATTTAAAATGTGATACCTGCTCCAAAACGTTATTATAAACTACAATTTTTGCTCTTTCAAGGTTCTTAGTAAAAACTTTTTTTTACTTTTTTGGTATTGCGGTAAAATTATTTTTTCAGAATTTAAATAAATTGAAAAGTTGAGTCATCCAACAAAATATAAGAAAATTTATAAACAATATAGTGACTGATTTTTGTGATCGTACTTTGCAAACAACTAAATATAAAATGTGATTCACTGGATGAATGTTTCCTGTTGTGGATCAAAGGTTTTGTTTCAATTAATTATTAACACAGCTCAAGTTTTC